>JADLZK010010724.1:0-228145 GCA_015847255.1 Hyparrhenia diplandra | reverse complement strand
GGCTAGTTCACCCCAAACCGCCGCCATCGCCACCACCGCTACCACACCACCACCTCACCCGCTTCGTCACGCGCGCCATGAGTGGAGGCGAAGCAACCGATGGAAGAGATGCGTCAAGGAGAGCGCGCTGGGGACATGTACCGCTTCATCGAGTCCGACCGCAAGCCTGGAGGAGCGCTTCCTCAACGTCGCCCTCGGTGGAGGAGCAGTTCGAGGCGACAAGGTCGTTGACAAGCGCTTGTCGGAGCTCGATGCGTCCTCACGCAGCGCGATCAGGAAGGAGATGCGGCTGGAGACACATCGACGAACGCCCAAGGTCGACAAGGCGCTCCCAAGCGCCCCGGGACCGCCTGATGATTTCTTCCACGTGGCTCGGACACGCCGACCTCAACCTCGAGCCCCGCATCACCGACGCCGAACTACGCCAAACGAGCTGATCTCCACACCGACCTTCGTCATGAGGCCAACACGCCCAGCTACCAGCAGGCGATCGATTCTGAGGATTGGCGCCGAATCGAGAGGGCGCGATCGGCGACCTGCCGAAGGTGGACAAACTCACCAAGTAATCGGGATCGACGCTCCTCGAAACGCGGCGGCCGCCGTGATCTCCCACCACTTTCACCCGGTAGAGCAAGCCGCCGCCGCATACGTCCGGGATCCAACGGGCCGCCGGCCACCGGGCACCACGTCGCCATGACTACGGAGGATGGATTTGGGCATGTTTTGCCCAAGTCCATTCCCCCGAATGGTACGCACAACAACCACCTCTATGATACTTCCTGCTCCACGGTGATGCTTATGATGTTCATGCTCGATATCCTCTTGATGAGTCGATTCACGGGGCAAGCTTCCTAATGACTTCCAGCTTTATGAGGGAAACAACTAGACTGCTCGTGTCCCAAGGCGAGGATTATTTTGATCATGTCGGCTTCGAGTTAGGCGTGGGTTCGCATTGCTCGCATGAATTTTCGTGGTCCTGCGGCGTCGGATTGAGTCCCCATCCCGAATTCGATAGGATACCCCGGGCCTCGATTTCTATACCAAACTACATATAACGTTTCACCGTGATCAGCCAGGAATAAGGCGGGTTGGCAATTTCCACATCACCCAAACCACCACCGTGAGTGACTATGTGGAGCGCTAATCTCGTCGCTTGACCCGGCTCAAAGGCCTACAACCCCGACCCGCAGACATGCATTTCTTTGTTACTCGCTTTCTAGATGGGTTAAAGCGACATCGGGATGATTGTTGCTTTACATTGCCCTCAACAACACTCGATATTGCGCACTGTTGGCTCTTATGCGGGAAGAGATGGCGACCATACAATCCAGCAGTGATGGCGTCGACAACTTTGCAAACCTTTTGTTAAAAGCCGATTTGAGAACCTCGTGCTCCTCCGCTGGAGAAGCCTCAAAGGTGATCAAAAGTCGCACAAGATGCCGAAGAAAAGCTCAAAGTACACGCCGATGCAAAAGCTCGTGGCTCGTGATGTGTGTGTCGAGAAAATGGTTCGGCCACAAATGTCGGAACCATACCTCTTTCAAGCTATGCAAGAGATTCTAGAAATCTTTCCCATACCTAAGATAGGCGAAGAGACTAAGACACCGTCGAACAGTTCATGATGGCTTTGTCCCATGATGCCGGAGTGGGTGCTTACGGACACAAGACAATAAGATTCCATGGTCCGGTACACTTGCATGACATTCCGGTGGCGATGTTCTTGGATGACGGCTCTTCCTCTTTCTTATCGGTGACTATTGTAGATAAGTTGACTCATCTTCCACGGGAGGTTGCTATTCAGTACACAGTCAAGGTGGCCAATGGCCAACTTATACATTCACCACCTATTCCAAATTGTGATTTCTCTTTGACCGCCATCCTTTTACACATGATTTGAAGATTCTACCTCTAGATTCTTATGATTTGATCCCAGGCATGGACTGGCTAGAACTATACAATCCTATGGTGGTGCATTGGGGTGCTATGGATTTCCTTACCTGTCAATGGTGATAACTTGTTGTTGCGGTATCACTTCGAGTCTTCACGACAGTTCTTGGTAAAATGCAATCATTATCAGACTTATGCATCAGCCCCGTGGACATCCAGAGCAATTGGTGGAAGCCTCCTTTACCGTGGTTTGTTGTTCCCATTCTCTCCCACCCACGAGCTTGTGATCACACAATACCACTTGTTCCAGTGCTACTTAGTCAATATCGGGTAATATGATACCCTCCCAAGTTAAAGGATGAGATTGAAACTCAAGTGCAAGAAATGCTCAAGCAAGGGTTGATCCGAGACAGCATTTGGTTTTCTTCACCGTGCTCTTAGTCGAAAAAGGATGGCTCTGGCGCTTGTGTTGACTATGGACACCTTAATGCCTTGACTATCAAATCTGTCTATCCCATACCGCCTTTGATCGGTTGGTGGATGAATTGGGGCAAGCATCTTGGTTTTCTATCTCCGGATCTTTATTCGATACCATCGATCGGGCTACAAACAGAGAAGAATTTAAAACTGCATTTTCTACACATGTTGGTCATTATGAGTTCACCGTTGTTCCTTTTGGCTTATGTTGTGCTCCGAACATTTCAAGGGGCTATGAATGTCACCCTCACACCAGCATTAAGGAAGTTTGCTATTGTGTTCTTTGATGATATTCTCATCTACAGAACTCTTATGTTGAACACTTGTCACACATCCGACAAGTATCTCTCTTAGCCAAGGATCAGTGGGTGGTTAAGCTCAAGAAATGCAAGTTTGCCAAGAAGAAATTCACTATTTGGGGCACATCCCCGAGTGGCCAAGGAGTGCATAATCGATCCGCACAAAATTTCGCTGTCACTAATTGTTTGTTCCTTCCCAACACCAAAGAGTTGAGAGGATTTCTTGGGTTAGGCGGCTGTCTGAAAATTTGTGAGAACTTTGTAGTCGTTGCTAAGCCACTGACAATACCTTAGAAACACACATTGTTTATGCGGGTGATTCTCACCGATTAACTTTTGATACATTGGAAAGCGCTACGTGATTACGCTCTGTGCTTGCTATCCCTAACTTCATAAAGTTTTGCCATAGGGAACCAGGATGCTTGTCAAGCGGGGTTGGGGGTTTGTGTTGCTTCAAGGGGGCACCCTTTGGCATATGTCGGCCAAGCCATTAGGGTTTAAGAACGGGGTCCACTTATGAGAAGGAATATCGGCTATATTAGTTCTTTGTAGAAGCGTGGAGATCTTATGCGCAGTGCATTTGAATTCATCATCTGCAGCGATCAAGCGGGCCTTGATTCATTTGAATGACCAAAGACTCCACGGTGGCAACAAAAGTTTCACCAAATTGGCGTGCCGTCTCGATCTGAAATTGATACGGTACAAGAAGGTTGTGACAATGATGCGGTGACGTTCTCTTTCGGGAGGTCTCATGTTTGAGGCTGGAATATGCGCACTGTCGAGTGGCCGAGTTCACGAGATGGGTTGCGATATTGCCTCGAGGAAGTGACTCGGCGAGATCCTCCAAGCTCTTAGGCTATTAACACAATTAGAGCTGACTGGTGCCGCAGTCGTGCTTTCTCTTTGGATAATGGTCTGAGTGAGTACAAAAGGCAAGCGAATTTGGATTGAAGCCCACAACACTGCGACTGCGATTGAGAATTATCGAGAACACTGACGTTCTCGGTGGGTGGTCATTCGGGTATACACGCTGGCTGCTCAAAGCGTATTCGAGGAGCTCATGTTTGCTTGGCACGGGGGCTCGAAGCAGTGGCAGATTTGTCCACCGGTTGTCCCTACTGTCAACAAGCTAGAAGCACAGCGAAAGAGTTAGAGTACGGGTTGCGCAACCTCTAGAAGTACCCACATCAGCTGGCGGTTGGTTTTCTCTTGATTTTTGTTGAGAAGGTCTTCCACCATCCGATTAGTTTACAATTCCATTCTAGTGGTGGTTGACATGTTTTTTCCAAATCTGACCACTTCCTTAGCTTTCGGGCACCCTTTCACTTTGCTCTCCCTTTGTGGCCAAAGTATTCATGAGGCAGATCTATCGTCTCCATGGTCTTCCAGTAGCCATGGTGTCTGACGAGAGACCCGGTTTTCATCCAACAGGGATGAATTGTTCAAACTGTCGAGGAGTTGATCTTAAATTCGCCCGATTCATCTTTCCCATCACCGAATCAGACGGCCAAACGGAGGCGTGTCAATCGGTGTATGGGCGGTTCGCCCGTTGTTTTGCTAATCGCGGCACCATCCAAATGGTATGAGCATCTCCACCTCGGCAATACGGTACAATACGAGGTTGGCATTCATCCATCAAAAGCGCTCTCTCCATTTGAAGGTTGTCTATGGTCGAGACACGAGGCAGTTGGGCATTGATCCCAATACTACATGTTCTGGTTGATTCCTTAGGCTGATTAGGCTCAAACACAAAGGTATTATCACGAACTTGATTCATTGTGGTAGCACGTGCTAAGACGAGGATGAAACATCAAGTGACAAGAAGCGTCTTGAAAGATCCTTTGAGGTTGGCACTTGGGTTTATACGAGAAACTTCAGCCTTATGTTCGGGCTTCGGTGGCCCCTCGGTGAATCGAAACTTACTGTCGTTCTTCGGGCCCTTCCGGATTGTGGACAAAGATTGGTTCGGTTGCATACAGCTCCAACTTCCGCGACATAGGCCATTCACCCGATTTTCATGTCTCGGCTAAAGCTCATTTATTCGGTGACTCATGGACCCAGACCTCTTCGATTCACTTGATGGTTTGGAATTCCAATCAAGATGCTTTGCAGCGACAGCGTCGCCAAAGAAATGCGATGTTCGTTTGCGGGGACTCATCAATGTCGTGCAGGTTATCACCGACCGCGTAGCAGCACAGGAGGACTTGGGAAGCCCGCCGTCGGCGTTTCCGTGGCACAGCAGGGGGCAAGCAGGTCCCTATCCAAGGGGATGTCGACAACATGGACAAGCCCGGTACTTCAGCTGGCGATGATGCGCATCAAGTGACCAAGCAGGCCCATGGGCCAGGACCGACCGCGCGTCTTGCGTATCAAAGCCCAACCCGAGGACCCATGGTGGGAGTGGAAGTGAAGACAGCACGAGAAGGATGGCAGAGTGTATAACGGGAGGAGTCCCGTGAGGAGAGGGTTATGAATGATTTGAACCAATTTGTATTCACGATTCCTTCGAATTCTTGTACGCTACCTTGAACTATCAATCTTATATGGTTCCGTCCTAGATCTTCTTCTTCCCCACGACTACGCACGCACCCCCTCGGTCGCTCTACCTTCGCCCTTTGAGTCAATATAGCAGTGAAAATGACTTTTCCGATGGTGAAAGGCGCATCACACCTAAGGTTTTTAATTTTAGAGCATTACAGTAAAAATAGTGTTGTCAAAAATGTTTTATGTAGTAGTGCATATAGGTCACATTAGTTTTATTCTCAGCCAAGATTTTGACTAAGTTTATATATAGAAAGATATACCGATATATCAGCAATATCAAATTTTAATTAAAATTATTACAAAATATGAATTGATAATGTATTTATTACATATCTCTAGTTTTATTTAGAGAAGTTTGAGAAGTTCTTCTTAGAAAAGTCTTGATCAAATTTAGAGTTTTACTTAGAAAAAGCTAAATTGATCTACAGTTTATAATAGATGGAAGTATTTAAGCCGATAGGACCCAAATTAAAAGGTTTATATAAGTGGCAGTGCAGCACAATGGTTGCATCTTACCCGGTTCTATACATTTATTCTGCATAGAATCGGAGTCTATACATGGCGCACTTGGATCCGTGAAGAGCATGTCAATGCAAACTGGCTCTATCAATAAAAAATGGCGTGCAAAAATTGATGTCAAATTGTTATATTGGACCGGGGTTGAACCTATTAGTGCGAATGCTCTAACTCTGAGACCACCATATGATTTTAAATTTGTATGATAAAAAACATGTCTAAAGTTACACATGATTAAAAAATAACAAAACTAAATTGCCCAACTAAATTTCTTTACTTAGCTCCATCTCTAAGACTTTTTTGAGTTGGCAAAAGCTCCAGAAAAATCTTGGAGCTGGACACTTTTACCAAACAAAATCATTGTCCAGTTGCAGCAGTACTCTGTACAAACAGCAGTTTGCATTGTGTGCATGTCATATATATCTAAACAATTGAAACGGGAAAATATATTTTATAATTCAGAGAGCGAGGGGTTTGCGCCTTGGCTTTAGTCAGTGCTACTTGCTCTTGATGCTGGTTCTCGAACATTGGTTGTTGCGAAGGACAATGATTTATCATAACAATGCAAGCAATCACCAGCAGACCGTGGTGAAAATACCGAGGTTCTTGTTTGTCCCAATCATCCGTCTATGCACGTTCTAACACTAAGGTGACCCTATAAATACCACCAAGAGCGATGAGAGTTCAACTAATGAAGTTCTTCTTAGAAAAGTCTTGATCAATTTAGAAGTTTTACTTAGAAAAAAAGCTAAATTGATCTACAGTTTATAATAGATGGAATTATTTAAGCCGATGGGACCCAAATTAGAAGGCTTATATAAGAAGCGGCAGTGCAGCAGAATGGCTGCATCTTGCAGTTCTATACATTTATTCCTGCTATAGAATCTCTTATTAACAACTTTCCCAACTAGTTTCACTATAAATAAGAATACAATAACAATAAAGATATTTTCAACACAAAGGCCGAATGCATAGATTAAATAGAACACAATACGTCGTCATTGGTGACGATTGACGAGCGGCCCGGCGATAAACCCAACACGATGCGAACCACAAAAAGTCCACAACAATATATGTATATATACATATGGCACTAGCAAAACGAGAAAAGCACAAGCAAAAAAGGCCTTTTGCTAGCTCTAGTAGATCAGACGAAGATGAGGACACTAAGAATCGATGAGCTCCCAGCTCAAGGAGTGATTGTGGACGACGACTTCACGCCGCCGGACAACAACAAGACGTCATGGCCGGAGGTGGTGGGCTGGCCGGAGTTCAACGCAGCGTTCAGGATATGTTATGACAGGCCGGAGGTCACCGTATACTTCTTTTTCGTCGGAGACTTCCGGCCGCCGGGATATGACCCTACACGCGTCGTGGTCTTCGTCGACGCCAACCTGCAGGTCGCCTTAACACCGCTGCTTGGCTAGGTCTGATCCGATCTGTAGCTATTATATCTATCTATCAGGCTCTAATATGTACGTGCCAGCGACATATATATATCCCTCCCTTATAATTTGGAGATAGTTGCTTTAGAAATTTTCAATAGAGGGTGGAAGCATATTTTTCCGTTTGCTGTAATTCCAATGTCTATGCTACAGACACTAGGCTTTGCTCTTTGTTCTTTTTATTTTCAAACTCTGTAATAATTGGCTGTGTACATCCACGGATGTAGAGGCGGATTTTATTATCCATTATCTAAAAAAATCCCTCCCTTATAAATTATAAGTTATTTTGGCTTTTATATCTAGATAATAAAAAAAAATTAACACCAAAGTGACTATTTACAGTTTGGGTTCAGGAGTAGTAGCTGCTAGCTGCTTATGTGCAGGATCATATAAAGTTTAATTTCATATAATTTTGTCTTCATCCAAATAAAAATATATAAACGTTATGAATTTATTTGTGCGGCAAATAATTCTAAAACCAGTTTGCAAAATGGACCATCTCAGATGTGATAATATTGAGAGGTGATTAGCTCAAGTAACCCGCTCTAGAATCGCTTTTTAAAGACACGACGGCTGGCTTAAGTCCCTCTACAAATAAATAGGAGACCTGACCAAGGCCTCTTTTTTGAACCTTTTCTTGCAACCGATTCCAAATGCGTTGAGATCAAGCTCACCCATTCTCTTTATACCTATTTTTCCTCGGCATACACACAAGTCAATAGTGCCCGATGTTAAAACATTCGCGCGCCACCCGCTAGGCCACCTGCACCGGCGTAGCTAGATGGGTGGCACCGTGGCCACGGATCACCCAAGAATTCAACAAATATAGTGTAAGATTCTAGCTACGCCACCGAGGCCCCTGGCGTAGTTGCAAGCCCATTCGGGCGCTCTTCAATCACCTGTTTCGTCGCGGCGGAGCGGTGACAAGAACCCAACATGAAATTCGCTCTCACGGGTGTTCGAACTTCGGGACCGAGGGTGCCATCCGAAAAGCTAGAGTACTTTGGTGACTAGAGTCCTTTGGTGACCCCTCATCTTCCCTACCACGCATCAACACTAGCATTCATGATTTTACGGCATTCATCTACTTACTTAAACGTTTCGTTCCCTCAATAATATGCTTTTTTTTTTTTTTTAAGAAACCGAAAGGAGCCGTGGCTCTGCGGCGTTTTATTAAAAAGGAAAAGAACAAACCAAAGAGTACAGTTTTACAAGTTAAAGATGAGCAAGAAAAAAAAAGAAGGGGCTGCCGCAGCTATCCTTTAGGGAACAAAGAAGGTGCTAAAAGATAAATCTAATTACAAACTCAAGCCATTGATCAAACTGCAATGGGAGGCACTGACTTTAACTCCAAAGAGACTAATCCCAATTCCTTGAAAAGGAGGGACTTGCATTCTGGATGCTCATCGCACATTGTTGAAGATCATATTATTTCTTGCTTTCCAAATGGTCAACATACTAGAATTATGCGCATGAAGAATTGACTTCGACCAGCTTTTAGGGCATGGAAGTTATCAAGAGAAGAGCCATCCTAATGGTCTCTAGGCCCAAAATTGCCTAAATTCTTTGCCGGCAAATGGGCAGCCCAAAAAAGATGATCCACGGTTTCCTCCCCGAAGGAACACATGTTGCACAACTATACGAATCTAGATTCATGTTCTTTCTTCTTAAGATATTCCTATGCTCAATCTATCTTTAAGGAGAAGCCGACCAAAGATCTTGTGTTTGGGCTGAATGGGGCATTTCGAGCCATTTGAAGACAATATCAATGTCCTAGTGGGGAGTAATTTTCTGTAAACCAATGAAGCCTTGTACCTGGAGGAGCCATTTTGATAAGACCGGATATCTTTTCATGCACGAGAGATGTGGTTTTTCTTTGCATTAGTTCTTGAACCGCACGAATTCTTCAAAGGCTTCCCGAAAGGGCGGGGAGAAAGACCTGGAGAAATCTTCCTCATTAAAAGCATGATCAAGCGTGATGAATTTCCTTTTGCAAAAAGAGAAAAGGTGAGGGAAGGCATCCTCTAGATTGATATCCCATTGTTTGTCTTGCCAAAAGAGCCCGGTAGTGCCATTTTCATCGAAGAGAGGCAAAATCTTTGAAGCAATCAATAAGCTTAACCACATCTCTCCACGAGAAAGAGCCCTTTTTACAGACATCCCTTAGTCTACCATTACCAAAGTGTTTTCCCACACAATGTTTACCCGAGGGAATATCTTTACGGTTATAGAATTTATCAGATTCTTCATTAAAAGTGCTTGGTTTGCAGAGTTCAAGGTTGATGATACGGACCACCATTTTTCTTTGGAAGTGCAAACCATCACCCAAGCGGACTTTGGGCATAGAATTTCCATTGATGTTACAGCCTCTCTCAAAGACAAGATTTTACTGTATTTATCAACTTTTGCTTGATGACGCTTTTGGGAGTTCAGGTGTACACATGTAGTAAGTCGGCGAAGAGAAAACAAGCGGCGTTGACCATCTCAAGTCTTCACGCTTGATTTAGCATAGAAGAGAGCCCCTTAGTCTTCTTTCACACTTTCTCATCGAGGCATAAAATCTGCAACTTTGGGTCTAGAAAGCCCAAGAGGGGAGCCCAAGGTAGGTGAATGGAAAAGATCCTATAGAGCGGCCAAAAAGTTCTAGCGCGAGATCCAATCTTTCATCAGACATTAATGGGCAGCATCATGGATTTATTGTAGTTCACCTTAAGTCGGTTGAATCGAGGAAAAGTTACGAAGGACAGTCTTGAGGAAGAAGAGCTGCTGGGATCACCTTCCATAATTATTAAAGTGTCATCGGCATACTAAAAACTATTGGAAAATCGGTCTCGAGTTCATTGGGATAAGAGCGTCTTAAGCGGTGCCCATGTCTTTGGCTTTATTTATCGAGGCTTTGTAGAAGATCGACAAGCAAAAAGAAGAGGAGAGGATCTCCTTGCGACTCCTCTTACTCGCAGTGAAATTCTTTCGGCACACCATTAAGCAAAACGGATGAGGTACTGAAATTTGAAAATATCTCGCCATCCAACTTAACCATTTCTCCCCCAAATCCATGAGCTTGCATGATTGAGGCATAGCTTGATGTTCAATCTTGTCAAAAGCTTTTTCAAAATCAACTTTATGATTACAATTGCTTTTTTTGACTGATGACATGTGTGGATGTATTCAAAAGCCATGCAAAGGCGGAGTCCTGAATTGTTCTTGATTTGATGAACTCATATTGATTTATTGCACTAGGGAGGTGATTTCATTTTGTAACCTTCGGCCAACATTTTAGTGATGAGCTTAACAGAGAAATTCAAGAAAGAAATAGGCACGTAGTCCGTAACAAATGGGGATCATCTGTCTTTTGGAATGAGAGTAATATAGGAAGGATTTATGCTCCTGAAGACAGGTTTGTGGTTAAGAAAGTCATTTGCACAAATTATATACATCACCTTTAATCAGCGGGGAAGCCTTGACAAATTCATTATTAAACCCATCGGGGCGGTGACTTATAGTTTGGCGTAAATTTAACAATCTGATCAATCTCCTCGGGGGTAAGGGGTTTTCAAGAAAAGCATTGTCCTTACACTGGCGAATGAAACCGACAAATGGAAGGTGAAACCATCAAATTCACATATCCCCAATCTTTGCTTGTATTCTTCCCGAGAGGGCGTTCTTTTGCGGATGTTCGGTAATAAGCGGCCCATCAGCACAAGTAAGTTCTGAAATGAGCTTTGATTTATGCCTGCGGGTTGGATTAGCATGGAAAAATGTGTGTGCCAAAGATCACCAAGCTACACCCATTTAATGTTACCCCTTTGACGCCTTGCATTTTGTTTTTTTTTCAGAAGCGGCGAAAGGTGCTCTTTCAAAATCTCAAGGAAATTCCATTCGGCAAGACCCGAGATCTCTCGTTTCGGCAAGAACCTCTAAGAAGAGGATTACCTCCCCTGGTATTGGAGATGGAACTCTTTAAACTAGTCAAAAGAAGCATGCCAATCTCTCTCAAAGCTTTTCTCGGTTTTTTTAGCTTAGCGCTTAAGAGCTTTGCAGAATGTCATTAGTATTTAGAATAAAGCGCCAACTTTGGCGAGGACGGCTTGGTAGTCATGATGTTTGAGCCAATAATTTTCAATCAACACCACATTTTTTGGGATCTGGGTAGAAATGTTTATGATGCAGGGACAATGATCAAAAGGAACCATATCAAGAGCCTTCACTGAAGTGGTCGGGTAAGAGATATCCCAACTTCTTGGAAGAAAACCCGGTCAATTTTTTAAGAAGAGGGGGTGCATATTGGACCAAGTGAATTTCACGCCCCGCAAAACAAGTTCAAGAACCCCCAAATGGGGATGATGGCCATTGAAGTTGAGCACATCATTTAAGTCCGCACCCGGCCTATTTTACGTCACTTTCCTTTACGATTAAGTTGAAATCACCAACAATGAGCCAATCAATCTCCTAGGGCATCCGAATATTACGAAACCAATTCGAGAGAAAGTTATTTACGCCATCCGAGAGCAAGGAGCATATATACATGTGAAGTACCCATTTCTTTGTGGTCATGCATAGAGTCGAACTCCACCGAAATGGAATAGTCATTCTTCGGAAGATGCACGCCAAAAGAGAGAGTCCTTCGGACAACAAGAATACCCCCTAAGCACCAATGAAGGTAACGGTTCAAAAGAATTAAACATAGGAGGGCAAATTTTCACGATGAAATCTGATCAAAGTTTGCTTTTTGGTTTCTACTTGGACATACAATGTCACATTGGGCCTCAATAATCTTGTTCTTAATTGCATCCCACTTCGAGAGGGAATTAACACCCTCACATTCCAAGACATCACTTTCCGGGATTTGATATGGTTGTTTACTCATTTGGGAAACAAAAGTAAGGGTAAATGACATAATATATGCATAACATATATCAAAGCATTAGTCCGATCATAAACCGAGAACATCATCCGGGTCATTAATGGAGATACATCCGGGGGCAATTGTCCGGGGCCATCCACATAGGGAAAAGCCAAAACTACTAACATAGTAGGCAAAGACTCAGCCATTTAGATCGGATAAAAGTAATTCTCGGGGAAAGCGACTACACTTGGGGGCTTCTGGGTCCTTCCTTGCGACATCTCCCCTCCTCCTTCTTTTTTCTTTCCTCCTTTTGCCTTACTTTGCCATGATTGCTTTTCTTGACTTAATTGTCCCCCTTCTTGCCAATAGGCTCCCCCTGTTCCTCTTCTACGCATAAGTCTTTCATCCGACAAATGTTTCCTCCTATGCTATCTTAACCCGAACACCCAAATTTCTCGATCACTTTATTTGACAAAGTAGGAGGTCACATGATTTACATCTTAATTTGTAGCGGCTATTATGCCTATAACTATTGTTTACCTCTCTAATTCTGCTACTTCTACGTACCTCTGTTTTCACAAGTGGGGCATTCACTTTTGTGTCCACCCTTCTGCCGTTGGGGTTTTTCTTCTCAATTTCCTTCTCGAATCTTTGGGCGAGGATGGGCTCCTTCGATAGGACTCCTCGTGTCTGCGCAGCTGATTCCACTACGGGTCGGACTCATTAATTTCACTTATGCTAGCAACATTACTCTTTTTAGGAAGAATAGGGGGACAGGAGGGGGCGCCACTATGATCGGCAAGGAAGGTGGCGGCTCCTAAAGCAAGGAAACTTTTTACCCAATTAGCATTAAGCGGAACATTGTACCACGGTCGGGAAAAAGGAAATCCGGCTTTTTGGGATGTAAATCGAGAGAATGCATCCATACCTCTTGGGACTAAGCCGAGACGAGGGGGCTCAAGAGCCTTTCCATCGAAGCTTCATGTATTCCCAATCAGCAAAGTGACACTAACTCGCTAACTGTGCATGTTAGGAAGGACCATTCCAACTTTGAACATGTTGGTTGCCATTCGGGACTTCTGCCTTGCTCCTCATTTACAATGTCCTCTTCTTCATCACCAAGGATCTCATTGAGCTGCCATATCATCCTCATCAAGTAAATTACGGGGGGGGATCCCCCAACGGAAACATTAGCCGGGGTTGTGAGGAGGTGAGGCCATCTAGGTGCTGCTCATCGGCAATAGCCATTAGATTTACTTCTTCCCCGAGCAATTGGGCCAAGAACCCATTTGAATGGCTTCCTCCACCACATCATTCCCATGCGATATGTCATTGAGTTCAATGAAAGGTTCTGAGGGGCGCTTTGCGTGCAAGATCACTTCTTGAGGTTGTCATCATCAAAAGGCCGGGTCTGGCCCATTGAAGATCTATCTCCATGGGCTGGTTGCCAACAACATTCACGATTCGAAAGTTGTTTGTTTGTTCTTGAAGCAGCCAAGGATCCCCTTTGTCCAGCCCATGGATTGGCGGTCCAAGCACAAGATCTGCATAGCGACACCGGCGCATATTCTCTTGCTCATTAAGATCTCCAACTTGCACATTCTAATCCTCTAAGCGGGATTCCCGAATGTTTTGCTCATTACGGTCATCCGAACATCCCCGATCCTCAAAGCCTCATGATCATCTTACGGTTCATCAACGGCGGCGGGCATAAGACGGCCTAGGGCCCTGGCGACCAAGGCCATAAAAAGCAAATGGAGCACCATCTCCAACGGAAGATCTCGGCACGGATCTTCCTCCTCGTAACCCACCTCCAAGAAGCCTATCTTGCGGTATTTCACATTGCACCGTCCGGGAATCACTTTCAAACCCTTTCCCGACTCGGAGAAAACTATGAAGTGGGGACTCACCGCGGATCTAGTACCCTCGCTTTGATGATGACTCTAACCAACCCGCTCTTTCTTTACGCCCATAACATGCATTTCCCAAATGAGCCAATAGCATCTTGAAAAAAACCCTCTTCACGGTAGTCCCGGAAAGTTCATTAGCATAAACCGGCGATTCACGTGTTAAAGTGGACACGGCGCCGATTTCTTCCTTCATTGTGTCTAATTGAAACTTCAGTTGATATTATCATAAGGAATCGGCCCTTCATTGATAAGGATTTCTCTATCCGGGCAACGCCGAAAAATAACGTGGCCCGACCCAAACAGCATGGGTTTGATCTCCTCAATCGGAATCCTTCTAAGCATGAAAAACTCTCGCAACACCTCATCAACCGCAGCAAAAACCGGTGGATTACCGGGAAGATTGTCGATGAGGGCGATGGCGAGGTCTTAAGTTCTTCTTCTTCGCCCTTCTTGAGGCAACCGCCCCACCATCGTCGGGCGATTCACCACACATCTTGCCAAATCATGGTGGTGGGGACCCAGCGGCACGAAAGGTCGGCACTTATGGTATGCCATTTGCTCCCTGATGAGTGAGGGGAGGAGGTGGTGGTGCACTGTAGCTCAAGACTCGGGGTTTTTTCTTGGGAGTGAGCGAGAGTTGCCGGCGTTATAAATGGGGGAGAAGGGAAGGCGGGCGGCGGCGGCGGCTCAAGGAGTCATGGGGAGGCGGCGTTAAGATCCAGCCCGGCATGGCCCGTTGGATTAGCACACGGAGGACCCAAGGGGCCGTTATTTCTGGCACAAGTTTGGTTTGGCCCAAGAAAGCGAAAAGGGCCAACCATTTCCCCAAAAGACTTGAAGGCGCGGTTTTGAGGGGCGGCATTGGGGCAACGAAACCAGCCCATGGGGTTTTGAAACGGTGGGAACCTCTTTCGATTTCCGGGTCACTTGGCGGCCTTTGCGTTAATGGCCGGCTTCAAGCACGAAGGTGACAACATGCCCCAAGCAAAGCATGCACGGCATCTAATGGGATTGGGGCAATTAGGACAGGAATGATCATTAGCTAGGCATCTAGCACAACCGGGGAAAGGGGGAGCTTTGTTAAATTTGTTTAGCCCCCGGTGAGGGCCCGGCGCCATTCCGGCAGCCATGGAGGAGGTAGGAAATTTAATTCTTTCAAAAAGCGAGACCCTCCTAGCGAGAGGGGGTTCAGCGTGGTGCCAAAGCCTTTGCTAAGACTTGAGCCGAGTAGGGATTAGATCCGATGGGGATCGGATTGGCACCGATAGCGGTGGAATTGTGGGCGAGACGAGCGGCATCAGCGTAGGATTGTTTTTGAATGTTTAGAAGAAGCCGCCTGCCCGAGGCATCCCTCTCAGCGGGAACAAAGAAAGCTCTCTGCGCCCAGTTTGGTCCACCTCCGCCCCGAGGTGGAAGAAAACTTTGTAGAGTTCGCAATCAAAGGAACGGAGCGACTTATGAAGAACCCGGTTTCTTTGGTGGCAACGAACTTAAACACGTGATCCCCAAGCGCGAGACCTTGAAGCGAGGGGCTGAGCCCCCAATGGGGCCTGGAGGATCAAACCAGCCGAATCCGGGCGAGCCGAATTTGCATCTGCCAAAAAGGAGGCAACCCGGGAAGAAGCTATCGGAGGAGGAGGAAAGCAGGGACGCCCGGGGATGCACGGTTTCATCCTACACACGCGCAGACCATGCACCCGGGGAGAGACCCGGCGCCATGGGAGGAGGGAGGGAAGCACTACGAGAGGTTGAGGGGAAGGCAGCGACACAAGGGGGAGAGGGAGAGCGAGGGCGTCCCCGGGAGCGGCCATGGCCGCCCCCAATGGCAGGCGGCTATCGCTCAGCAGTCCTCCGGTAGTGATTAGTCTCTTTCCCGTTCTCGAATGTCTAATCAAAAATACGATTTTAATATCTAACTAGATAACATTGCAAAGCATCAAAGGTGAAGAAATTTTCTAAAAAGTTGTGTGGTGTTTTAAGCAAGGAATTGAGATACCATCAAAATTTTTGCATTTATAAGCTAGTTAGTTATCGTCTTTAGGGCCGGGTGTGGTTAGTATTTTAACCTGGTGTGGAACGTGTATCACGGTTTAGTAATGGCCCCTAGACATCAAAAGTCGACGAGCTCCGCCACTGGTTCGAGTTCAAACTCAAATCCAAACATGTGAGGAAAACATTTCATAAATTATTTTTGTAAATAAATGTCATGCTAAATAATTCATCTAATTTTTTTATGTAGGGTTTTTAGATAAGCTGTTATTAGAAAATATTTGTATTATAAATTAATAATTCCAAAGTATGTCTATCGAGTGATATTAATAGATGTTTTAGAATTCATATCTATATTTCTTATAAAACAAATCCCACTACAAATTCTATCATGACATGCAATATATCCACATCAACTTTCGCTAACTATCCATACCACTTATTATGTCATGTCAATAACTTCCAACCTCTTAAAGTTGTCCACGTCATATTTACTTAATTTCATTCCAAATTCTTCTCAATCTCTGTAGGAGCACACGGGGTGTGTAAACGACATGGGTCTTTTGGCAACAAAAATAAAATACGAGCCTTTTAATTTCTTTCTACAAAACCTCGAATGATGCTTGCTCATGTAGATTAGTAGCCTAGTTGCATAATGATTTTAGGTAAAACCCCAATGCAAGCATTTGTGTTGCTACACACTAGTAATTATACCTGATCGAGTAGCAGCTTCATCGGATCTTTGTTTGCTACACACTAGTAATTATACAAAACCTAAGTAATAATTGCTTGTTAATGTGTGTATACATGCATACATTTGTGTTGCTAACAAATAGAAAAACAGGGAGGAAACTGAAAGCCTAGGAGCCCAAGATGTGACCCAACAGGCCAACTAGATCTTTATCTTCAAAGGTTCTTTATCTTCGGCGTTCCCTTCTTGCATAAAATTTGTGAATTGGTGGCCTATCTTCGGGTGCTGGAATGGGTGGCAGTATACTTGTAGTTGGTGGGGTTGTATCAAAGCCCTAAGGGCAATAAATACACAAGAAGGAACTAGAATCAATCCAGAAACGAAAAATGAAAATATCTGGTACAAATGGTACCATACGGCACAAGATATGACATTACCTTGAACATCTCCCTTAGCTCAGCTTCCTAGCTTTCACCTGTAAAAATTAAGGGTGAACATGTGTAACTGAAACTAAAGCAACAAAAATGTTAAAAAGATTGAAAGGCTTCCCAGGAAATAAATCATCATACATATTCATCATCATCCAAATCCTCATAGTCCATCTTCGGCTTTGCAAAGTATCCAAATGGCACCACATTCAAGTGACCAGCACTGTATCGATCAGAACTGCTAGGGTGCTTCATTCCAACATCTCCATCTTTCGTGCAACCATAGCAGCGACCTTTATTAACAAAGAAAAGAGTTAACTTCAAAACGAACCAACCAAGAACAAACACACAATAATGTTAACGGTAATAAAATGTCATTATGCAATCATTGTTGTGCATTAACCAGTTTGACATATTACAAATAATGAAAAGCTCCAGGATGGCGAAGGTGGCACACATGGAACATGGTCAAACAAACAGGTCAACACAGTAAAGATCATATGCTACAGCCAGAGATACATTACAATTACAGGCAGATATGTTGAAGGTAGTGCGACCAAATAACTGAATTCGAACAGTACTTAATTTAAGATAAAGAGTATATAATACCATTGTCACTCAGATTAACTGTGCAGAAACAGTTAACCACCAGTTCGTTAAACTTTCCTTGTTTCATACATTCCACTTCCACAAAGACAAGATTGTCCATACTACATTCATTTGGACCACCCCCTTTAATCTTTGTAGTGAAATTGAGATGATAGTACACAATCAGGTTCTCACAAATTGACTGGTAGTGTAAAACATCTTTGAGTTCGTGTGCACGATCCTGAAATAAGAACCATGGTTCAAATCAGCAATTGTTGCATTAACAAACAATAAGACACAGTGCAACAATGGTAACAAGACACACAATTAGGGCAGAAACGTGTGCAAACCTCCAAAAGATCATGATCCTCATTATGCTTGTCCACTAAAGCTTGAACAAATTGATGCATTTCAGATTTCAAAGTCATAGCTGATGTTGTATGCCTCTTGATTGTGCCATCAGGCCAGTAAAGACATTGTCTTATAGCCTTATCTTGCTCCACACACCTAATTTAGATGAGAACATTCTGTCTCATCAGTAGATTGCACTTTCTCAAAAGTGGAGAACACAAAAGCAATACCAAGTACTCCCTCCCGGATCCAAAAAAAAAAAGCAATTCTAGGCTTGTAGCTTTGTCCTAAGTCAAACTCTTAAGTTTGACCAAATTTATAGAGAAGGGTATCAACATTTATGAAACCAAATAGGTATACCATGGAAACATATTTCATGATAATCAATAGTGCTTACTTGATATCACAAATATCAGTACTTCTCCATATAAAATGGTCCGACTAAAAATGGTTTGACTTAGGACAAAGCTAGAATGGCATTCTTTTTTGACAACAAAGGGAGTACTAGGTTCACTAGTTTGCAAAGAAGGTTGTTGACTAGGATGTACTGCACATAGTTCATGTTAGCAATTAACAACGGCAACAGCAAAATGATACAAGATTGTTCATATATGCAGACATGCCTACAAATGCTCAAAGTGCATTATACCTTCTTTTTAATGAAAAATGTATCCCACTGCAATTTTAGATGACCAACTAAGTGTGCTCTGATCGCAATATTTTGACCAGTTAACATATTATTTGCTCTGTTCACACAATTTTTGTACATGGGTAAACATTGTTGTATGGTACCACCGTTCTGGCTGAAGGTTTAGTACTAATTGTACAAGTTACAATTCAGATACTAGAAATCTACATTTCAATGAAGTTGTATGTGGTACACTGGTACTATAACATCTATCTTTGCTCTGTCAATTTTATACAAAGTGGTAGTATGATCTTCTGCACAATTTCAACAACGTGTTAAATAAAGTTACAAAATGCTCTCGTTAACTTTAGGTGGTTCCAAAAAGAGGAATTCTAAGACTAAGAAATATATGCTGATAACTTTCAATCTTAGATGAACTTAGTCTAGCCAACTTTCAATCTTAGATGAACTTAGTTTAGCCATAATGATTATCTTCTGTGACTTGCCATTGAAGAATGTGGCTACATAGCTTTTGAACACAATCAACTGCAAGCATGCACACAAATAGGAGAAAATCCAAATCCATAACGCAGGTGAGACAACTTACATCTTTGGATCCCTGCGGTCCTCAAGATAGCGATCAATGGCCTTGTCGGTTTCCTCTAAGTTCTGAAATGGCCCACCCACATCGGGATACGTATGGAAATATCCCCCTCGAAGATCGAGCACGATATAAAACCGGCGTCCCCAATCACGCCCGCAACCGCTCGAATATCCTCGACACTGGAGGCTTAGTCTCATGCTCTTTTGTCCTCCTGGCACCTGAACACATTATCATTGTGTTCTTGCCAAGTTATAATTGATAGTACGTAAGAAAAAAGCTAATATAGGCCAAAAGTCTGACTGAAAGATAGTAGTGTATCAAAAACGATGAGGGAACACACTCCCTCCCCAAGGATTCATCAATCCAAGTTAAACAAGAGGAACTAACTATTCGATTTCAATACATACGACGAGCGGGAGCGTTCTTGAAATCTTCACGGGCTCGTGACCGCTGGCGGCGGATCGATTGGGAGGCATGGGGTTCTTGGGCAGCGAAGGGGGCTAGGATTTGGCCGATTTCTTCGGGGCGGGGGCGCCGGGTGCCCGGACGCATCGGAAGAGGCGACCACCTCGGCGCGGCGGGATCTCGGCCGGAGGCGCGGGGAGCGGCCCAGACAACCTCCACCGCCCGACGCTGACGGAACCGGTGATGTACGGGACTACCTCGTGCTAGGCATGGATGCGGCGGCCGTGGGTCAAGGGCAGGGGGCACGGGGTTGGCGAACTCAGGTTGGCAGATTTATGACGGAAAAAGAAGTGACAGTGGAGAGGAGCACTTCTCTTTTTTTAAGACATAAAACTAAAATAGATTTTTAATTATAATAACATTTACTCACTGTCCCTACTTATTTGTCACTGTTGATACGGTGTGCCATGAGTTTGACTTGACTTGTAGAAAATTAGTGCAATAGGTACCCGGCAAACAAAGCGGATTACGTTCAAAAAAAAAGGCACGCGAGAAGGAGAACTTCGCCCGAACGCGCGCTGCACGGCTCCCCTCCCCGTCGTGTCCTCATCGGCGCCGGTGGGTGAGGAGCTGGCCTCCAAGCCCGGCGATGGCTGTGGCCCTGTTTCCCGAGTAGGTGGTGTGTCCACGGAGCTAGGGTTAGGTTAGGTCTATGTTAGGGTTTCGGACGATGGCGTTGAGGCGGTGGCGGCGTCATCGTCTAGGAATAATGTCCTCTCTCACTCTCTTCCCCATCTCGGCGGCGTTAGGTCTCCAGGGGCCGACGACGAGGGTGTGGAGGTAAGGTCCGTTCTTGGATCTTGTTTAGGAGTGTTTGGTTGGCGAGGTCTTGCGCCTTGGTGCGTGGAGGCTCGGCCCCCTACTTTCGTGGATGCGGTGGTGGCTGCGGGTCTTCAAAGAAGATTGGTGGTTCGACCGGATTCGGCTTCACACCTGCGACGGAGGATGCTATCGTCGGTTCCACCATCGCCGTTTCAACCAGGATAGTGATCCCGACGGATGGGCGTTCAACGACTTCTTCTACTTTGCGAGATCGGCGTCTCTGCCGCAGTCCCACCTCAACGACGGGGTTTCCTCCGGCTTTTGGTGCTTCAGGTTTAGTTACGACGACGGGTGGCGGCGGGCCGGCTTCGACCGGCGGTTTAAGCCGGTGTCCGTTCTAGAAGGGTCTAAGGACCAGTTTATAATTTTCTTATTTGCTAGGGTCCTTGTAGATTATAGGCGGGGTATCTGTCATACGTATCCTTATACGGTGCAATATTTATATCTTTAAATAATTTTTAAAAAACTAAAGTTATTTTTTTTCAATAATTAAATTATGTGCTATAAATATTAGTATTTTTTTAATCTATATTCAATTCAAGTTGTTTTTGGAAGAGCAAGCTACCGTTATTTAGGGACGCTCGAGTACATTTTTAAAAAAAGAAAATCAACAATCAATTTATTAATCTCCCATTATTAATATTTAAATTTATTAATAAAACTAAAAGATTGACATTTTTTGGTGCGACAAATGATTTAGTACTTCCAGTCTATCGCCCGCGAAACCTGTACTCACATGCGGGGAAAAACTCCCCGTCCGCTCCCTCCCAAAATGGCAGCCTAATGGTGACTTCGAGAATCTCCGATCTGCGGATGCTTTTGTCATTCGGAGGTGCTCATAGGGGTAGGGTTTGCGTACGTGTATTCGTAGGGGTGAGTATGCGTGTGTGTTGTGAGCGTCTGCGTTGCGTTGTACTGTGTAATTTAAAAAAAAAACACCGCAAAATCCCGCCGGACGACCTCGTCAAGCCGTGGAAATGGGCGAGAAGGAAGACCTCGTCGACCACCCCCAGCGCGAGTAAGTTATGTTTTTCGGCCCAATTTCATGTCGTGGCCCAGTACGGCCTCGTTCAGCGCCTCCGCTGTTTCTCCCGTCCCCACCCCCTTCGTTGTTTTGCTGCCGGCATCGGCAGCGGTTGCGACGGGCACCCACAATGTCATTTTCCACTTCCCACTTCCTCCCTCCCTCCCTCTCGCCTGCGGCGCCTGACGAGCTCTTTCCCGTTGCGCTCTCTTCCTGACGGCAACCTCCTCCGACCGTCCGACGAGCCCTGGGTTCATAGTTAGCCACCAATGCCCCACGATGGAAACTGCACCCCGCCGGTGCTATGCTGCAGCTGCTATTCATGAAGCCACCTAAAACAAAAGTATGTGTGCAGTTGTGTATAGAGTATTAGTTTATGAACTTACTCATGCCGGTGGTGTTGATCAGATCATTTGAAGGGGTGTGACCTCAAATTGTTCTGAAGATGCCATTTGCAAAACAGCAAGGCAAAATATAGTGATTAGCAAGTGAAAAGCATGTAAGCGCATAACCTAGGATTGGAAGTACTGAATGAAAATGAATAAAAGGTGATACACGTTAAAATTATTGTATATAAGTATCCTTATATAATTGTGTTATTAATTTCATTTCTAGTGTTTCAAGTATACAATATAAAATGGCTATAGCACCTGCCACACAAGGGACTCACGCCTCCCTTGCTGAGGACCTCGTTTGAGTATTGATGTTTCTACTGCTGATTTGATGTTGGAATTATAGGATAGTTAAGGAAGAACACGCACAAGAGAGTTTACACAATCGTCACATGGGCGAAGCTACATTGTAGTCACAAAAATTTGAAAACCCCTTGTTGGAAACAAAAATTTCACCATTATTGCAAATTATTTTTTTCACACCTTTATGAGTAAGGTATCCCCTCTAACTTGCTCTAGCTTCGCCACACCAATCACTCGGTTATAATATACTACATGATATATTTGAAGTATCCTTTGGCAAGTATAACAGCTCGGACTCCCATAAAAAAATAAACAAATTTACATCCTCTCATTACAAAAATAAATCAAACTACTCCAACTCCATTGACGGGAGACAAGAAACCTTGAAAAAGCCATAAAATCCACCATCTAGGATCATCATCTCAAACAGATATGCCACGAACACAAACTCCGATCTGAATGAACAGGGCCATCTCACCATCCACCGCCGTCATCCTCATACCCATCACTTTTATAAAAGAGGAATAAACTGCTAAAACTCTACATGCAAACATGATAAAATTGGCGCCGCCGAGTCCGGCCAACGAACTCATCGCCGCCGTCTTCACCAGATTCATCATGGGGGAACAAGTCCAACCGACATCCATAAAGATATCGTTGGAAAACTAACTCTCACTAGCCCACCGCCATGGCTGCATAGAACCCACAGAGACAAAAAGAAGGGTTGGAGTATCTTATTATCCATCAATGATGACGCTTTCGTCTTGCCATCACCGCCGAGAAACAACATGCTCCATTGCTCCATCGATGATCTTGACGACGCCCACTACGCCGTGGCCAATCTCTTCGATTGGATCTCGGAGAAACTTTGAACCTTAAAGACTCGATCTACTAGGGAAAAATTTATTAAAAACGATGGATCCTCACTCCTTTCAACCCCAACGTGATGCGAAGGAGAAGGGAGGAGGATCAGCAGTGGGTGGAAAGCGAGAGGAAGGTATGTCGGTCCTTATCCTGAGCTTTAACCCGCCATGGTTGTTTGGCTAGCTGCCCTCCGTCGTACCTTCGACGTCGCTGCCTGCAACCTTCCTCAATTGTTCCTCGAAGGTCCTCGTTCCACGCACGCAAGTTCCTTTGCTTAATCGGCGGAGGTCACGATCATTATGTCCCAATAGTGTAAGACCAGTCGCGACAGATCGATTTGTTGGGTTGGCAACAGATTTGTTGGCTACATGCCTACATACAAATCCAAACTAGCATTGTAGTGTTGGCGTGTTGTTTTCTATTTTATTTTCAACGCTGCTTCCAAACCGGCGGTGGTGCCGATTAACGTCACCACGTACTATTGTCAATGCCTCAATGGTGTCGATGGACGATGGAGGTTTCCGAGCTGGCGGTGACAAAATAATAACTGGAGCAAATACGTCGTCATTGGTGACGATTGACGAGCGGGCGAGCGGCCAACGACAAACCCAACACGATGCGAACCACAAAAGTCCACAACAACGTACTCCTTCTGTTCCAAATTATAGTTCACTTTGACTTTTCTAGATACATTGATTTTGCTATGCACCTAGTTATACACTATGTCTAGATACATAGTAAATCAAATGAATCTAAAAAAGCCAAAGTGAACTATAATTTGGAACGGAGGGAGTATATATATATATACATACTGGCACTAGCAAAACGAGAAAAGCACAAGCAAAAAAGGTCTTTTGCTAGCTCTAGTAGATCAGACGAAGATGAGGCGCGGGCGCTTCAATGGAGTTTTCATCTACATTGTTTGGAATTTATGGAAGGAGAGGAATAGGAGGATCTTCGAAAACGCTCACAAGACGGCACACCAGGTAGCCTCCATGACAAAAGAAGACATAATGCAAAGGCATAGAGCAATGGATTGGCAAGGGCAATGAACTAGTAGTGACTTGAGTGTAATCTTTAGGTCCTAGGACCACTTTATATGTGCCCCATTGGGGGGGTCTTTTGTACATAAACCTCTTTTTTCCTTCTTAATTGAGCGGCGTAGCTCCTGCCTTTACTTTCAAAAAAAGATCAGACGAAGATGAGGACACTAAGAATCG
The DNA here is from genome assembly GCA_015847255.1 of Hyparrhenia diplandra. Lineage (NCBI taxonomy): Eukaryota > Viridiplantae > Streptophyta > Magnoliopsida > Poales > Poaceae > Hyparrhenia > Hyparrhenia diplandra. The sequence goes on along the minus strand of JADLZK010010724.1, from coordinate 203,852 downwards.
ATGAGCTGCCGGCTCAAGAAGTGGTTGTGGACGACGACGACTTGCCGCCGCCGCGGACAACAACAAGACGTCATGGCCGGAGGTGCTGGGCTGGCCGGAGTTCACCGCAGCGTTCAGGATATGTTATCAGGCCGGAGGTCACCGTATACTTCTTTTTCGTCGGAGAGACCCAGCCGCCGGGATATGACTCTAAACGCGTCGTGGTCTTCGTCGACGCCAACCTGCTGGTCGCCTTAACACCGCTGCTTGGCTAGGTCTGATCCGATCTGTAGCTGTTATATCTATCTATCAGGCTCTAATATGCGCCGTGCTAGCGACATATATATACTCCCTCCCTTATAAATTATTATAAGTTATTTTGGCTTTTATGAGTTCAGGAGTAGTAGCTGCTAGCTGCTTATGTACGGGATCTTATAAAGTTTAATTTCATATAATTTTGTCTTCATCCAAATAAAAAAAATATATATAAACGTTATGACTTTATTTGTGCGGTAATTAATTATAAAACCAGTTGGTAAAATGGACCATCTCAAATGTGTGATAATATTGAGAGGTGATTAGCTCAAGTAACCCGCTCTAGAATCGCTTTTTAAGACATGACGGCTGGCTTAAGTCCCTCTACAAATAAATAGGAGACCTGACCAAGGCCTCTTTTGATAACCTTTTCTTGCAACCGATTCCAAATGCGTTGAGATCAAGCTCACCCATTCTCTTTATACCTATATTTCCTCGACATAGACACAAGTCAATAGTGCCCGACGTTAAAACATTCGCCGACGCCACACGCTAGGCCCCTGCGAGTAGTTGCAAGCCCATTCGGCGCTCTTCAATCACTGTTTCATCGCGGCGGAGCAGACGACAAGAACCCAGTATGAAATTACGCTCTCACTTGTGTTCAAACTCAGGGACCTGAGGGTGCCATCGAAAGCTCTAAATGATTGAACTAGAGTCCTTTGGTGACCCCTCATCTTCCCTACCACACATCAACACTAGCATTCATGATTTTTACGGCATTCATCTACTTAAACGTTTTGTTCCCTAAGTAATATGCTACTCCCCCGTCCTTAAATCATAAGACGTTTGACTTTTTTGACACCAACTTTGATCACTTGTCTTATTCAAAAATTTTGTGCAAATATAGTCAAATTTAAGTAATTCTTAAAGAATTTTCATTAATAAAGCAAGCCACAATAAAATAAATGATATTTTGCACAATTTTTTGAATAAGACGAATGGTCAAAGTTGGTGTCAAAAAAGTCAAATGTCTTATAATTTGGAATGGAGGGAGTAATATTCAAGAATTGAGTGGGTCCATAGTTAGCCACCAATGCCCCACGATGGAAACTGCACCCCGCCGGTGCTATGCTGCAGCTGCTATTCATGAAGCCACCTAAAACAAAAGTATGTGTGCAGTTGTGTAGAGTATTAGTTTATGAACTTACTCATGCCGGTGGTGTTGATCAGATCATTGAAGGGGTGTGACCTCAAATTGTCCTGAAGATGCCATTTGCAAAACAGCAAGGCAAACATATTGTGATTAGCAAGTGAAAAGCATGTAAGCGCAGAACCTAGGATTGGAAGTACTGAATGAAAATGAATAAAAGGTGATACACGTTAAGATTATTAGGGGTGCGACCTCAAATTGTGCTGAAGATGCCATTTGCAAAACTGCAAGGCAAACATAGTGTAGTTTTTTTTACAGGAAAAGGTAAACATATCGTGATTAGTTGCCAGTGAAAAGCATGTAAGCGCAAAACCTTACACGTGGATTGCAAGTACTGAAAATCAATAAGATATGTTTGTACTGCTGATTTGTTGTTAGAAGTATAGCATAATTAAGGAGCACGCACAATCTGAGTTTACACAGTTAGGTCACTCAGTTATAATATGAATGATATATTTAAAGTATACATTGTTTGCAAGTATAAACAGCAGTATATAATAACAGCTCGGACTGATTAAAAAAAAAAACAGCTCGGACTGGGTACGACGCCAACATGCATGCATAGCTTCTCTAGAAGGAGGTGCTTGGCTCTCTACTGCCACTACCCACTATACCAAGCACTGACCACAGTCACCATCAACAACGGCAAGGGTACCTCTTCCTGGTTCGATGCTCTCCAAGAAGACGCCCTGGTCGACCAGTATCCACCTTTATTCAGTCGCAACAAGAAGGAAAAACAGCACGGTAGCTCAAGTGTATGCAAACGGATTTGAATTCACTGATCCATTCGTTTGGCAATTGTCTGCTCCGGCTCAGCTAAAATTCAACGAGGTACAAACTGTTCAGCACAGTGCTTTATCAGAGTGTCCAGATACCCGACATGGCCCTTTCTGCGCGGCTAATGGGAAACTTGACTCAGGGAGTTTATAAAGGATACTCATGGAAAGGAATGGATCTCCTTGCCTTCACCTGTTCGCCGTTCTAGGAATGGACTGGAACTCGGCTTCCAAAAACACAGCATCCGCAAGCTACCTGGCTCCAACCCTGTCTAGCTAGAATGTCCCCAGGAAAATTCCAAGACAACACTTTGGGACGCTGGTTTGGTTTGTTGGCAGCTGTGGAGATGACGAAATGGAGTCATGTTCAGGGAAGAGGACCCTTCCCATCAGGCAAACACTCCTGAGGCGCAAGGTTCAGCTTGGGAAACACAGCAGCTGCATGACGAGATAGTAGGAACATAGGAGAGTATCGGTGTAACTTGTTTGCTACGGCGATTTAGTCTCAAAACCCATGTAAAAGGCTGTAAAGCTTTTGCTTTAGCTGAAGGCCAGAGGGCAAGGTGGAATTAGTTGTTAGCTGCTACTATGTTCCAGCACATTGAAGAGAATAAAAAAGTTATTTAGATCCACTTTTTGTTTAATCATAGTGCCTGAATCAGACAGCAAGATCATGTTCAGTATTGAAAAATCATAGATTCTACATGACATAATCATAATTTATAACTGCAACACATATTAGGCGCATGGAAGTTTTACTAGTAATACATACACAGTCATCAGGCATAAGTTATATCAACCAAGAATTTGTCAATCACATCTGCCTCTCTACCATATGAAGTCTTCCTAGCTGCTAGCCAAAGCAAGAAGGCCAACAGAACAAGTAGCGAAATCACATATCCTAACGAGATATGGAGGATACCCCAGTGCCCACTAATACCACCTTCGAAGAACCTTCTCACCCATAGAGGCTGCTCCAAGTGCTGCAAAAACACAATTTTTTTTGTTAAAATAAACATCAGAAAGAATTTGGGAACCCTTTTTGCTCTCATTGAAAATTTCACTTACTAGCCACAACCACAAGGACCAGTAAGTTGCTCCTAATGGCTAACAAAAAAGAGCACTGCCTTGTTATCATCAGGTCCACCAGTTAATTATAACACTTGTACAAACTCACTAATTAAGTGGAGTGAATCCAAACTCAAGAGGAACGCCAGTTATCTATAATTTTATCTTATCGCGTGACAGGGAAAGGTCACAGTAAGAAATTTCACAGGGTTAAAAATAAGAACAATGATGATATATATATCGAGCATACAAGCACATCAAGGTAGTGACCTTTTCATTCCTCTACAGATGGATTGGTTCCCTCAATCAGACTAAATTTAGATCACATCTCAAGACCCCAACATTCCTCTCTAACATTTCTAACGACGGTCCATAAAAAAGAACAGGGTAGCAGTACCACAGTTTTAAAGATATTCCCCATCAATACACCTTTCATTAGAATATTGGCAAATCCAAAACAAAGCAAGTTGACTGAAACCTGGAACGCAGTCTCCAAATTTTGCAAAAAAAAAAAAAAAAAAACTTAATATATGAAAAATATGCATCTCCATGTGTTATCTACTAAGTTTGCATAAAAAAAAAAGGCAATGTGGGAACTAGCTAGTAGCAGATCAAAAGGGAAACCTACCAAAAAAAGGCAAAAACAGTTCTGTCCTCTTATCAAGCATTAACACAAAGAGGTGCCCTCTTGTTTGTACTCTGAAAGATGACATAAACATGGGCACTTGAGAAACAAAGAAGCAATAGTAGAAAGTACAGTTATTTAGGCTAGCACAATAGCTAATAATTTTAGTTTTCATCAAACAAATTCAGATTCCAGTGCCCAAAAGAAATTATTGAGCATTCAGCCTTGGTAAACTTTTGAGCAGGAAGCCTCCTGGAATTCATTGTGCAATAACCAGGGACAATAGAGTAGCTCTATATCATAAACAGAATTTTCAGTCCACAGTCAATACTACAACTAAAGTTGACAAAATCAGAGTTCAAATATGTTGCAACAATTCTGGAAGGTACAAATGATGCACAATAAAATTCAGATTCCAGAAGAACAAATTTACCCCGACCAGAGATTAGTTGCACTTATGCTAGGAAAACAAAAAAGGCAACTCCTGACCTTCAAAAAAAAAAAGGCAACTCCTATGTGCTGATGGAAATGTCACATGGTTGGCACAGGAGAGCAGCAAGATAACCAACAAACCCACACTCTCACTCAGCTAGAGGTATCATCTTATCTGGAGATACTCAAGGTCAGCTGTCTTTAACTGAAAACACTATCAAAATTAATACACCCACCGCTGTGAAATCAAAGACCTACTTAACGATGAATACTGAGACAAGAGATCTGACAACGTTATGTGCTAACAGCCAAAAGTTAAAAGAAAATTGATAATTATATTTTTTTACTACAAGTATCTTAGATTTACATAAAGTCTAGAGCATGGACTGCAACATACAGAATTTTAAGCGCAATATCTTAGATTTACATGCAAACAATAAACAGTCACGTTGTAATATGAAACACCATTTTGAGATGGAAACACAAACTCCAAATATTCTAATTACACAAATTCAATATCTTGCATTTCCAAATTAAATGTTAGCTAGAACTGAAATAAGGAATACACAGAACGGTAGGAAATACATATTATAACAGCAACCATACTTTGAACTGCATTTAGTAAGGAAAGGCTAGCACGAATCCAACAAAAAAACAGTAACATCCAACCATGTAATCCCCAACCTGACCCGCTCCTCAGTCGAAAACAAATAAATCACGAATGAAAAAGGCAATCAAAACAAGGAAAAGCCAGTTACTTGACAGTCTGGTCCACCCCAAATCAGACAACAAAACAAAAAGAAAAACAGGCAAGGACCAATGCCACCGGTATCACTCGCTCATCTCCAGTATAATAATCATGCAGAATACACACAGCTATTCATACAAAAAAGAGAGAGTTACTAAAACATGGTAAGGCCTAACAAACCCCTACATCTGAACACCAACAAACTAAAAAACAGAGCCTGACTTAAAACTGAAATAGATTCTACTATGTTCCACTACACTGAAGAGATTTTTAAAAAGTTAGTTAGATCCACTTTTTGTTTAACCATAGTGCCTGAATCAGACAGCAAGATCATAATGTTCCAGTATTGAAAAGCATAGATTCTACATGACATAATCATAATTTATAATAACTGCAACACATTTTAGGCACATGGAAGTTTTAGTAGTAAAATCCATAGTCATTAGGCATAAGTTATATCAATCAAGATTTGTCAATCACATCTGCATATCATGCAAGAACAACAAGGTTTTCCATGCCTCTCCTTCAGCAAAGTTTGGCGGCCGATCCATGAAGTGGTTAACATCCTGGACTAACAGGGAGAATCTAGACCGACTAACAGCACTCGTATGTCCATACCACAACAGAAAGAATCGACAAGACCACTGTCTACCCACTACCGACTCATCGTCGGGAGTTAATTAAAAAACTGACATCTAATACTACTAGTATCAAGTTCAAATGTCAAGCTGAGGAGAGTGCAGGCAGAAGAACTCACCAACCAATTGGCTCAACGCTTTCTCTTGTGAGTCTTCCACTGCTTCACGACGTGCTGGACAGCTTCCTTCAGCGTTGCTTTCCGGCCTTCCTTGTAGTTCCACAGCTCTGGTACTGGATAGCGGCCACTAGGATTGTACTCATTGATCTCAAGCAGTGCCTTGGTGACCAACCCATAAATTTCTTCACCGTGTTTTTCTTTCAGCTCCTGGAGTATAGCATCGTCCTCTTTAAGAATTTCCTGATCCAGAGAATACCCACAAGATGTTAACATATATCATGCAACCGCTAGCAAAACCACAAGCCCACTATTAAGAAACTGATGAGTGATGACTTAACGTTATAAACAGCACACAGCAATTGTAAGTGATCAAGGGCCATACCATTTCTTTCCCATCCACCACTTTAACCTTAAAAGGGTGCCAGTTTGGGTTTCTAATTTCTTCTTCCCACTTTGAACAAAGGAGAGCGAAGTGACTGCTGCATCCTCTTTTGATAACCTTTTCTTGCAAGCGATTCCAAAAGCTTTGAGATCAAGCTCCCCATTCTCTTTATACCTATATGTGCTCGTCCAGCAACAGCACGCTCCTCAAAGCCCTGCAAATTAAAGCATGCAACAAACCAGAAAGAGAATGTGCATGAGATACGAGCAAAAGATACATAGGTAGCATCACTGACTTGAGATCTGGTCAATCAATGTGGTAGCTTACATGTATTAGCTCCTTCCGAGCGTGTTGCAACTCATCGTTGCTCTTCCTTTCCTTGGTAACCAGAATTTGGTTCAGAGACTCCATTGCTTCAGATTCATCCATCTTTTCTCTCAGCTCCTCAGCGAGTTCATCCATCTTCTTCTTTGATTCAGAGTCCAGTTCACCTGGCATATGCTTCATAACTTTCATTTTACTTTCCAGAGTTTGTATCTCCAGTTCAAGCTTCTGTCTAGTATCCAATTGTTGTTGTAACCTGAGAATCTTTCCTAGAGCAGCTTGTTTCTCCCTCTGCGTTTCCACACAGCAACACTCATAGAGATTAGATTCTAGAGAACAACAAGAAACAATGCATATTTGACCTTGGACCAAACCTTGTGTTCTTCCACAAGCTTAAGCACGTTCTCATCGGCCTTCTGTTGCTCCATTGTTGCCATCATAAGATGCTGAGTTTTAATTTTGTTCTGCGCTCAACCACAAAAATAGTCTAGCATAAGTTGTATGAATTGAACAACTACAGGGAAATTACAATTGCACCCAGCATGTCATCACTAGCACCATAGAATGCAGTCAAAGTAGTGCAGAATATATTTGGCAATTGACAGCAATAGACCATCACACCTTTTCCTTCTCTTGCTGAAGATTCCTTCTGTCATAATCCCTTTGCAAAGCAATGTCATCAAGCTCCCTGGATCTTGAGTCAAGTTCCTGCATCTTGGACTCCAAATCTTTGCGGAGTTTTTTATTGTCATCAATGATCTTCTGCGAGTGCCTATGAGCAACTTGCTGCATCTTGCGAATTTCTGGTTAAGAAAAAAAAACTGAAAAGAACATCAAACAACTAGAAGTTCCATGTACACTAAGAGGACAGAAATGAGGCCATGCACAGTACGAAACCATAAAGAACACATGAATAACAAAAGATGCAAAACCTTCATTATACGTCTGGAGGATCACCTCCCTTTGCTGCATCATCCTGTCAAGTGATTCGGTTGTCTCATTGCACTTGTGTTCCAATTCTTGCACATGCATTTTCTTTACTTCAATCTGGCTAGCTAAAGTTGCCACGAGTGTATCAGTTTTACGGGTCCCTTCACTTTCAAGGTCATCGACAGTTTTAAGATCACCATTTTTTCGCAAATGGTCTCCTATAGGCCCTTGGCTTCTGTGGTCATCAGCTTTTGCAACCCATCCAAACATCCCTGACCCCCTGTACTTCAGCTTCCAATCCTTTTTGCCATAGCCCTCTGCTTCAAAGTGATTTTCAAAGGCAAGAGCATTTTTGAAGCCAGTCCAGTCTTTTGCAAACTCAACAATAGCATTGCCGGTGTGACCTCTGTAATTCCATAAAGGAATAACCTTCTGTGGGCAGAAGCGGGCAAGTTGCTCTTTAAGCCTATTTCCACTCTCTCCAACTTGCCGCCCATTCTTCCACTCAGTGGGCACATTAACTAGAACGCCCATCCAGGGCCAGACAAACTGATCATCTGTGTTTCCATGATTCTGGGGCTCCATAAGCATCAAATGCTAGTCACACAAAAGGAATGTTGTTAATTGTTATGCACTCCCTACAAAATTCCAAATTCTTAATACAAGGAAGCTACAGACTAGCAATAAACCGTTTCACCTTTTCCTTCTCTTGCCGAACATCCCTTCTGCCATAATCCCTTTGCATTATCTCTATGGCCGAGTGACTGTCATGGAAAAAGAAAATATGAGGGCAGGCAGAGGTTGCTGTAAATTACAGGATGTAAAAAACAGGAATGACATGGTAAAGTATGTAAATATAATAATCCAAAAACTACATGCTTTCCAAAGTTTACAGATGTAGCCACCCGTCATGGCCGACATGGCTTGGCATGGCGATGCTGCTTCACAGAGTAGCTATGACAGATGGACGATTTTGTGCCCGGAGGACAAGAAGACCAAGTTGATATAGATAATCAAGATGCTCAAGCAGGAGGCATTGCAAGTGTTCTGGCTTCGCTGGCACTGACAGAAAGGCTCACCTGGGAAGAGTGTGCGATGGCTAAACCTCGTCAGGTGCTAGCAGGATGAGGAGCATCAAGCATAATGCAGACGGTCACAACAGGAACTCGAAGAGTTTTGGAGATCTTATTAAGTAACTTTTGTCGCAATTGCAAGTCTGAAAATGTGTGGAGTCGTTTCTGTATCGAGTGTAATAGACTTTGAGATGCTCTTCTAGCCAGTTGTGGTGACAATTGTGCTAAGCTTTTCAGGTTGCGAATGGCTTTGCCATCGCCAGGGCTGTAAAATTGATATGCTGTCTGTTTGCTATGCTAATAGACGGGGGCTCTGCCCTTTTACTCAAAAAAAATGGCCGACATGGCACAGATACCCACGCTCAACCGCAACTAAGCACACAGTATCAATCATCCGTAAACAGGACCCTACGAAAAATTAAGGGATCTATTCTAAGACTTCAGAAAGCAATCCCCAGAAAAAAAAAACGGCCATTTCGGACGTACGCGTCGCGCAACCCAATCGAAACCCCAACCGTGAATAGATTCGGTCGAAGCCGAAATTCGAAGCCAAGACCCTCCCGCCGCGCCGCCGATCGCCGCGTAGAGCAACCCGCATTCGCGATCCGCTCCCACGGGGCGGGCGACCTGGAGTTGGGCACGTCACGGGGTTTTCGTCCCAAGCCACGCAGTAGAGCAGGCCACTTCACGGACGCAGGTGAGAGAGGGAAGAGGAGGAGAACGTGGAGGAAGGGGCCGGGCCGACGGGGCTTACCTCCGGGCGAGCGGCAGGCGGCGGGCGGCGGTGGCGGGCGGCGGTCGCCGGTCGGTGGCAGCGGAGTGCGGGGGGGTTTGTGTGGGTGGACTGGTAGAGCCGCAGCCATAGCGAGTAGGGGACGGAGGAAAGTCTCGTGAACTCCTCCGGTTAATTTTTTTTTAAAGTAAAATACAAATCCGGTTCTTAAATTTTTTTATGGTGTGTCACTCTGGTCCATAAACTTATAAAGTATGTCATTATGGTGCCTAAACTTGATTTTGGTCTCTAATCGGTTGCATAACGGGCCTGATTAAAAATAAAAAGACCAACAACGGAACTATTGCATTAAAAAAAACAGAGTTGTGCATTAAAAAAAAAAAAAAACAAGCTCCTCAGCGGAACTGATGCATGCTAACCTCACTCGATCACTCAGTTAGAGGATTCATCAGCTAAAAAAAGTCGAATTGATGCATGCTAAAAAGGCTCAACTGATGCATGCTAAACAGACCAACTGCCAAACTGATGCATGCTAAAAAAAATCCGAACAGCAGTATCACAGCAATATAGAAAAGATGAACAGCAAACCAACGGCTGAACAACCTTAACCAAGTGCATATCACAGCAATATTTTATAGAAATGAATTTCGTATTAACCAAGTGCCGCGAGAAGTGTTGCGGGAAAAACTGAATCGCCCACGTGAGAAGGGCCTATTAATTGGCTGCTAATGACGTCACCAGCGTGTGTCATGGGTCCTTAACGGGCTGATTAGAGACCTAAATCAAGTTTAGGCACCATGATGACATATTTTAAAAAGTTTATGGACCGGGGTGACACATCATGAAAAGTTTAAGGACCGGATTTGTATTTTACTCTTTTTTTTTTCTTTAGAAGCTGTCCCTTTTTGTTTAGGTGAACAGAAACTTGGAATGGGCCTTTTTTACCTAAACGGCAAGCTGAGCAGCTGGCACCAAGGGCTAGGCCCAATTTCAGACCTTGATGGACCGGGCTACACTAGGTTGTTCGACCCATTAGGCTCAGTGTCATGCTTAATAATCAGCCCAGTATCGGACCTATCGAAAGCTACTGCAACTGTAGTGTTGGACTTGTATATACTTGTCATCAGGTTATATGTTGAAAATGGTCGTCCTCGTCGATGTTGGTGGGTGAGGGGAGCTGGCCTCCATGCCCGGCGATGGCTGTGGCCGGTGTTTCCCCGAGTAGGTGGTGTGTCCCTAGAGCTAGGGTTAGGTCTATGTTAGGGTTTCCGACGATGGCGTTGAGGCGGTGGCGGCGTCGTCGTCCAGGAATAATGTCCTCTCGCTCTCTTCCCCGTCTCGGTGGCGTTCGTCTCCAGCGCCGGTGACGAGGGTGTGGAGGTAAGGTCCGTTCTTGGATCTTGTTTAGGAGTGTTCGGCTGGCGAGGTCTTCGCGTCTTGGTGCGTGGAGGCTCCCGGACCCTACTTTCGTGGATGCGGTGGTGGCTGCGGGTCTTTAGGGAGATTGGTGGTTCGACCGATTCGCTTCACCGTGAAGGAGGATGCTATCGTCGGCTCCACCATCGTCGTCTCAACACGGATAGTGATCCCGGCGGGATGGGCGTTCAACGACTTCTTCGCTTTTGCGAGATCGAGCGTCTTCTGCAGTCCACCTCAACGACGGGGGTTTCCTCCGGCTTTTGGTGCTTCAGGTTTGGTGGCGGCGGCTGGTGGCAGCGGTCTTCGACGGCGGCGGTTGCGGCCGGTGTTCGCTTCGGAAGGGTCTAAGGACCGGTTGTAATTTTCTTATTTCTTTGGGGTCCTTGTAGATTATAGGCGGGTAGCTGTCATATGTATCCTTATACGGTGTACTTGTATTGCTTTTCCCTTAATTAATACAGGTATGCTTTATCAAAAAAAAAAAAAGAATATGAATTGGAGATACATCTACTTTGGTGGGATGAAAACAGTTGAACAGAAACGGAGTAACATGGTGTCAAAACTAGGAACAGAACAGAAGTGGTTGAGCTATTTGGTAGTAGTAATTCAGCCTTCACAAAACAAAATGATACGGCCAAATAGTCTCAAAAGGGTCGTTCATTGATGATGCATCCAAACTAGCAAATTAAGGAAAGATATTTCAAATTTCAATTCGCCCCAGTTCAAACTAACCAAACAGGTTATATACAAAATCGTCGTGATTAAGACCAACACTTTATGAACAGCCTTCTAGAGGAATCTAGGATAAGTGCACTCAAAGGAAAGATGTTAAATGATTTCTGGCTGAGCCAGAGGTATCTGGACTCCCATATCTCTTTGACAAGTTACTTTTTAATAAACAAAAAAACTAAAGGAAGATTTAATCTTCAAATGTATCTTTGAACGTCAAACTATTTAATGAGTGAGAAAATTTCATTCTTATGAAGGTCAAACAAACACATGAGGAGGATTTGTTGCATATTTTCAATCTGCACTCTAGCAACTACAGTAGGTGATTCCATTAATGCTCTATGCTCTACTAGAAAGATTGAGATGGGTAGAACTGTATAAAAATTAAGAAGTTGAGAACAGACCGTGTATCTAGTGCAGAGAAATCAAGCAAGCGTGCATTGTTGAGAAAAATGAGCCGTGTGCAAGGTTGAAAGATGGGTCATCATTTGATAGTTTAATCGTTCACTATAAAGATAAATTCATATGCCATAGCATCGTCATTTTCCTCTGTCATTGAAATGCGGTAGAAAGTAGGATTCGTATAGGGGGACAACGTGTCAAAATTAACCGTCAACCGTTCGGGCCCAACCATCTATAAACAACCTAGAATAGACATGCTCCGACAAATGCTATCTTTGGAAACATTTAGGACATTCGTCTTGGGCAATCGTATCAACAGAACTCCATCAGTTCATCTCAATCAACTCTTCTCTGTCAAAGCTTGATGAGCATCCTATATATCATGGTAATCTTCTCCTTTAAGGCTTTAATTAACTCAATCGACACTTCAATCATTATAATAGTTCTTCCTGCAAAATTCATGAGAAAAGGCATTTAATAAACACCTGTTTCTTTTTTGTCAAAAAAAAAAACATTCTGTTTCTTTTGCGAAACGAATCCTTAATGGCTTAATATATATACGTACTGTTTTTTTCTTTTTGGCTGGAAACCGTTCAGCGCACAATCTTCATCGGTCTCATCATCTCGTTGTCTTCGTGGTCCAAAATCTGCATGTTTGTGAAACGGCACGGAAGTGTTTAGCACAGAGTGCAGAATGCAAAGGCGGAGACAGAGGTAGAGGCAGAGGCCGAGTACTTACATGGCAATGGTACACGTAGCCCGGACCAGTGGTGACGTCGAAGGGGAAGCGGCTCTCCTCCGGCGACGCGGACGCGGCGTCTGTGAGCGGCTTGAACCGCACGAGGATCCTGGTCACCGCGCTGGGCCGCACCTTGAAGACGTTCTTCCACCCGCGCTCCTGCCGCGGCACGACGTGCCTCCGGCCGCCGGCGAGGTGGCGGTCGATCCCGCACGCGCGCGCGTCGTTCCGGCGCTTCATGCAGTCCCTGAACTCGTCGACGCGCCGTAGGGACCGCTGCTCCAGCACGGCGAACACCGCCAGGTGCACGTGCAGCGGGTGGTTGTCGTCCGTGAGGTTGATCACCTCCCACACCTCCGACGTGCCTTCCCTCGGCGTCTCCGTCACCGGGTCCATGTACGAGCGCGCGTTCAGGTACAGGTGCGTCGGCTCGTCCGTGCCGGCCTTGGTGTACTCGTACATGGTGATGCGCCGCGTCGTGGCCGCCTCGCGCGCGTCCGGCCGAGGGTAGTGCGGCATCAGCGTCGCCGGCACGGTCGAGGTGTCCGGCTCGTCGCCCGTGGTGGTGCCGCTGCCGCCCTCGATCAGGAACTTCATCACGGCGATCGTCTCCGCCTTCTCGCCGGGGTCGCCCGGGTACGGCGCCGGGGCGTCGTCGCTGAGGATCGCCGTGGAGGCGGCGCCCGACCCCGCGAAGTCGACGACGACGTCGGCGATCTCGGACGGCGCCAGGAGGAACTTGTCGGTCGCCACCGGCCTGGCGAGGTACACCGAGTCGGACGCGACGTGCACGAAGCGGAGCCCCGCCGAGAGCGAGAGGCGGAAGAAGCGCGCGTTGCTGGCGTTGAGGATGCGGAAGCGGTAGCGGCGGCGGCGCACGCGGAGGTACGGCCACGCCTTGCCGTTGACGACGACGACGGAGCCGAAGTACTCCGGCTGCCACTGCGGGTGCACGCCGGGGTTGTTGCCCGTGCGGTTCATGAACAGCGCCCCGTCGGCGGCGCGGAAGTCGCGGTCGAACAGCACCAGGTTCCGGTCGAACGCCTCCCCGACGGCAGCTTCAGCGGAGCCTCCTCGCCGGGGCTGGCCACGCGGTACGCGCCCATGCGGTACGCGCCGTCATCCCATGGCGTGGTCGTGGTACCACAGGTTCCCGGGCGGCTGCTGGTTCGGGTACGCGTACGGCGGTGGCGAGAAGCGCGGGCCCGTGGCGGCGAGCCCGCTGGTGAACCAGGCCAGCGAGTGCCCGTCCGAGGAGGAGTGCTGCACGCCGCCGTGGAGGTGGACGACCGTGGGGACGCCGCGGCCGCCGGGCGCCGCCGCGGTCGTCAGCGTGGGGTCCCACGGGAGGAAGTGCCGCGCCGGGAGGTGGTTGGTCCACGTCACGTGCGTGGGGACGCCGCGCATGGCCTCGATGGTGGGGCCCGGAACCGTGGCGGTCTCCTTGCAGGTGCCGTAGGCGAAGACGCGCGTCGCCGGAAGGTCGCGGTGGAATTTCTGACACAAATCATCACGTAAAGAAAAAAGACCAAATAATTCGTTAATTTTTCACATAATTTTCACACTAGAAATGGTCTTTTTTTTTTCAAACTTGCTGTATCGCGACGCTGGCAAAGTGACAAAGAGGGGAAAACACACATGATGCTGCTACGAAAGTCTCCAAAAAGAAAATCCACTCGAATGGGCTCGCAAAGCTGTGAATTATTGTCTGCCATCGATGATAAGGTGGGGTCGGGTTCGTGGCCAACGAGCTGACTCGGTTCAGTCATCGTGGCCCGTGAATGTGATCGACGATGCAGACGGGTGCGTCCACTTCATTACCCTTGACGAATTTAGTTTGTGTCCAAATGAAAGTAAAAACAAAATTACAAAACTCTCAAATTCATAAGTCAGAGAGTAGATTTTTTTGTGTGCTGTTGTCCATTGGAACTGCCCGCTAGCTGTTAGGGATGGATTTGGATGTGTCTAGTTTTTTTAGCGTCAGTATGATGTCTATATTCATATCAAATTATTATAATATAGATGTTAAATAGATCTACATTATAAAAATGAAACATCAAGCATTTTCTGTACTCACGAAGAACAAAATTTCTCATGAAATGGTCTACAACTTAATCTAGGACTAATTAACAATGTTAATTTTTAATATAAGAACCATGCATATTGATCTACATCTGTCCCTATTTCAAGTCTCTTTCGTTCTCCTTTTTTTCACCCATGCATAGTCTACATCTGTCCCTATTTCAAGTCTCTTTCGTTCTCCTTTTTTCACATGCTTTTCACCCCTTCCCCTGATTTCCATCCGGGATTTTTTTATTTTGTTTTATTTGTAAAAGGTATATATTCCGTATGTATGTGCTACAATATTCATGCCGCTTTAAGACGATCGAACAAAAGTTAAACCGCCGAAGGCCTAACAAAGTGTCAAAAATAATCATTGTCTATGGAAGATGAGTTTAGCAAAAACTTTGAACAGTCAGTATGTGTGATTTTTTTTGCTAATTTCCAACGACTCCGCTTTAAGACGACATTCAAGAAGGCCTAACAACAAAATAATATTGTGGAACGCATCATGGTCATTGTTTGCCGTGCTGTTTCAAAGCCCTCGAATTTCCGCCCGGTCGTTTTGCGTATCACTCGAGTTTCCCTTTGACGTATCTAAGTTGAACAAATCGAACACTTCGTTCAGAGGACATCGACCATGTCAATAGAACTATATACATCATGCATCTAAACTAAATCTAAACTATTCCAAAAAAAAAACTATCTAGTTTCTGATGGAAGTAAAGGAGATACTCTTGATTTTCTACGCACGGCGACACATGGCGAACCTAGGCAGGAATTAATCTAATCTAAGACATGTGTAATTTTTGTGCACCCAGCCACGAACGTAGGTAAAGGTGTAGTGTTACGAAAGAGCACTTACCCAGGTGGTGTCGTACATGCCGATGGTGAGGTTGCCGGCGACGAGCGCGCCGCCCTCCGTGACGCCGTACCCGCGCAGCCTTGGCATGTCCGGCAGCTCGTCCACGAACTTCTCCAGCTGCCGCGGGTCCAGAAGCCCGCCGCCGCCGTCACTCTCCTCGCCCACAACGAGCACCACCGCTGCCGCCTGCAACAACACCATCGCCACGGCGAGCAAGCAGGCAGAGCCAGCAGGAAACCTCCTCTCCGCCATTGCCGCGACAACTCCGAGCACACCGTACCTCACTGATGATGTGAAGAAGAGGATATATAGGGGACTTGAAGAGAGGCAGGGGATGGATGGAGGTTTTTCTCGGTGGAGACCTCGGACTTCGCTGCTAGCTAGCTAGCGAGGTGCTAGCAGGTAGCTGGTTGCAAGCAATTTGGTTCTTGGTTTTGAGGGCACTGACCGGTAGATGACAAGATAAAAATCTAGAGATTGGCAGGGGCAGGGAAAGGGACGGGCCCGGGCAGGAATCTCTTTTAGGCTTGCTTGGGAGGTGTCGACGATTTTCTAGTGGACGACGAATTTCCTCTTTTGCTGTGGGAAAGATGTGGCATTCTCTTCTCCCCTCGATTTTTTTTTTCTTCTCCCCAGTTGTGTCAAGCATCAGAACAGTAGTAGGAACTAGGAACAACTTTTATGCTGGGATGCATTTGGTTTAGGGAAAAGATGGGACGGGATGATGGCATCCTACACCGGAATAAAGGTTTAGTTCGTCGCTCGAAGTGGATAATAGGTTAAAGTTTTCTTTTATCTAATATAGGTTCTACTAATCACGCCTCTATTAGTTTTAGTTAGACCAGTAAAATTTTTTTTTATCTAATAGGTTCTACTAATCAATTAGTAGCCTCTATTAGTTTTTGTTAGCTAGACCAGTGATTAGTTAATGTTTATGCCTTCTAATTAATTGACACCCAAAACATGGATTGAACATTAGTTTGGACCATCCAAAAGGCTTGATCTTACCTTTTAGTTAGTTGAGGGAAAAGGATCGTCCTATTGTATGTTTGAAGGATGGAAAGAAGATTATTAAGTCTTATGTTAGCAATTGTTAGTGCAGAGCCAGCAGGTCAACCTATCCTCAAATCTCTTTCTTCCTCTCCTCTCCCACCATAACGCCTGTCCGTCTTGCTCACATGCCCTATTGTGTGGACGCTGCCCCCATCACAACCTTCGTGGACGCCATGGTGTAGCTCCCACTATATAGTTTCGCCTAGCTACACCTGTCCCCACCAATTTTGCCGGTCTATGTAGCTCCATCACCTGTGATAGTAGTTGTTGCTAGGGCCCTGTTGTAACGACTTGGATTAGACTGCCTACCATGCCACCCACCCCCACCCCCCCCCCCTTCCCCTCATCCTGCTCACTCCCCTAGGTGTGCAAAGCCCTCGAAGAAGGAAAATGAAGAATAGTGCCAAAGAGAGAAGATGGCACAGGAGGAGTCTTGAATTGATAAAGATGGCTCTGTCACAAAAGATAAAGATGACACGTAACGGTGTTGAAGGTGGAACAAATTTGGCTTGCACTATTCTGGAGGATGTGCTCGTCCTGCATCTCATAGGAATGTTCCCTAGGAGAAACGACCTCATTCCACCTATCCTCTCAAACATCATCCAATATAGGATTGTCATGTCGTGTCTTACCATATCCTCATACCAAGATGTTGTTGTGTAACATTTTAGATAATAAAGGGATAAAATTTTACTCATGTCATGTGGATGCAAAAAAAATGCCATCATAGCTAGTTGTTTGAATACCACATGGACCTTTGTAGCTAAATTTATCTTTGCAAAATGATTTGACTAATTCCTTGAGGTTGATCTTAAGTTTGGAAGCCCTCCACTCAACTAAGGGCAAGTTACTAGTTGGACTAAATTAGCTCATATTAGCTATGGTTGGCAAGCTAGATGGCTAACAAGTACTAGTTAAATATTTGGCCAAAAGACTATCCCACCTATTAGTTGTTATGTTTGAATCCACTAGAGTTAATTTCAGCTAATTTTTTTAGCTAGCTAGCAACTACTAGCTCTTGTAATAAACAGGCTCTAAGTCAAGTGTGTAAAGCGCACATGGTAGATGGTTTGCCAAAATTCAGCCTGTGACCTTGGTGGAGCACGAGCATGGAAAATATTGTGAAATAATGGATGGTTCATTTAACCTCCTTCATTTGTTTGGTACTCTGTATTTAGAAATTCAAGAATATACATAATAATAACAAGTTATGCTGCCCTTTATCTGTACATGTATATATGGGTTATACATCTCTGAAGGAAATTGTTGACTTCTGTATAATCATCTGATAAGATCTGAAGCCATTTGGTTGCTTAAGTTAACGCCCTGTTTGGCTGACAACATTAAGTTTTTTTTTTTGAAACAAATGAGCTATTTCTTCCTGTTAAATTCTGTAGCCCAAGTAGTGGACGCATGAATGATCATTTAATCAGTTTCAACGGCCGAATCATTGCGTTGTCCTCATGATCCAAAATCTGCCAGTATTAATCAAAACAAACCAAGGATTATTCACAATCCCAGTTGGTAATAAGCAATGAATAAGCAGATGCTTCAACTTGTTATTTGGCTACTTACGTGGCAATGGTAGACGTATCCTGGCTCGGCCGTGGCGTCGAACGGGTAGCTCCTGCCGGTGTCGACCATGAGGAACTCAACGACCACCGTCGTCATGAACCCCGGCGCGATCTTGACCACGTTCTTCCACGTCCTCTCGTGCTCCGGCACGGCCACCTCCTCCCCACGGCGTGCCGGCCCACCTCGCAGCGGACCGCGTCGTTGAGCTTCTCCATGCAGCGCTTGAACTCCTCCAGGCCGACGAGCCCCCGCACGCGCACGGCCTGGAACGTGGCCAGGTGCAGGTGCAGCGGGTGGTTGTCCTGCGTGAGGTTGATCACCTCCCACACCTCCGTCGTGCCAGCCCGCGGCGTCTCCGTCGCCGGGTCCTCCATCCGCTTCCCGTTGATGTACAGGTGCGTCGGGTCGCCGGACGCCTCGTCCTCGTACTCGTACAACACGATGTACCGCGTCCGCGCCGCCTCTTCCTCGGCGACCTTGACGTAGTCCAGCAGCCGCGCCGGCACCCTCGATTGGTCGTCGTCGTCGTCCTTCTTCGCCGGCGGCGGCGCGTCCACGACGAACTTCATCACCTTGCCGTTGAGGTCGTTCGGCGCGTCGCCGTCCGGGTACGGGTACGGCGCCGTGTTGACGAGCTCCACCTCCTCCTCATGTGTCGGCGACGCGGACGACTCGGAGAAGTCGACGACGACGTCGAACGCCTCGGCCACGGCGACGAGGAGGTGCGTGGCGACGACGGGGCGGGGCAGGTAGCTGGCGTCGGAGCCGACGACGTGGAACGGGAGGCCGTTGGAGAGCGAGAGGTTGAAGAACCGGGCGTTGCTGGCGTTGATGACGCGGAACCGGTAGCGTCGGCGCTTCACGCGGAGGGAACGGCCAGGCCTTACCGTTGACGGTGACGGCGTCCCCGAAGTACTCGGGCTGCCACTGCGGGTGGACTGCAGGGTTGTCGCCGGTGCAGTTCATGTAGAGCGCGCCGTTGGCGTAGAAGCTGCGGTCGGCGAGGACCAGCACCCGGTCGAACGCGTCGCCGGCGGGGAGCCGAGGGGGCGCCTCCACGGCGGGGTTGCGGAGGACGTAGGCGCCGAGGAGGCCCGCGAGGAGGTTGGCGCGGGTGAGCCCCAGCGCGTGGTCGTGGTACCACAGCGCGCCGCCGGGGGACTGCGCGTTCGGGTACGCGTACGTCGGCGTCGTCCACGCGGGTCCCCGGTCACGGAACCCCGCGGTGAACCAGGCGTTGGCGTGCCCGTCGGACTGCGGCGGGTCGACGCCGCCGTGGAGGTGGACGACGGTGGGCACGCCGCGGCCGCTCCTGGGGATGGCGGTGGGGACGGTGGGATCCCATGGCAGGATGTGGCGGTCGGGGAGGTGGTTCTCCCACGTCACGGACAGCGGGACCCCCTGTAGCGCCTCGATGGTTGGCCCCGGGAAGGTGGCGGTCTCCGCCGACGTGCCGAACACGAACACGGTCGTCGCCGGCAGGTCCCGGTGGAATTTCTGCTTGCATTGCATTGATTGATTACGCGCGCACAACGAGAAATACAAAAGTCAACTTTCAATCAACAGTGTCACGCACAACTTAGATAGTTATATAGATATATAAATTGTGAGAAGATAAATACCCATTTCTTTTGGTACATGCCGATGGTGAGGTGAGTCGGCGTGGGGCGGCCGTGTTTGATGGGTAGCCGAGGACCTTAGGCATCTGAGGGAGCTCGTCGACGTACATTTCCAGCGAGGCGGCCACCTGCTCAAGGGTGTCCTCCGACACCGGCGGCGGTCCCGGCGGCCTGAACCCCGTGGCAGCGCAGACGGCGGCGGCGACGAGGAGAAGAGCGGCGAGCTCTGCTCTGGCGGCGGCGACCATTTTGGCCGGCCGGCGGGCTGTTATTGGTTACAGGACACCTCTGATTCTCTGAATGCAAGAGCCAAGACAGAATCAGAGATAAATATAACAATCAGCCATCAGGCTGCTGGACTAGCCAGTAGTGCGTGCAGATGCAGGTGCACGCCATCATTATTTGAGCCCGCCGCCCAGGTAGTGCTATACCTCTATCGCCCAGCTAGTGCTATACCTGTATCTCATGCATGCTCATACGGAGTATCTCTATGGGCGTCGATCGGTGGTCTCGCGTCCCGTGTTTTCAATTTTGGAAATAAAAAAATTCTGAAACCCACTGAGAAAAGGGAAATTTTTGAAATTCCCGAAATTTTGGATCAAATTTAAATTAAATTCAAGTTTTTTAAAAAATTGACATGATTTAAGCTTGAAACTATCTATAGTTGATCATACACCATAAATACACGAAAAAATTGACATGATTCCGCATTTCTATGGGGGCTACTGGTGGCTCCACGGTCGCCGCCTTGTGATCGCCCTTGAGAGCCGCCGCCGGCAATAGAGGAAAGTCGGAGGCAGGGGATAGAATGTGGATTTTGGGTGTGATTTTAGGGTTTGATAGGGCTATATATATGGTAGGCGACAAGAAAGTCAATTTTGGGTCATTTTAGCGCTATTTGAGGGGTGGGAGACAATTCACCGCGAAATTTTTTTTGACCGGTGGAGGATTTCTTTCGGTGCCCACCGAGAAACCCAAAGTTTCAGCAATTTCGGAAAATTTCAGCCGAAATTGAAAACCCTCGCGTCCGGACAACTTTTTATGAGAAGAGCACTCTACATGCATATTGGCGAGCATGCATGCGCGGTGCGCCAATATTCATTTGCAGATGCATGGTGCGCTACTACTCCAATCCATCTAAATGTTTATATGCATATGGAGCTCCCACTACGCTAGCTGTCGTCGAAGTGGTAGAGACTGGTGGCAGCACTTGGCTGTGCCACATGCTTTTATATATGTACTGTATGTCACAAAAATTGGCGACCTTTTTGAACGGATGATGATGGTATAAGAGACATGCATCCTTGTGAAGGTATCTCTACGAATTCCTTTTCCATTGTTATGCATGCAAGTGGAGCGGTGGTTGATTGAGAAATTAAAAGCACGATATATTCAGAAAGAGCTAACAGTTCATGGTATCTATTTACATAGACGACTCACACTATTACTTACTATAGCTAGGCTTGAAAGCATGGGCAATCTGAGAAAAACAGAAATAAGCTGGTGATTCATAAACAGTTTATTCCTTCTAAACCAGATGTAGCGATGATTCACGCGAGTATGAGCCTGTTCTACTGATTTCGGCATGGGCTCGGGCTCGCTTCAGCTTATTCTCTCTCACAGAATACTATTAAATCAGACGAAATCAGCCGCCAGCCGAAATCAGCAGAACATGCTCTATCAAATTTCTGCAGATATATGGATAGATTTTTCTGGTCATTACAGCTACCAAGCTTAGCTTCCTAGTTCATAATCATCAAGAACTCCATGTGCGTGTATGCCTAGTGTGGAGCTGGATCTCTACGCTGACTTATATATACATATATAATGGCCATGCTGATAGCTAGGAAGGACGAAATGAAATGAAAACTGCAGTATAAATTATTGGTAATCAGATGAGCAGATGGATACAAACCAGTGCTGAATTGCTGATGAGATAGATAGTGGCGCATGCAGCAGCTGGGACAATAATGCTTGCTCGCGGCAGAACCTAGCTAGAGGCCTGCAGGTGCCGAGTACGAACAATTGTGAGTGTTAATTTGGATTGAACCAAGCTAAGCTACGGGCGCCCCATATAAATAGGCAACCATGAGGC
The DNA here is from genome assembly GCA_015847255.1 of Hyparrhenia diplandra. Classification (NCBI taxonomy): domain Eukaryota; kingdom Viridiplantae; phylum Streptophyta; class Magnoliopsida; order Poales; family Poaceae; genus Hyparrhenia; species Hyparrhenia diplandra. Next base: position 182,003 of record JADLZK010010724.1, on the reverse strand, counting down.
CACACACACCGAGAAGCAAGTGATACATGATCCCCAAATTCCCAATTACGAGGAGCCATGTGATCTAGGCCTGGTCAGTATTTTATTAGATATAGATGAAGAAAGTTTCATGGGATAAAAAAGAGTTGCATAGGAATGAAACCTATTTACACGTTTTAACATGTGAAAGTGTTTTGGAAATAGGGATATGAAATTTTCAGTGAAACTGGTCTAAGTACATGGATCGCGCGCGTGGCTGGCGATTAATAAGTATCATTAGATTTGTCATGCAATATATTTTCATAGTATACCTAGGTCATGGATGTTGAAAATATTTTCTATAAACTTTTTGAAAAAAAAACACCTTACGGGACATGTTGTAAATGGTTACTCAGATTTGGTGTATTTTGGTAAATGAGGAAAGCAAAACTTCGACAGATGTTTCTACTGAAGCGATGTTCTTAGTGTGAAACCAAAGCGCGATCCAAATCTCGGAGTCGTTGCAGGCACGCATGCCTGAAGTCAAGCTACGGATCCGCGGCGGTGCGTCCCGATCTTCTTCTCCATGAAGTCAGCCATCCAAAGCCAAGCCAGGGTGTGGCAGAATAACGCGCCATTTGCCACTAAAAAAATGCTGCAAGTGCTGCGTGGTGCACGACGCCAGCGTAGTTCGCCTGGCAACGCCGTCTATCCGGTCGTCACTGAACTCGTACGTTTCGAGTCTGCGATTGATCGATCTTGCTGCTACTGTAATCAACGGGAATAACAAACCTGATCCATTGCTACGAAGCCCCCACAGGCAGCACAGCACAGGGTGTACTTGTTGGACTAAGATAACATTGCCAAGATCAGATTGGGAACCATGCCAAGATCACAGGACTCTCTAGTCAACCAGATAAACAAGAAGCTGGATAGTTGGGTATTTAAAACTTCAACAACCCAAACACGGCACGGAGGGTAAGGGGCTGCAGGCCATTGCTGATGACCTTTTTTTTTTCACAAGTCAGATTATCTGATCAAGAATCAGCAGTCCTTCCCGAAGATTAAATAAACAAAGGAAAATGGATACGATTAAATAAACAAAGGAAAATACATTCCGAATTCCAAACTCAACATGGAAAAGGAATTGCCAAAGTATTTTTTCCCCACGAGTGTATATCCCTGAAATCAACACGACATGGACCTCACACCTCTGTTCCAGGATTTTCTAGACCTGGTTCCAATATTGCCAATGCCTTCCTGATCTTTGAATTTTTTTGAAAGACAATGCCTTCCTGATCTTTGAATTTCAGACACCATGCAAGTTTAACAAAACATCAACTGTACATGGTAGAGCTCAGTTTCATGTATATCAAATAAATCATTTGGAGCCATATTTTCCAAATGTTTGACTGAAACAACAAACTTTGAATGTACATTTATAGGAAAACAGCCTGCTGGTGTCACCATCTTTCTGAACAAAAAGAAACAGAAAAACAAAAATCCAAGTACAAGTCCCTCAATGAATCAGCTTTCTTTAACTGTTTCTGTTTTCCCAAGGTGCTCGTACTGGTCGCAGTCGGCTCCGATGTCCTTCAGGGCTGCAATCAGCCGTGGTAAAATCTTTGCTAGTGCAAGCTTGAAGCCAACAGAGCTCGAAAGTGCTCCTTACTTCTGTCGGTGGGGCATGCATCGTCAGTGAGAGTGCCAACAACATTTCCTTGCAAATAGGCCTCACAAGCTTTAAGGATGTAGTGACCACGCTTGTGGAAGTGGCTCCTCACGAAATCCTCAAAATGCTGTGGTGTCATGCATTAAACAATTAGAAAATAAAGAGGTATTGAATAGATCTTAAACTAATAAAATTCTTTACTGGACCATATGAAGAAAAAATGACCACTAGATGCATAAAAATTAGGAGTTTCTAGATTTTATTTTGTTACATGCTTATCAATTTGGTGACAGATTCAAGTAACAGATTATAGGAATGAACGTGCAAACTGGATTAACTGGATAATGACAAGTGCAATAGCAAGTTTAATTACCAAAGGAGGCCGTCTCAATATATACAGCATGGATTTCACGCTCAGCAGGTATGTATTCTCATTATACGGTACTGCATTCTTCTCCCCTTCAACAGTACCAACTTGCTTCTCGTACCCAGCCTCATTAAAATAGGGTTTTTCATTGAGAACCAATCCCTGAATTGAAACTAGTACTTGGAGAATACTTGATGATGATGGATGCCACACTTCGTTCCCTCTGCCAGTCCAAGTATTTAAGAGACTTAAGCAAACCTTCCCGTCCACATACAGGTTTGGATTTACACGCAAACCACCAGAATGATAGTATGCTGACTGCAGATTCAACAATGGTTGCCAGGATGAAAAAAAATGCAGCACTGTCAGCAGAGTTTCGCTAAATATATTTATTTACAGTTTAAGTATACAGCAGTTACGAAAATGAAAACAAAGACAAAGAAAGATGAAAGATGTAGTTGTTGCAATTACCGGAGGGACTTCTGGATACTCAGGTGGAAGGTGGAAATCAAAGAAGAACAGGCCATCTTGGTAGGGTGTTCCACTTGCTCCAACAATTACAGCTCTCAAGAGATCCATGCGATCCTCAAATACCCTAACATAAATATAGTCTACAAATGCAGTGAAAGGAACATCAGCAAATCATAATGTGGTTGTCCTCAGGTTATTCTTAGTGTTTGTATTGAGTATTAGCAGACCTGGTAGGTTCTTCTCAAGTATGCTCCATTCCTGCTGTACCTTTTTTGACCCACTTTCTTCCACCCGCACCCTGCCAGAACATTGTTTAACAATATGTAAGCAAGAAACCTCATGCAGAAACGTATTTGACTATACCAGTGAAATGCCAACAAAAAAAATTCCCTCCCGACACAAACAATTGCCATTCTGGAGATCAAAATAGTCGCCAAAATGCAAGGTTCCCTACTAACTTTTGTTCTGATATGTTTAGAAGATACAGTAAAATTAGTAAATTACTATGTTTCAGGACAAGTTTACTCGCATTTTCAAATCTATATAGATATGGATCGCTGAATTTTATATACCTCAACTACATGCAAAAAAGAAAGTCAACTACAATGACCAAAGGGAGTACTCCCTCCATCCCATAACATATATACTTGTAAGTTTGTCCTAAGTGAAACCATGTTATGTTTTCCCCAATTTATAGGAGAAAATAACATTTGGGACACCAAAATAGTAATTAGATCAGCTATGAAAATATAAATTTTAAGTCACAGATGTTTATTAATTTTTCCTATAAATATAAACTTGGTCAAAATTCAAAATAATTTGACTTACTCCCTCAGTCCTGAATCATAAGGTACCCATGCAAGGTGTACTGCGTTCTTGGGGGGTTTCTTGTGCCGATGGCACTTTCTGTAGATAAACTCTATTCAAAATAATTTGACTTACTCCCTCAGTCCTGAATCATAAGGTACCCATGCAAGGTGTACTGCATTCTTGGGGTTCCTTGTGCCGATGGCACTTTCTGCACATAAACTCTTTCCTTCCTTAATTGAGAGGCAGAGCTGCTGCCATGTTCTTTCAAAAAATAAATAATAATAGGTACCCATGCATTCATATGCATACTTACCATTAATGTTTATGCCAACCCAATAGCTAATCCTAATCCCTCTCCATGATTAAGGGAGGTTAAAAAGTGTAATATGTCCTAGAACTCCTACATGACGGAGGGAGTACAACAAACCCAGAACTAACTATATTTTGGACAGAGATAGTATTTTACAATGGGACCAGAGTATAGGAATTGCTTTCATAATCAGCTAAAAAGGAAGCGTGCAAGTTTACTACAAATAAATAATACTCCCCTCTGTTCCAAATTCTAAGTTGTTCTGGCTTTTCTAGATACATAGCTTTTGCTACCTACCTAGATATATATTGTGTCCAGATACATAGAACGACTTACAATTTGAAACAGAGTAACTTAAAAAAACAGTGATGTGAGAATTCACCTGGGCTGTGTTTTCAAGGTAGTGGTGGTCTGGAGGGCATTGCAGAACATCAAAGTGTTTGAAACATTCTGGATCTACAAGATTATCAGCCATGACCACGTCTACAGACATCTCGACAGAAGAATCATTTTCAGTGACTGCAGCATGCTCTGGTGATTCTACATGATCCTCGTTAATTTTATCAATGTCATCACCAGTTTCTGAAACCTCATTAGAACGGTGAGACTCAACTTCATCCATAGCATCTGAGTTTGATGATCCATCCAAATGCCTTCTACCTCGAGCAAATAGATCACTTGCCAATCGGGTCACAAACCCAATAGCAACCGAAAGGGGACCGGTTCCAACAGAACTTCCATCCTGGGAGCTGAATGAACCATTTTCCCTTTCAATTCTGTTCTCAGGTACAGTTTGCGAATCATCCTGAAAGAGGATAGGAATCGATAATATAAAAGAACGAAAAGGAAACTAAAATGTGTTTTGGAGATATATTCAAGATATAACCGATTAAAATAATTCATGATAATGTCAGACAGCAGTCAAGAATACCTTTGCAGAATCATTAAGGACATCCATTTCATTGTCATCAACAGTCTCCCAGCTAGCACCATCAGAGGCTGTTCCATCATCTAGTGAGGCACCATCATCATCTTCACGACCAACAACATATATTTCATGAGGCCCAACCTGAAACAGCAGATCATTATTTAAAACAAATATAGGTTACACATGACGCTGCAGAATATTAGTCAAGTGAGGGTCAGGTCAGGTGGTAAAAAGAAATGATTAAGCTAGACAAGCCTGAATATTATTTGACAAAGCACAAAGATTCAGCTGAACATTTTTGACAGAATAAACTCCTAATGCTAGTTGACATATATAATACTACCTCCGTTCCAAATTATAAGACTTTCTGGCTTTTCTAGATACATTTCCTTTACTTTGTATCTAGACATAGTGTATAACTAGATGCATAGTAAAGGAAATGCATCTAGAAAAGCCAGAAAGTCTTATAATTTGGAATGGAGGGAATAGTGTTTAAGCGCATTAGCTGTGAAATACCTTTGAAATCGATCCATCGCCCCAAATGACTTCAATCTCACCATCTTTAAAGCCAACTAGATTTCCAGCCCATGAGAGGCCTGTAAACTGCGAGCAGGATTCCTTCTGTGAAAGCTGTTCATCCACACTAGTATCAGATGGTGCATCATTTGAAGCAGCAAATCCTTCGGAGGAATCTACCGTCTTATCCAGTTCCATTTGGTCATTGTTATTGGTTGATTCAATTACAGGTGAGACAGGCGGCAAACGGGGCGACAATATCTCCATAGCAATAATCATAATCTGGATGGCCATCCAGTTCATATGCACTCACAATTTCATTACACCCGATCTCCATTGGCTCCTCTTGATGTAACGAAGGCTTAAACCATGATACAGTTACTGTTCGGTCCTTAGCATTAACACTTCTAACAAGGCCCATGCGCCTTGGTTCAGAAGAATCATCATCATTTGTGGCCTTGTCCACAACATACTGCTCCGGGAAGAAATCATGGTCATTTGGACTGTGGATAGGGATCAATGATGTTGCAGCAACTCCACATTCCTTTGTCCCGTCCTGCCAGATTACGTCAACTTTGGTGCAAGTATTTGCAATGAGCAGAGCTCGCTCAAAAGCTGTCATCTCTTTTTTTTTCTTTTTGTCTTTTTTTTTTTTAGAAACACTTTCCTGAACTTTTTCGTGCTGTTGCATTGTCCTGTGGACCCTCCTTTGGGATGCCTGATACGCTAGTTCCTGTTTCTGATTCTTTGGCTATGCTGGAATTATCTCCATCTGACATACTCAATCCATCTGCAGTAGAATCAACATCTGCCTGCCTGTGACCTGAATCTGTATCAGTCATTTGACCTTGTTCAGTCTGAACATCAGCTTGAGATTCTGGAATATCAGACAGCGGAGCTGAGCTTTTTGAGCATGTACATATCTGTCTTGTATGCTTATCAGAATTAATCACGGTATCACTAGTACATGAAGTGTATTGGTGAGGAAGACACCACTCAGTTAATTGCCAGTTTGCATATGAGAAACAAGACAGAAGAGTAAGGTCCTTTGGGTTCTGCTCCTCTGGAGGAAAAGGTTGCTGATCTGTAGCAAAGTGTGCAGCTGCCATCCAATAGACTATAACAGCAGCAGTTTCCACTTTTGTGACAGTACCTTCAAGACGACTTGCTCTCCACAATCCATTAAGCCACCTGGATGTTTTGAAAACAGATGATGACACTGCCTTTACACGCTGTCCTGGATAAAAAGGACAGGCTGTATCTGGATGAATTGGGCCAAATGCTGGCTTTAAGCGCATAGGATCTGCCCTATTAACTTTACAGACAGAGCCATCATCAAACAACACATTAACATTATCTAGCACTTCATCAACTCGACCAAGCCATAGTCCAGAGACAACATAATCACCCACATTGAATTCCCTGATTCGTCTCAAATCCTTGGAAGATACACCCTTTATCGTATCGCCATTGGCACCTTGCAAATCAACCACGAGATTGATATCCACAACAAGCCCCATCTGACCAGTTGGATCTGAGGCAGAGGCAACTAAATCTCCATGAAGGAAACTTCTATCAACAACAACTACCTCATCAATGTCTTCTGTCTTTTCACTACCATCTATCCATAACACTCGAACTTTGTCATCAGGTAAAGAACTCTGGTGTTCATCTTCAGCTCCATTACTAGTATTATCACCATCAACACCACCATTTTCAACTCCACTAGCAGTTTTATCTTTCTGTTCCTCAGTATCAATTTCATCATCAGTGATGCTACCTTCAGAATCATACTCCCCAGCTACCTCCAAAACTAATCCACGGATATCCTCCTTGGACTTCAAACTCACAACATCTTCTCTGTAAACAAAAACATCTTGTGCTTCTTCAGGCTCACTAGCATCCATGGACTTCTCATTCTCCTGATTATGCTCAGCATTATTTACTGAACCATTTGGTCGACTTTCCATGCTTGGAATCAACTATAAAAGTAAATTCCAAACAATCAAGTAGCCCTCTATTTAACTGAAACACATACAACATGTTTAAGATAAGAAACATGAGGCTAAGCGTGAAACTTGGGAGAAAAACAAATTTAAAAGTCTTGACATATGCAAACATTTCCCCATGATTACTGCTATTGAATTCCACTAAAGCATGCAGACCACCACTTGTTTTACTGCTAGAATTTTTAAAGTAAGCCAATGCGTCGTACCTAGTAGTTTCCTGACAAACAATATACTTTTTCCTTAACACAAGGAACAAACGGAATATAAATGCAATGCATGGTACTAGCTCCAGCAATGCAGTTCCATAAAGTATCGTGTGAGTGCAGTAATACTTAGTGAAAAGCAGAATGATATGTTGCTTATATTAAATAATCCTAAATCCATAATCATGAAGAAGCCACAGAAAACTATAATGCAGTTATCTGTGTATATATCGCATTTTATTTTCTGAAAACGTATTTTGCCTAATCTTTTTATATTCCTAAAAACTACAAGGAGCTCAAGAACTATCGAACATCGATGTGTACCTGGTGAAAGTTTCATCAGGAAATAATGATGAAAATGTAAACATGGGAATAGCTTAATTCATGAAGACAAAATAGCAATAGCAGTTAAATTAGAATGGGATAGGCTACTCTTGATTCAGTGATTGAATTTCAATGTATTAATCATGTAAACAGCATTGTCTGATCATAAACAAGAGCTGTCATGTTACGTGAGCATTATTGCAACCACTCATGGAAAACAAACAAGAAAACAATCAGAAGAAAATAATCACAAGAAACGGATATGAGTTGAAGACTTCTATAAAGTTGTGAGGGGGAAAAAGAACCACACGTGATGCTTATAACTGAAGAATAGGCAATTATTATAGGCACTAAAAGCAACAACCGCTACAAGCAACGTAACAGGCTGAAGTGAGCATGGTGTCCATACTCTTTGAACTCAAAGTTCAGATCTTTTGCTAATCTAACATGGCTATTTCTCTCTCCAGTGAAACAAACGATCCCCGAAGGAGACGTGCCCATCGACCTTGTTCTCAGGGGCCGATCCAGTAAAGGGGCAAGGGTGTAGATGTGTACACCCAAATAATTTTTGCAAAAACTTCGAAGTTAGGAGGCTTCTCAATCAAATAGGTTTAGGTTAGGGTTTCGGTGCTCAGCTTGAAGGGAAAGCAAGAGAAGGGGTGGGAATACCTGATCGGTGCTCGTCCCCGGCGAAGGGACCGAGTAAAGCCTCAGCACCTGGCTTAGGACGGCGGCGGCGGCGGCGGCGGCGGCGGCCCAGTCGCCGGAGATCGAGAGAGGGAGAGAGGCAGACAGAACGCACGCACGACTAGGAATGCAGCGGACACCGGACGGAAGGGGAAATTTGCTCCATACGTTAAATATGAGGGCGTGAAGAAAAACAACACCCGCATGGGCCTTCTTCTGGGCTGGGCTTTTTTTTTTTCAGAGTTCCTTTCAAAAATTTGTTTTCTTTATTTTTTCTTCTCCCTTTTAATTTTTATTTTTTGTTGATTGACTTCACATGTCTTCTCGACGTTCTCGTCATGGGACACTACCAAAGGGTATAGAAGATTTTTGTTTTAAATAAAAGAAATAATATTGAAATTTATGATGAGTATATAGTAAATTATAAAAGTAAATGGAACTTTCTTTATTAAGGTTGAATATTTTCATGTAGAAGCTAGAAGCCATATTCACGTGAACATATAACAATTAAATTACACCAGTGTTAGATGCATCAGTGGCTTCTGAACTCAGAAGCGTGTGTCACATAGGTTAAGGTTTTGGTTTTCAGTTATACTCCCTCCGACCCAAAATAAATGACGTTTTAGGTTTTCGTGCCACAACTTTAACTTGCTTTGTATAAAATACGGGCAATATTTATATTTCTAAATAAATTTATTAAAAAACTAGACTTAAAGATCTCTCCGATAATACTAATTACTTAGCGTAAATATTTATATATTTTAATATATAATTGCCCGCACATGTTTCTCGGGAGGCGAAAACGTCATTTATTTTGGGACGGAGGGAGTATATTAGTTTATATTTAGTTAGTTTAGGTTATATTTAGTTCGCAATATAACAATTAGGCCAACATATAACAATTACACAATTATTACATGAGTGTTAAAAGCCTCATCAGCCAGTGGAGACCCTACGATTGCCAATCCATGAACTATTAGGCCAAGATCAAAGGTGGCGTGGCCGTGGGAGCGCTAAGAAACCATATAGGTCGGCGAGTGATGGGATATGAGTGGGAAAGTCATCTAGTGATGGGGCCATGGCTATCGAAGTGTCGTGGATCGGCGGCTCTGAGATCGGTGGCAACGGCGACACTCTACCATGACCGATAAGCGGGGCCCGATAAGTTGTTCGAAAGAGATGAGGAAAAGCAAATAGTAGCGAAAAACACAAACACAAATCTAGAGAAGAAGAGCCAACGGGGGCCGAAGGGTCTCGAGTTATATCCTGTTTGTGGCTCGGTTCGGCCGTGATCTCGTGGACTCATGGGGGTAGATGATTAGCTGTCTGAGATGAGAAATAGGGTTATGCTAACTTGCATGGCCGTTTGTTTCCTCGTGCTATATGAACCGTGAGACATTGGGTGTGTTTAGAGTCCCAAGTTTCTCTCCAAAATTTTCTGCACTCCCATCAAATCGAAACAATAAATACACCAAAAGACCGGATTATGAAATGTAGGTAAAAAAAATAAACTAATTATACAGTTTAATGTATATTGAGAGACAATTCTTTTGAGTCTAGTTACCCCATGGTAGGATAATATTTACCACAAACAAACAAAACGTTAATTACAGTCTTTTTTTAGTTTCCTACAATTGCCAAATTTTGGCCAGAATTCCCAAACTTTGCCCAAACGTTTGGGCTCTAAACACACCCATTCTTATGAATATCCTTTCATAACAAAATCTATAGATTATCTATACAACAAACGCAGGTGGTATGAATAATCCCGATAATAATACTACATATTTTTTTTCTTTAACAGCAAATTGAAGACGTTTTTTTTTTCCTTACATGATGCACAAAATCATTCTAACTTGTTTACTTCACTTACTACAAAAAGGCAGAAGACCAGTAAAATGAAGAGAAAGGATAAATGTTTTTTTTCCACGCACGCAGTTCAAATCTCTAATGCTATTCCTATTCATGGTGTTTCTCAACTTAAATCTTCCACAACCATTTTCATCAGTGCCTCCATTTCAATTTATATAAGGTTTTTATTTTTTAAATATATAAGTTTTGTTATTCACTTAAATATACTATACTATAATAAAAATAATATATCTGCGAAAGCCAAAATCATCTAGTTTGGAACTGAAGAATGAGACAGGCAGTCTCCGCTGGTTCACGTTCGAAAATACCGGACACTCGTCACTTCATCAGTGGCATCTGATAAGTTATGGGTTGAAATTGCCATAGGTCCCAATCCAGCAATTGTTCTTTTCATTGCCCTGTGACGGGAGAACTCTATGATCAGCTGCGACGCCTGAACCAAAATACCGATTGGGGGGTTGCCTTGTGAAACCAAAATACCGATGCTTTCCTATACACAAGCTTCAGAATCCCATGCAAAAGAAAAATAAACATCCAAAGAAAGTTATTCTATTCCAATCCCAAGCTGCACGTCATGTATTACTTCTTGCCTTGGTATCATTCTAAAGAACGCATGGTTGCAAATTACAGGCAGCAGGCATAAGTAGAATGCATAAGGATTACTTATGGGTATGATGTAGGTTAGCAAGGTGCAGAGTAAGTATATGAAAGCACAGTCAACATTCGTTAAAACTTAACACAGTCCACAGCGAAGTCAGTTTTTAACGACTATTTCAGGACCAGGGGAAGGAGAGGAAACAACAGTATCCCTATATTCTCACAGCTCCTAACAAAATCAGATGCAGGGATACACTTACAAAGAAGTCTTTCTCACTGAAAAAAAAAAAAAACAAAAATAATACAACTCAAAAAGAATTGTCAAGGAAATTTAGACAACAAATCGCAGAGAAGGCAACAATGATGCTATGGCCTGTGAGTAACAGCCGCCATAGCAACAAGCACAGAAGAAAAAAGATGTTTATTCCAATGAATTGCAAAGACATTCTCAATGCACACCAGAATAATGAGTAACCTATTGCTGCACCACCTTCCAAACACGAATGCAAGCATCCTCGCCTGCAGTCACCAGAGTATCATTCTCCAGGAAGGTTAAACCATGAACTCCACCAAGATGGGCTCCCTTGATAGTGATGCGACTGGTTGCTGGCTTGTCTATCTCGTATACAATTGCACAGGTGTCCAGTGAGCCAGTGGCAACCAATCGACTGTCAGGTGACCAAGCCAAGGAGTTTATCCTAGCTGTGTGGTACAACATGTTCTTCAGCTTGATCTGTTGAAGAAAAAAACATATTATGCTTATTGCAACCCAAAATATTAAGTGGAAAATAAGTCAGTCGAGCACATGTATTTCATGTAAAAAGGTAAAGGTAAAGAACATTGCTCAACTGAAACAGACTGACTGAAGTTTACAGAAAGAAAATCATACAGCGGGCACCTAACCTCGGAACTCTCCTTAGATTAAGGGAAATATATTTTCAGCAATGTAGTAATTTGCAAAAGACCTTGCATTAAATGGTTTTATTTTACCATCAAACTATTGAAGATTACAAGGGTATGAAATGATTATGAATAAAAATTCTTTTGTAATCAAGAGACAGTTTTAAAATCTTTTGATGCGACATGGCAGGGAAAGGCAAGGTGTATTGAATCGATGAGTTGCATTAATCACAAGGAATATCATCAAAAACTCCAGCAAACTATAAACTGGTGGAGACAAAACAGCAAAAGTGGCGAGTATGTGTTACCTGACATGTTTAAGGGGAAAACTCAAATAACAAAAACTTGGCAGTCATCATTTTACAACTGAAAAAGAACTGGTAGTTGAAAACTGAAAGTACCTCTCTACTTGCCCGATCCCACACAACAGCTTCCCTGTTGGCATCAGCAGAAGCAAACATAGAAACATCTGGCGAATAATGTATGGAAGTGATAGCACCCGGTGCTTCTCAAGCAGAGCTTCTTCTGTAAAGCGTATCGCCACTGATGGAATAGATTCGCAGTTTCCCATCTTGAGCACCCACAACAGCTTCCGTGCCATCAGGAGATACCGAAGATGAAGTGATGGTATAGTTAACTTTGGTTGTAGAAATGACTTTTGAGTTGTGCAATAATACAATCGCAGAATCAGTAGTGATCAGTGCAAATTCAGGTTTTTCAATTGCAAGGTTCAAAGCATTTGGCTGACCGCCTACATCAACTGACTCAGCATCTCCACACTGGTCTCCATTAAGAGGAATTCTGAAGACCTGATTTCAACAAGAAACTATAAGTTATAATAATAATTGAGCCTAACCAAACTTCAGCACATGAGAAAGAAAATAGATCATTTAAAAAGATTGAAGTCATCTTTGATTTCGTCATTATTGATGAAATGAGAATATAAAAAGAAACAATTCATTTCATAACTATTCACATTTCAGTATTTACAAATCAATTGCCAGACATCGAGTCGATCTTATAATGGTGTCTTTGTAAAGAAATGAACTTTATAGATATTGTCCTAAAGAAGGTGGAGCCTGTGGCCCTTTCAAGTTATCCTGTTTAGCCATAGAAACTTCATCTGGCAATGTACAAATAGATAAGCTTACAGTCCGTGTTCAATGTTGAGATTCGTATATATTATCCTCTTACAAAATCACTCAAAGAAAGCAGGCGCTTTGGTCTATACAGGCGAGATGAGACATAGGTTCGACAAGGAGGAATAGATCCAAGAAACCAGCTCAGACCAAGGTTTTTTTTACCGACCGGAACCCTAAAACCGCCCGGGGTCCGATAACGGTTTTACCGGTCCGATTCTGCGGTAAACCGCCGATTACGGGGCGGGTTTGGGTTTTTAATTCAAATGAATTCAAATTTTCCGGCGTTCGGTAAAAATCTTTTTACCGGTCGGTTTGAGCGGTTTACCGGCGGTATAAACGGTTTACCGGCGGTTTGAGAGGTTTGAACGGTTTTTCAAAAATGCAAAATTTAATTTTTTTATAAAATGCTAAAAAAATTCCTAAAAATACTTCATGATTTGTAGAATCCAATGATGTCAAAATTACTCAAATTTGAGTGTGTTTAGTATGTTTTTCGACCTTCATGATTTAATGGGCCTTAATGGGCGGTGTGTTTTATTTTCTTTTTTTTTTTTCAAACTTAGATTTGAAATTTTTATACCAAACGAACTCAAATTTGAAAAAGTATTGCACCGTTGGCTTCTATAAATCGCAAACTATTTTTTACATATTTTTTTCCACGATTTTTTTTTCAATTTTTTGATTTTGAATTTCAAATCTTTTATACCGGCGGTCCGGATACCGGGCCGGACGGTAAAATCCCGGTAACCGCGGTTTACCGCGAAACCGACCGGTATAAAAACCCCGGCTCGGACCCTCCAAAGGGACGGTGAGCTAACTAACCTATCCCGTTGTTCTTGTATCAAGTGCCCGATCAACCGACCATATCATACGAGCTAAAACTCAAAATGTTAAAGCATCATTATTTTAATACTTAGCATATACACAATTATTGCCCGCTTGGAAACCTATAATACCAAAAGAGAAAAAGTCAAGATAGTCTAAACCCTTGACCCTTCAAATTAGTAGGGAATTTAAAATAACCACACTTTTTCTACCAACCCAAAGGAACTAGTCTAAGCTCAAAAATCAAAACAAGCCCTAGATAAAGATTTATGTTTATCCTTAATAGATATGGATAAATTCTAGTCATATGTGGAAACATGTTGATTTTTCTTACCTTATTATCATAACCTGAGGTAACAAGCTCTTCTTCTACTGCAGCAAAGCATTTTATTTGAGTGTTGTTTTTGCGCACCAGTCTACCACCAAATCCAACACCCTGTATCCACCTCATGATGACACCATCATAGCTAGTAGATAGTATAGTTTTTGGGCTACTTTTAGGAAAGAAGACCAAAGAACTAACAGTCTTCAAATGTCCTGCAAATGTAACTGGTTCTTGGTCTGGGTTGCTTGCAGAGAACACATTAAATGTCCCACCAAGAGAGACTGTCACGAGATGGTCATTCTGCCAGAGACAACCAACAAGCATATCATCCACACCTCCTATACCAGGGCAAGCCAAAGTTCGATTCAATTTCCCACTTGCATCTTCCATGATATCCCATACTTTCGCAGATTTATCAGCTGAAACTGTTAGAACCTAAAGGCACCGATAAAATAAGAAAACCATTAGAAGTGGATAAACACTTGAAATCATATGATGTTGCTTAGATAGGCACACATAGGTCATGAGCACCAAACATCCATTGAAAGGAACTAAATGCTTAAGTGCAATGCTACAAAAAAAAAAAAAAAAAGTTGAACATTTGAAGGAAAAAGATAAGAGGTTCATAAAAAATGAGATCATGCATGTCCTAGATACAGGTTAGATCATCATGGGTTCTAGGTTGAAATCAAATACTTTGTTGAAGGTCAATTATCCTTATTGCCTTATAGGTGGACCATGTTATATGTTCAAAAACGTTACGTTTTATGTAGCATATTTTATGAATCTGTGTGTTGTTCGTGAATCATAACAAACAAATAATTCTACATCTAATCTAAGACAATCTAGGTACACTATAAAGTATAAACAGGACATTTAGAACTATAACATGAGAACTAAAAACAGTTTAATATCTAATTACCTGTTTACTGTCAGGACTCCAGCTAAGAGCATATATGCTTCCTGTATGACCGTCTTCCGTGGAAAGCTCTCCTATCTTTTCTCCAGTTTTGCCATCATATATCAAACCCTTCTTATCAGAACTCACGGTGATAAACTTACTACCATCAGGAGCATACCGGATACAGTTAACAAAATTTGAGTGATCCCTGAAGTGAATTGAAAAATGTGGAATATTTATCCCAGGTGCACAAGTAAATAACGTTACTGGATGATGCATAAATACATAACAAATGATAAGTGCTTGTGAAATGTGCAAAGCATGTAATACATAACAAATGATAAGAAGTGCTTGAGAAATGTGCAAAGCATGTAAATCAATAGAAACATTCTACTTTGAATACATGGAGCAGGTGCAGGACAGAGCATCTATGTACTCAGTCACTCCAATGTGTGTCGGCTTCAGTTTTCCATACTGAAGCATAGAATCAGTACACAGGAACAAGCCTACAGCTATTAAAAAACCTTAATTATGCAAGAAACAACTGCAATTTCTGCATAGGTCAATAAGTAAACTAAAAAATGAAACAACATCGCTATAGGTGTTGAAAACAGATCCTGCAGTAACCAAAATAGTGTCAGACTCCAATTATCTTTTCTGTCAAGTGTTCAGCTATATATAAGCAAAGCTCAATAACATCACATATTTTTATGGAAAACTAGAGAAAAGCAATGAAAAGAAAAGGTAAACTATATTAGGATAGGTTAGAGTGTAACTGCATAAGCAAATGCAGGACAGGATAAATTCTGATAGATGACACCCCTTGTTGACATGACTACATCATTGACACAAGGGTAAGGTTTTAAATTCATACGCTTGTTATAAATGCAGTATAGTAAGCCACATCAGATGAGTATATATGGCCCATTGGCAAAAGGTAAGCAAGATCGTAACCCAACAGTTATGGCAGTAGAGCTATAGCTATACACTGTTAGGTTGATCTAGAAACCAGAGACGACTACTAACCTTATGGAATGCTTGAATTTGAATGGTGGTCCTTCATAAAAGTTAGCCAGAAAATCTTCACCACATGTCACAATGCGAAACGGACGTGTTGGCTTGAAGTCACAGCTCAGAACTCTCTTTGAGTGCCCATCAAACTCACCAACTGTGCTGCCAGAGTCCCACCTACATAATGCAAAGAACTTTAAAAGTATATAATAAATAAATAACAAACAAGCAACAAAATCATTTCGTCGACGCCTGTTCCTATGAGGAAGGATTTTTCTTCAATTATGTTATATATAAATGAACTAAATGGCAACCAAATAATCGTCATTCAGACAAACAACAGTACATGTATAGTCTAACCTAATGCCAATTTACGGTGATGCTTCATCCAAAATAAGATAAAGAGCATATTCAAGTTTTAAGGGCTGGCCTGTTTGGTTTGCCTTCAGGCAAACCTGCCTGGACCAGGCAGCTCTCCCATGCGTTGGATTTTCAGCGCCTGGGCTGAGATGCACGCCTGGGCCCTGTGCAGGGGTTGTCTTGAGGGCACCAACCAAAATCATCCCGATTTCAACAGATATTTCGTCCAATTCACAGAAGCCTGAAAATCCATGTGTGAAGGGGACAAAGGGCTATCCCGTCATCCCCATCGCAGAGCACTTCATAGAATATACAATCCCTCAAACGGCCTCGTATGGACAGATCACCAGTCAACGGCTAATCCTAGTTCAAACCATCGAATCATAGCATTTTCTGCGCTCTCTCCCGAATCCCGATCACGGCCATCCCACAAAAAGGCGGCACCATCCATTGGCTTTCCCCTAACCTCCGAATCCTTCAAATGAGATCGAGATGGAAGGAAGAGGGAAGAGCATGCACAGTCTGTACTCACACGAATGCGCGGACGAAGGACTTGCCCTTGCCGTCCCCTGAGACGACGATGCGCAGGCCGTCGGGGACCAGCGGAGGTCGTCGACGCGTCCCGAGAGGGGCGGAACTCGGCCTTGAGCGCGCGGTCGCCGTAGCGGCCCCAGACGCGGACGCAGCCGGAGGCGTCGGCGGAGGCGACCCACTCGCCGTTGGGGGAGAAGCGGGCGACGGTGGTGGGGTAGGCGTGGTCCGGGTAGGCCCAGGCGTCGAGGGGCGCGTCGAGGCGGCGGATGATGACGCTGCGGCCCGTGCAGTAGGCGATCGTGTCCGTCTTTGGGTCCCCGCCGAGGAGGATCCCACGGCCGCGCTCCGTCGCCGGCGAGCACGCGAACGTCTCCACCAGCTGCGCCATTTTTCCTTCCTTCCTCCTTGCTTCGCGTGATCTGAGGCCGCGAGAAGGAAGGGAATGGTGGTGCTTATACAGGTTACCGGAATAATCGGTGTGTACGAACGAATGCGTTCCGTAGCAATTTCTCTCTGCTGTTTGACAGGCGGGACCCAGCTTATGTCGGTCCCGCACGTCAGTGAAGTCATCAGGTTTATATATATGGCATTATAAAATCATATCTGAATTGATCGCACGGTTCGCACCCGATCGACACGATGTGTAAAAGAGGCTCGTGCCAACCTCAAAAGGTGGCTAGCATGTGGATTTCTTTTGGATAATTCCAGTTATGTTGTTCTATAAAAAAATAGTTCATGTAATAAAGAAAGCTAAATGCGACTACGATGGGTTGTTCGGCGATTAGTATCAGAAAAAAGAAAATTCATAAAAATGCACTGCTAGTTCTTGAAATTGGTTGGACATGTAAGTCCTCGAACTTTGAAAAGATACAATTTCGGTTCATTAAACTCACTAATCATGTTATATGAGTTCTAGATCAACGACATAACTTGTACGTATATGATATGTTCGGTTGCATGATGACAAGGCACCATGGTAGATGGAGATCGCCGTGAGAATGACACGAGGGTTGAGAGGATTAGCATGGGTGTCACGATTTTGCAAGAAAAGTCAGCAATCATGCATGGAGTACAAAACATGGAATTCTATGGTTGTATGGATCTTGGTTCCTTAGTTGATCCAACTACTATATTCGAGCTACATTTTGCTTTCCACACTGGATTTTCCATTAAAACTCGGTATATAAATGGAGATTTGACGATGTCAAATAAAGAGTGACAACACACAATGCGAGGAAGTGTTAGTACTAGTTTGTGTACTGTGAACGTCAATCATCAAGGAGACGACTCTCGCGGTATGGTGCAAGGACTTGGTTACTGCAGCCACAAGGCCCCCAACCGGTTACAACATGGGAGGGAGTATTTAAAAAAAAAAATCAAAAATCAAAACCAGTTCCGGATCAAGGGAGGCAAATCTAACTTGCAAAATACTTGAGGAGGATAGATATACCTTTTCCCTTATTATATATATCTCTCTGTGTTCAAAAGAATGTAATTAATTAATGTTCAAAATAAAGAATGTGATCATCAATTATGATATTCATGCTAGTCAAACTAGTCCAAGTTAGACCGAATTTACAGTAAGTAGTATTAATATTTATGTATATTAAATTATTTTTATTATAAAATTCCATATTAATCTCCCGATACTTATTTTATATTATAATAATATTAATATTTTATATATTTTAAATTAAAAATTTAAAAATAATGCCTTACAGAAATATAAGATTTGTACTAGTTAAGAGCCCGTGCGTTGCTACGGGATAACTACATTTTATATAAAAACATGCGGATCGCAAAGATAAGATAACAATACTATGATATTAAATACCGACGTTAACGTGACATTTAATAAAAAAAAAAGTTACTGAAATTAACAGGAAGAACACGACGTCATCGGCTCAAACTCTATTGTATAGACCTTTCCGACTAAGATCATGTTTTATATCGGTAGGAAGAAATCTCTGATATCTATTATTTTTTCAAGGGGCCATTGCGCTACAGCTGAAAAATAATACCACAATAATTTAGATATAAACTTGTCTGTCTAGAAACGTGCATCCTCTGTTAGATATTTTGGCCAAGTTTTATATTTATTAGGAGATCATATTAGCGTCCATGTTTCCATATGGAAAACATGAATGAGGGTATTTTGTTTCTTTTACTTTTAACATTCCTTTCCTAAGCGTAAATCAGAAACGTTTACTTAGTTGATGAACCACCGATTTAGTTAATCAGTCTTGATTGCTGCCGTGCATAGCATTGCCTCTGATTTTTCTCAATCTCAAATAAAGTTTGGCATTCGTCACAGGATAGCATTGAGCATATAAAGCTACCGTATTTTCATATCCTCATTTCTTTGTGCGTAGATATATTTCAAAATAGATATATTATACCTGTTTTGGTTTTCAGCTGCAAGCTGTTTAGATAGTTATAAAGTAAGTACTAAAATGGGGGTGGTAAGTGGTAACAGCTTATAGGCAAGCTCAATTTGAACCTGTCACCAACAATCAAACTTACATATTAATATAAAACTAAGATCAACGTAACCTCGCTGATTTAGGAGGTAATCAACTGATTTTTAGCATTGTTATTATCTTCAGAATAGAGGTAATCACTCTTAAGGCCCACAACATTGTTATTATCTTTAGAATAGAGAACATCTGGAATTGGAAGACCATAACAAATAGGAATATTGGCATGTGTCCATAGATAAATAGAAGCAAATGCAGTTGTACCTGCTCACATATTGGTCCCAAAAAGGATCTCATGGTTCATTCTACATGTATTGACAGCCACCCAAAGGCATTAGCTTCCACTCTAATATTGTCTCGTAGAATAGAGAAGTCAACAAATGGCATGGTGATCGTTTGATGACACCACAGATACAAACATGCTAGGCACTCCAAGCCAAAGGAATTAGGAATCTGAATGGTGGCTTTGCTTCACCTCCAGTGACCGACCATCTCCTCTTAGTCAGCACTATGAGATGAAGAAAACATAAAAGCCAGTATTTAGTGACCTAACCGATTATCACTGGATACTGCTACCATCAGTGTGTTAACAGAATTTGCAAGCTAAAAAATATCCAACATTTAGGATAAGATAAAGAGAAGGCCTCACATCAAATTTAGCAGCATAGTATTTAAAACAATACTGCCAACTTGGTCAAAATACCAGGGTTACCTCAGAATAAATACAGAGAATAAGCCAAGTGGTAAAATATTTTCCATGTGCTAAAATATTCTATATCTTTAATAAATAAACAAAGATATGGGATGCAATGGAGTATCAACATTCAACACTGATATGGAGACCAAAATCAACAAATTAATGAGTACAAAAGTAACAAAGAGGACACCTGACCCTTGTGCTCCATGTTCTTGGTCTGGTAACAATCCATTGCAAAGAAAACATGCATCTTGCATTGCTGTAATGCCGCCTCTAATCAGGCCATCCATTAGATTCCTGGAATCAATTTCCCATCAGCACAAAGGCATGTACTATCCCAACCCATTATATATTGAACCCCAATCTCTCCACCTTGAGTTCCAATCTAAATACACTGTACTGCTCATTAAGGAGTTTGCTGTCACAATGTATATGGCTGCAACAGACATTGTGATGGCTTTCGATGGTGTAGCTCATCCTTGAATAGGAGCTTGGTACAATGAGCTTTAACTTCATATCATTTGGAAGGCCACCGACATTGTGATGGCTTTCGATGGTGTGGGAATTTGTCCTTCTTCTCCCAGGAGGTGGGCATGATTCACAATTACATCAGGATACAGCCCGTTGAACTAAATATTCAGGTTCTAGCTTGTGAGCAAAGTCATCAAAGACATTGATGAATTCGCTGCCAATAATCTTTCCTTTATGCTATGGGACTTCGATACCCGTTAACATGCTGAGAGTTGATCTGAGGCATCAATGCATGTAACTGGCAGGTGCAATGATACTTTCAGTGCCTCAAATAAAGCCATAGATAAAAATGATACATTTCTTGGTTTCCATTACTTGATATGCCAAAGATGTGAGCTCAATCAGGAAATAGGCTACTTTACTGCCAGCGTGAACATTTATAGAGCCCTTGTTCACCTGCATGGAGAGCCCTACATAAATAAACAGATTTTTGAAAGGCATCCATAGTAAAAACAAAAATTCACCCTTGACATGAATATTATGCAGTAATGTCGTATGGCAAAGATCTGATTTTACCTCCTGTCTATATATGACACAAAATAACTCAAAACATAAATTCAGTCTACATGAACCTGAAGAAGCAGCAGATTAAAAAATTTCTATGCACCTGTTTAAATTCACAAATAAAATTGGCTGCAATCTACATTAAGTCTGAAAGAAACTAAATATATTCTCATTTATGCAATTGCTAATAACAATAAAATAGGATAGGAGTAATCATCTAATTTCAAATCCATGGCATGTAAAGGTGCGCACACAAACCAACATTGTGGTCAAAGTTTTAATCAGAAATTAACATCTCAAAGTGGTCAAAGTTAGGAGGCATAATAGAGCCAAAATGGGTAACAGGACAAAAATGCTCTTGCTTTGTGCATCCAAGTCAGCTATCAGTTAGTTTCAAAAAAAAAAAAAGACTACTATTAGTTAGAACCAGGGCCGTTGATCTTGCAGTCAGATTTATCAACTATAAAGCAGGAAGGAATATTAGTTAGACAACGTGTGATCATTCTTGCTATTGCGAAATTGCTTTGGTTGTAAGAAAATGGTTGTGATTCTGATCCGATTCAGTGTACCTAGTCTGTTTAATTATTTGTCAGTATTCTGCTTCTATGATATTACAGTCATACATAAATGTGTTTACTGCCTGCACAAGAGATATTTTATTTGTTCTTGAAAGAGGGTAATTTTCAACTTATCATGTTCATATGTTTTCAAGCTAAATGTCTAAATCCATGTACAAGGTACATGGACGTGCTTTGTGTTATGAAAGCCTATTTTTTAGCTCCTGAAAGTTGCATCAGGTACAAAAATAAATTAGACTTGTGCAGCATATTGTTATCTCATCATGCTACCTTATTGTATGGAGCCAGTCACTATTTGCTTTGGAAGGAAAATAGGGGGAAGGCTTCTGCCTTCCTGTTCTGAGCTCACAAATGCAGCCCTACACTATTTGTGTGATTGATGGATGGAATCAACCATTGCATAGCCACAGTAGTAGTTACATGATCATAGCTTCAGAAAAATACTACCAAAATCAGAAGTACCTTGAGAGTGAAATTTCTGTTCAAATCGCAGTGATCGGCATGAGCTCCTAGTAAGGATCATCGCTGAACCAAAGCACCAATTACAATCGGTCAGAATAAAAAAAATGCTCGTTTCAGCTACTGAATTTATTTGTGGCACCTCAAATTCTGAGCATTTCAGCTTACTCGAATTGCAACTTTAGCAATGTGTGGCACCTAATTCACATTCCTAAACCCTTTACTACAAGCAACACCTGTGAGGGCATTAAAAAACGTGGTATATTGAAATTTCAGAAATAACATTCGTTAGAAGATTTACAATACAATGTGAGGCAGCTTGATCCTTAACTTTTCAGTAGGGAAGGTCGATTTGAGAATTTCACTTGACTATCTTCTCTAGCATCATGGGAAGAAAAAAACTAATGAAAAATTCCAACTATTATTTCACTTGACTATCTAAAATTCACTACTGTATAGTGTTTTATACAGTAGAAATTAGTTTAAATGATAGAGAGCACTCAAAAAATTAAAGTAATTATAAATCTATTTGGTAGCAGTTTATATTTCTGAAGCATACCTTCATGTTAAACCCAACTTTAGCATTGTTTTAACTAAACATGCCGCCAAGGTCCTTTGCCTTGACATCCCCTTCCTCTATTGAGACTTGCCTCTTCCATGAGATGCAACAGAATTTAGCAAGAATATAAGAGTGACACTTTCAGATGTCATCTGAGATAGCACATAAACTGAGAGGCATCAAGGAGCAAATATTTGAATGCACACAAAATATAAAATAGCACAAAGGCACCATATTAATGGTCATCTATTGAGTTCACATAGGTCGACCACACAGGATCGGACAAAATCAAATGAGGGCTTTTAAGATGGTGAGGATAAGAACAAATGATCATCATTCTAGAGTTCTAGAGAAGCTAAATAAATCGAATAATATCCCAAGTCACTTATTCCATGAGATGTTAGAACGACATATTGACATTCTAATCTTGTGCAGCTTATATCCTTAACCATCAAGCATCTACATATATCCTTAATCATGAAGCATTTACAACTAAGAAAAACCTTGTATACTATCCCTATTCATGCAAAGACCAACCAGATTGTTCCAAGGTCATAAAAAAAAAATCTTTTTCCAATAACATTAAATCATCACAATCTGGTCATCCCAATCCTTGCAATATGCTCACCTAACTACATCTGGTTGTCCCAATCCCTGCATTTAAAAGGTTTAAGAAGCATATTGATTGGTCACTGAAACTGAAAGACAGATGCAATTGGTGTACTGACCAGATCTGAGAGTCCAGACTAACAGCATGAGTAATTCAGGTACGATGTTCATGCTGCAAACCTTTACTGCTCACTTAGGATTAAATCAATAACAACTTAAACTGTGAAGTATGCCTTAAATAAGTGTCATATTTTGTTTACTTTCTATACGCCATGGCACAACAAATCTGTAATTGCCAACACATATTGGTAAGTCACAGTAAAACACATTTAAAAGAATGCAAGAAAGAAAATATCATAGGCTGAACCCATTCTTTTCACTTGAAAGGATTTGTTCAAGTCACACAGTAAAAACACATCAATGCCAATCATTCTAGCAAAGCAGCACTGGAACGAGATATTAAAGTTAGCAGGAACGCAACATCATTCTTCTTTGGACGAGATCGAAGTTAGCAGGTAAATGTAATTAGATCGGTGCTCGGCTTGCCAGGCACAACTCGAAATTAGAATGCGGGGAAACAAATCGCAGGCATAAACACAAGAACAATAAAATCGCACAGGACAAGATCGATTTGTGCAATTACCTTATGGAGGATTGATGCAGATGCTGCTTCAGGGTAGAGGCCCATACGCACAAACCCTAGCTGGAGCAACGCGAAGACGTCGCCGGGCGCCCGGTTGGAGCAACGCGAAGAGGCCGTAGTTGTAGGCGATACCGATGCAAGCGTAGCAGCGACCGCCGCTGGAGGGGCCGCGCCTCCGCCTCGCCCTCGGCTGCAAACCCCGGCCACAGCCCCACTCGAGGCGCTGGCGCTTCCAGAGGCTTCGAGGCTGTGGCGAGTCAGTGCCGGTGCAGGTGCGAATCTCCGGTGGCGACCTCCATGTATCCCACGCGGCGGTGCTGCGGTGTGAGGGAATGGAGGGAGAGGAAGCGTGGGCGTGGGCGTAGGAGCGCGGTGAGCCGGTGATGGAGCGGGGGCGCGGCGAGGATCACGGGAGGATTTGTTTTTTTTTTTTACCAGGCCCACCTGTCGGCGCCGTAAAAATAGGAGAGGGGAGCGCTGCTTTTTTTTTTTTTTTTTGAGCAAAGAGAGGGGAGCGCTGCTGGGATCGCACGGGCAGGCGGCATGGAGCGGACAGAAATTTTTACCGCACGAAGTTTTGTCCCCTTTCTATCCTTTATAAGCAAGTAAAGATTTCGTTTGGACCAAGGGTGATAAGCATGTGATTGTGAAGCCCATATGCAAGCTACACCAGGCCCATTATGATCAGCCCACGGCCTCTTCCCGTGCTCTGCCGTCCTCTGCCTGCTGCCTGCGCCGCGTCTGGACGGCGTATCTGCCCTTACCGCGGCCGAAGGCGCCGTTCCCCGCCGCCTCTTCGCCTGCCGGATGCCAAGCCGCCGCGGCCAGCCTGCCGCGTATTGAGGAAGCCAAGACGGCGCCAACCGCTGCTACAGCAACTCGCCCGCCGACTCTAAAGCCGCCGAGGGACCTAGGTAAGGATCGACGCTTCAATTCCATTCCCATTGCGCCAACTCTGCCCTCCACCCTGACACGATTTTCCTCCACTTTGGTCCTTGGATATCGGTGTCAGGCTTCCCAGCTATCCATGGCTCGCCGCCTCGTCGCCCGCCACATCCTCCCGCACCTCCGCCTCCGCGCGTCGCGTCTCCTGTCCGTTCCACCGCCGACGCAGGGCATGCTTACGCGAGGTTTCGGACTGCCGTTTCATCCGGCTCAGGCGCCTCAAGGTGCGGGCTATTCGAATTCGATTGCTTCCTCTTTCCCCCCTTTGGTCTCGTATTTGGCGATGAATGATGTGAGTTTACTGTGATGGAGCACGAGGGGACGCATGCATCATTGCCACCACCTGCACCTGAAAATTGCATAGTGACGCAGGCTTGTTATGCTACTACGGTGTGCGTAACCCATTTCACTTCATAACCTTGGAGTGTCTGATCCTACTTAGTTGAGTATATTGATTGGACCCATAAGCTGTAGTTACTGTGTGCTCTCAGTGCACGCTGAATTTTGTTGTGTGCTTGATTGTGTATACCTGATTTGGGGAAAGAAGCTATAGAACTGAAGTCTACCACTATAGCTCCACACTGTATGTTTCCTCTTGGGGGAAAATGACAAAGTACTTCTTCTTAAGATTAAGACAACAGATTTTTTTTTCTTGAACGCGCAGGAGATCTGCGTGTCGTTTCATTGATAGATAGGAAAAAGTATCCGATTACAAGCCGATTCCACGGCTGGGGTTAAGACAGCGGAATATTGGGAATTTCAGATGCAGAGTACAACACCAAAACCTCAGCACTTTCTTCTTTTTTGGCAAAGTGGATTAACACGAATTGGGCACCCCCCTTGATCTATTCATTATGAAGTACTCGTGCTCCTGGGTGATGCATACTTGCATAGAGATGGTATCACAACTATAGATGGTATGTATGTGTGCCATGCGCTATAGACTGATTTGTTTGTTGCCATCCATTTGGCCATTACATATGCTCCAGAGAGTCAGTAATTTGTTTGAAATCTTCTGTTGCCTTTATATACCCTCTGATTCCAAATGTAGGTTTAGGTTGTTTAGGACAGTGACACAGTCTCAAATGTGGCACTTCGACTTGTAAAATTTATTAAAAAAATACACCACTTATGTTATTGAACATGCAGCAGAGCTGTGTATATAAGGATAAAAATGTATCATTTCAAATAGTGAAAATTATGAATTATAAAAATATTTCCATGATGAATATGATAACATCAACCATGTGTTGTGTATCTATGTAACTGTTATCTGTGGTCCAAGTTAATTTTTTTTTGACTGGATAGAATCCTAAAACAACCCACATCTGGAATTGGAGGTAATTGTAGATGATTTAATACAAAGTGCATTGGCTGATGTTACAGTGGTCATGGAGGCAAACTTGATAGTTTGATACTTTGATCAGTCTAGAATGGTGTAGTTATTTTGTCAAAATGGATAAATGAACCTTTAGGGAGTACAATTTATACTGAAGGGAATTTCTTATCCAGGAACCCGATACTTTGCTGACGATCGTTCACACTACGATCTTTTTGGTAAAAGAAGGCCTGGGGATGAAGAGTTCAGAAAAGCTTGGCAGGAGGGGCGTAGATGAAGAGGACTGTCTGTGGACAGGTAGTGAAGATGATGACGACGAGGAAGAAAAAGTGATACAAAACTGGAGAGGGAAATTAAGAAAGTGAAGAGGCAAGCCAAGGAAAATTCAAATCTTATTGATGCTGATGACAGTGACGAGTTAAGAAGTATATGCCCTGAGAGTGATGAAGATGATATGACGCTCTGGAGTGGCAGTGAAGACGATGATGACGATGATATTCCCTCCGAAGCACATCCTAGTGAACGCAGTGATTCCTATATTGATAAGGTCTTTGAATTTGATGAGTCACCAAAGTACCGCACAATCTCAGAGCTGTTGAAAGCAGAGAATGAACCACCTGAGCTATCTCCGGGGAAGCAAGCAAGAAAACTTGCTGTAGAAAATGCTCTTAAGAAGTTGAAGAAAGGCCCTGATGGACGCTACATTAACGTATTTGATGTTGTTACTGATATAGATATCCTGATTGGTGCATTTGAGAACATAGTGTCAGGACCAGAATATGCAGAGCTGCGGGAGGGTGGACCAAAAAGCTAAATATACAGTTCTTTAAGGATATACAAGCACGCATGAGGGACCCAAATTTCAAGTTTTCTCCAGAGTTGAAGTTAAAGCCAAAGAGTAAATTAGTGTCTAGGAAAAAGTGGCAAAAAGCCAAAGCTAGGAAGAGGAAAAATGACAGACGTTGAGGTGATCATACCTCATAATGTATTCATATCTTTTTCCCTCACATCAGAATGCTTTCTTCAGATGGTTTACGTATTATCTGTAGTGTTATTCACAATTGATATGCTTGGTTTGATGGCACAAACACTTCAAGAAAAACATAAATGTTCATATCGTTAACATGTGATGTCTGTTCTATTTGGCGATTGGGAGTTCTGAATTGCTTAGTCTATCTGAGTCCAGCAAGAAGCAGGGATTCTCTGTATTCACACTGGAGTGATGCGAAGTTTGTGTGCTAGTCAAGTCAGACTTGAAGTTTCTTCTCTGTTGTCTTCACTGTTCAACACATGCATATCTTGGTATTCTCAGTTTCTATAATTGAAGTCTGCAAGGAAATGATATGCTCAAAGCCTCAAACTGTTGATTTTGCATAGTTTCTCAGTTTCTCTTGTATCTGAGGTGAATAGCTAATGTCCTCTGTAATACTTACAAGTTATATGAGTTGGACCAACTACAATACTACAGTACCAGATTTACCACTAACCTTTGTGGTCTTACTTGTTGACTTGGTGTTGATTGACTAAGCACTATGGAGGTCAGGCATTACGATGCATATTTTTATAACCAATATATATCAGTAGAAGCTTTATACAGCTGTCATGACAAACTAACAGTTCATTTCCCCTGATAGTTCCATAGGACATAATTGTTTCTCTGGATTGTTCGAGTGCACATGTGGAAATGCCTGCAAATGACAGATCTACACTATCATCTTGCTGTTTACTTAGTATGCAATTATCTATTTCTGCAAACTATTGTGCTTGTTTGGTCTTTCATAACCATTAACACTAAGATTACACCAAAACCATTTGAAATCATCTCTTACTTGCTGGTACAATATAAACCAGTCCTGGCCGGTTTGAGCGGTAACTGGCTGGACTTCAGTGGCTTGGTTTGGACTTGTTTTGAAATGGTCCAATACCACTGGGTCACCCCCCCCCCAGCAGCATGAGCATTAGGCAGCCTTCTCAGCCTCAAGCGCCCGAAATCAGACGCCTGGGAGCTAGTGCAGTGCTAGGCAAAAGCTCCCTGGGACGCAATTAAAGAGCCCCTAATTGTCGGTCCTAATGGCTAAATAACATTTTTTGGATGGTTGGTCATATAGTAGATTGTTGCTAATGCTAACTTTCGTGTGAAGATTGACTATCATTCCACTACCTACTGTGATAAATTGAAGGTTCAGCCTGCATATTGAAAAGTTTAATTTGTTCAGCAATCCATGGTCACTCAACCCTGTCTATCATGCTGGCTGGATCTAATTGTTGTGCTAACTGGCAACTGAGCCAATAAAGCCGTCAGACTTTTGGTGTGACGTGGTGACCTTTATTTTTGTTACCACCGTGTGGTGGATTTCTTATATGAGAAGTTGCCTTGTTAATGTGAAGGTTTGAAAAATCAATTGTTTGCAGTATATTTGATCTACAAAACTATGGGGTTGACAACTGTCATGCAAGTAATTTATTTGCTTGTGTTCACTTCTCCTTTAAAGGAAGAGCAAAGGCAAGGAAGCTTCTTATGGGATCATGCAGGTGAGCATGCTCGTGCTTTTAGTTCATCTTTACTTTATTCACGCATCTCACCTCAATTATAGCTACTCTACAATATTGAATTGCTTCCAAATAGAATTACAAGATTCGTTGTCTTAGTTTGTTCTCTGGAAGCATGAGGGGCAGATCAATATTAAAGTTCTTGAGCCTGTTGCTACTGCTGAAATGCTATTACAAAGTCTGAAAAGCATCCACTGCTGAAGTTTCCTTTGTGAATATTGTAGTTGGTTGTCTGCGCTACCTAATGATCTATTGTAGGCTTCCGGACTTCTTCCATTGGGGAACTTAAAGTTTCATCCTCCACTTTTTACTCGCATAAAGCTAAACCAAAGTATACAATAAGACGGTGAACATATAGCATACAGCAATGATTCACCTATGGTTTTATTAATTGACAAAAAGGCAGGTTACTTTGAACCCTGAAGATATGTTTATTAGTTTGGAACTTTGGATAAGGAGTGATTTCTTCAAGATAGGTTATGCTTTATCAAATGAATAAGGTAAATACTGCTGAAACTGCAAGTTAAGTATTCTTTTATGTTTTGTTCTTAGTTTTAATTGAGCTTCTTTAGAATTCCAGTTCATCAAATAATGACTAACCGGAACAAATCCAGTCCGCAACAAGAACATTGGGTCTTTACAGTTTTCAGAAATGACACTTCAGTGGTAGCTTTTACAGTTAAGGTCCCCATACTGCTTAAACTGCTCACATTTCGAAGTACCGCTAATATACAAAACATTACCCAAATACCAAAGCTCTGAATCAAAAGACTGGCATGTCTGTTGAGGTGAATGTTTCATTCCAGAGAGAATCTCATCTCCTCCCCCAATGGTTCTCTGCCCGCTTGTTCATCTCGCAGGGGCCAAGTTTTCTTGGTAGTTGCAAGGAGTACTCCGTAGCATTTCACTGTGCTTCACAACTGCAGGTCAAAAAGCGTGGTGACCCTGCTCAGACCTTGCCGCTCCTCTTTGTGGAAGAGGTTTGTTTTTGCACTTTATATGCTTCCCCCTCATTATAATCCCTTGTGCTAAAAGCAAGCATCAATTTTATTCTAGTGATATGCCAAAGCTGCCTGATAAAGTCTAAAGATGATAGTTTGTGTTTATAGTTTACCGTGCATGTCTTTCCATGCCCTCAGCTGGGTTCCAGCTTTTGTCCACTGTTCCCTGTGCTATGGTCTCAGTCTTCACTGCCTGGCTTGTGAGACGTCTGCTGTACGTGGGTTTCACATGGCTGTTGGAGTACTTCTCCCCTCATAGGCTCAGTGTCACACAATATGCATGATGTTGACTGAAATGGAGAGCCTCATTTCATCTACAACATGCATGATGTACTGGCTCTGCTTTAGTGTCTCAGCTTTTTCAGCTAGGGAAAAAACTCTTTTCCACAAAGCTTTTGTGTTGGGTATCAATACGGCAAGGGACTCGTAACCCAAGTTACATCCCTGACGGAAAGAAAACTGGGTGTTGATCCAGATTTGGGCTTGTTTGGTAGCCACAAGCGGCTTTGTCCTCTACTACCTTCAGCCATTCAGGAATCAGGACCATTAGTCTGGATGGTGGAAAATTGGTCTGCTATTATGCATACTTGTTCTGCACAAGGGCATACTTGTTTACTGTGCATATTTATTTTCACTGAAATAAGCTACACACTGGCCTGTTAACTCCTGTTTCATCCCTGCATTTCAACTCTAATTTATGGTTTTACCAAAAATTAAAAAAAATCCAATTCATGGGGTTCCTTTTTCCTGCAGGTTACTCGGCACGGTACAGTTGCTGCTGCGCTATCCATCCGGATCTTGCATTGAGTTGACCATCATCACTGCTGCAGGCATGCGTGCCGCACGCCCCCCCCTGCAAGTGTATGAAATATTATACGCACATCAACCATTCCACCCATCCAAAGAGGAATAAACAAGCCATTTGTCTGCTAATTTCCCTTCCCGAGAATCTACACATTCTTTATATACAGGTGAAGTGGGCCTACTGCTGTGTACTACTAGTACAAAAGTATTGCCTTTGTAGTTCGTACAGATAACTAACTACTTTTTTCTGATGGGCATTACTAAATAGTTGAAAAAAATTTCACAAAACAAAACTACTTGTAAATTGGATAAAAACTGCTGAAAATTTCATGGAGTTCTTAAAATATACAGGGATGACAAGTGAGCTATTATGCATTCCATTTCCACCTTTTGTGCCATCGCGCACAAAGATTCCATTCAGTACAATAGAAAGTCGAACTTTCTAAAATCTTTAGAATAAGAAATCTTAGTACTGATATTTTTATGTTTGTTTATTTCGCATTATGTTTGTTTATTTCGCAACAGTTATCAATTGTCTATAATTGTCTATATGAGGGGTGCGTTATGGTATCTGTACTATAGTCTGGCAAAAAGTGGTAAGAAAGACTGACGAGAAATCAGAATTTATTTTGGTTAGGGACCGATGCGTTCATGAAGGGAGCCACAACCATTATGATGGGCATTCATTTTCAACCACCTTTACCAGCATACACTTTCATCATGGAATCTGATCATGGTTGGAATCTTTGGTTTCAGAAGGCTCATAACTTTGTTTCAAGGAAAATGCTCCCATGGAGTTCTCTTTATCTTCAGGGTTGCAGGTTTGAAAGCTTCCTCCTCTTTGGTGATTGAAAATGTTCCAATATGTAATTCTATGTAATTCTCCTAGTAATATTTCAACCACAAACGCTACCCTGAGAATTTCTGCTGCCTAAAGTAGAGTGCCGGGACTTCAAAGCTCTGCAATCCTTCGCGCTTAATTATCTAATGCTTAATTTCTATTCACATGGCACTCTTTTAACAAGTCCACTCCAATGCTATGGCCGACAAATTTTGCCAGGAATGCATCATCCCCAATGTTGACCGCTAACAGTTGTTCACCCCCTCCACTGTTAGTCTAGGCCATGAGCAGCACTCACATGCCACAGCATACAAGTCCGAAGCCACAAACACCCAGATATACAATATACAAATTATAGCACGCCCAAATTATAGCACGCCAGTCAGGGCAAAGCACTAGGCAGTAAAAGCCTGAAGGTATTACATTACACTGTTTGATAACCCTCTCAAGTTGCCCCTACTTTCAACAACACATCTAAGTCAACACCATGATTCACTCTTGATACAGGCGAAACCAAAAGAGCAGTAAAATAATGGAAGAAAAAAAAAAGAAACGAAAAAAAAAGGTAGCTGGACTGCATCACCATTACCATGGTCCATCACCAACCTCTAGATTATAGGATTGTAGCTGCATCCCTACATGACAACACAGCCCTTGGTGTTCTCATCACTGAACATGGTCTCCACATCCCCATTGCTAGCTGGGTAACCGGCACTGCCAGGATGGGGATGGTAGTAGTAATTGTAAGGGTTGTAGTAGCCAGTGTAAGGGCTGATCTGGGGAGAGGAGTGGTACATCATCTGCGGCTGCTGCTGGGGCTGATGCATCATCATCATGTTGCTGTTCAGACCCCTCAAATTGTTCATCATCGCGGCCGTCGCTGCAGGGTGATGATGGTACCCCTGCATGCTCGCCATGAGGTTGTTGCTCTGCTGCTGCTGGAGATGCTGTTGCTGAAGACCTCCATAGCCGGCAGCAGCATAGGACGGATGGTTGAAGCCTGTGTAGCCTTGGAAGCCAGGAGCTGCAGTTCCGGCTCCCAGGCCATGGCTCAGGCCCAACATGCCACTCATGGCACCAGTGTTCCTCTGGGCACCATTAGCCATCTTGGCGGCGTTGGCGGCCGCCGCCATGTTGATCGCATTAGCATTCTTCTGGTTCTGTACTCCGCCACCCATCTTGGCATTTGCAGCTGCCATGTTGATCACATTTACATTCTTCTGGTTCTGGTGGTGGTTGTTCTGGTGATGATTGGCTCCGCCACCTCCACCAGCATTACCCTTCTTGCCATTGCCATTGCCATTGTTGTGGTTATTGTTGACAGCAGCATTGTTCCCGTTCTTGTTCTGGTGATGGTTGTTGCTGTGGAACCCGAGCTGGCTCATCTTGTCCCCAAGGAATCGGAGCTCCTCCTCATAGTCGTCGTCAAACTCATCGTCCTCGTCATCATACAGATCGTCATCCTCCGAGCTGAGCTCAGGGAGCTGGTGCTTGTTGCTGTGCTGGTTCTTGAATGCCTTGAGGCCCTGCATGAGGCTCCCAACCCCTCCTTGCTTTCCCTGCTCCTTCTGGCCGCCGTTGTTGTTGTTCTTGTTGTGCCCATCCTTGCCCGGATTAGCACCTTGCTTCTGCTGTTGTTGATGCTGCTGCTGGTGGTTCTGGTTCTGCTGGTGCTGCTGCTTCTGCTGGCCATTGCCCTTGTGGCCCTGGTTGCCGCCGCCCTTCTGCTGTGACCACAGCTCCGCATGCTTGC
Organism: Hyparrhenia diplandra; assembly: GCA_015847255.1. Taxonomy (NCBI): domain Eukaryota; kingdom Viridiplantae; phylum Streptophyta; class Magnoliopsida; order Poales; family Poaceae; genus Hyparrhenia; species Hyparrhenia diplandra. The sequence goes on along the minus strand of JADLZK010010724.1, from coordinate 148,991 downwards.
CGCCCTTGGTGAGCTTCCTGATCAAGGTCTCCGAGTCCACATCGCCTGTGACCGACACCTTGTGGTTGTCCACATCAATGGCCACCGAGTACACGCCTGCCATGAGATGCAGCAGAGAGGGAGAAGAGGTCACAGGCCGCTCGTGAGCAACGGTAACTAGTAATTACCATCTAGTACTGGACACCGATTGTCGATTGCATGCATGTCACAAGATGTGGGCTTGTGCAGTGAGTGGGGTTGCGATCCAGACAGGGTACTTTCCTGCTCATCCATCCATTCGAACGAACGGGCAGGAAACTTCACCTCAACCTGAGGTGAAAAGTCCTACTATTTATTTACCATAGCTCAGTAAAATGCACACCACCATCCATCTCTAAAACTGGAATAAACAAGTTTTACCGGTTCTCTTATCTTTTGTTTTCTCTAAGGTATAGAAGAATGATACAGTATTTACAATCAATCTGGTCTGAACATCAAGTGCCGGTTCCATGGAAAGCCGGGATCTCTTGTCGTGCTAACGCATTCAGCAAGGGCAAGGCACAGGGTGGTTGCAAGTGGACAAAGCTCTCGGTTTTTATGGCCGGGCAGAAAAGATATTGGCAGTAAAGTGGGTGTCAAGGAAAAGGAGAAGTGAAAACAAAGTACCACATCACCTTACTCTACAGAGTAAACGCTCTTCTGTAGACTGTAGGAGGCCCAAGAAACGGGAATGGGGGAGCGGTAGAACAGATAAAGCAGTGTGTCTGTGTGTGTGCACGAGATAGATAGATAGAGAGGGAGAGGGGGGGAGAAGTACCTTCGATCTTCTGAAGAAGCTTCTTGACCTTGTGCTTGCACCCGTCACAGTGTATGTTCACCTTGAGCACATGGTTCTGCAAGGAACAAGCGAACAAGGCCCAAGAACAGTTGAGTCAGCTCTCATTGAAGAAGCCACATGAGATGGAGGGAGGGAGAAAGAGAAGAGAGAGGGGAACCTGGATCTTGACCAGCTTGAACTCCTCGTCTTTGGTCATTCTGTCCGGGGAGCACTACTGTGAGCAAGTCGCTGCTTGTGTGTGTGAGAGAGACAGAGAGACTGCTGGCTGTGGCTGCTGGGGGAAGAAGAGAAGAGAGAGGTGGACGGAGGAAGAGGAGGATGGATGGGGCAGCCGCTGATGGTGGGGAGCGGAGTGATAGTAGTGTCTGTTCTTGTTCTTGTGTGCTTGTGGTTGTGCCGTTGCAGGTGAAGCCACTACTCACTCACTTCCCCTCTCCGGCCCTCCCGCATTTAAGAATGGCTCGGCAACGGCAAGGCAACGCTCCTCCCCTCCCCTCCCCTCCCCTCCCCTGTCCTCTCGGTGGCCTCACCTGCTCGGCTCGGCTACTCACTTCACCTGGGCCCTGCTGCTGCTGCTCTCCCCTCCTATATAGTACTCTACTGTAGTGTATCTCAATCTCAGTGACCTGACCGAGACCCCACATGGGCGCGTCTGGGCTTGGTTGGCTTGGGCCTTCGTCTACCTCGCCCCCTTCCTTCCTAAAATATATATTGCGACGCCCTGTACTTATACACCCACACCCACACCCACACCCACACCACACACACTCTCAACTCTATCTCTCCTATCGTTAGAAGAATAGTGTGGTAAAACTTCACTTTTGTAGTCTCTCCAGAACATTGTCTCAAGGGTGAGTCGAGAGTGAGGGAAGCATGGCGCCAAGGCCTAAGTGCGCGTGCGCGTGCTCATTTTGCCGGCTAATACTCTACTGTACTAGTAGCACTACTACATTAGTATTATACAGTCAGTTTACAGGTCGTCCATTGGACCTACTGAAGTGTGCAACACATAATACAGTATTGTATTGCCTATTGCCTGGAAAATTGGAAATTATTCCATAAGCACCTTTCACTCTTTCAGGGTGAAAGTGAAACAATTGAGATACGCTACGCGATTACGTGGAGGCTGGAGCTACAGCCACGTACTCCTACTACAGCTGCTCCGTTTGCCTGACGCAAAGAGGCCAAGGCAATCCGTCAGTGCGGAGGGGTGACCTGGTCCTTTGGCTTGCCGCTGCATCTGCGTTTGCGTGCGTGCGTGCGTGATGGGAGGAGCGGAGGCTGCTGTGGCTGCCTGTGCCGTGTGCGCTTCGGGTTTAGGGTATCTGAAAAGTGAAGCGAAAAGAGGGAGCACCACGGGGTCCATCCACAGTATATAAAATATATTTTTATTATTAATAGCATGCTGCGTTTTCCCTTTCTTGAGGATTTATTCTGTGCTGTGGATTGTGGAGTACTCCTACACCACCGTAGAAGTATACACAGTGTCTCACTAGCTGCTGCCCTGTAGCTCTACTCTACCATTAGTTACTGTCACTTCTTTTCTTTCGTACTCCTAATTTGTCTGAAAGTCCCCTGTAGCGGTAGGTATTGTGTCTGTTGTGGTTGGTACTCCCGCTATCCATCAAAAGGTAAAACAAGTTTTTGTAGAGAAAAGGTTTTTAGATTATAATACTTAACTTGACATCCCAAAGCCACTCAGTATAAATACGTGTACGATGTGTCCTTTCTTCATCACACCTCAAAGTTTTAGAGACGCACATCGATCGTCCTTGAGGAAATAGCCGCACTCCCAGCTGGACGGACGCGGCTGCATTTTACACGAAGCAACCAACTCTAGTGCTGTCCTGATCTCATTTCCCCGCAGAAATTGCATGCTTGCTTATACTAGGAGTACCATTTCGGCGTGATGCGTTTGATCTTTGCTCCTGTCACATCAAATGCTTAGACATGTGTATAGAGTATTGAATATAAACTAATTACAAATGTTTAGAAACGTGCATGGAGTATAAAACATAAGCATTTGCTAACGACAAATTAATTATGCTCAATAAACTTGTCTCGTACTTTGTAAAACTGAACATCCCATATGATACTGGACGTAACAACCAATTTTAGTCCCTGCGACAAATAATGCAATGCAAGGTCGTCAGCCAGCAGGACAACATTGCAATGCAGCCTATCTGCCCTACATGTACCCTATGCAAATGGAATACTAGCACGCGGTCCCACATGTCGGCCGTGGAGCGTTTGTTATGGTGGCATGAATGCATGGTGAGAGTGGGACGGCGAGGAGAGGAGAGGAGCAGGTGAGGTACTCCCGCCAGGGAAGGGACGGAGGAATTGAAAGCTGGAGGCAACAGAACAGCGACGGGACGATGATGACCCCGGCCACTCCACAGCGCTCAGTGAGTTGCTGCGCTGTACTGTGGTAGATCTTTGCTTCACGTCACTGAAGATGCAGGCAGGGCACTCACTGCTCGTCCAGTCCAACAGGATACATTTGCATTGTACTCGGACCTCGGAGATCGATCCGTCACCGGATCCTCGCTGCGGTAAATGCTTGTGAGCTGATGCTAGATTTGATTTGACGGGGCGGCCGGCTGCTGCTGCTGCATGCCTTGGTTACTAATCACTCGCGATCTGCGCGGATACGCATGGATCCATCTACAGAGATCACTTGCAGTGCAGCGGGAGTGCACTCGATCGACGCGGATTTTGGGGGCGGTCACCAAAATCCTCTGCCTTCCTTTGTTTTGCCTCTGTTTTGTTTTGTCCACTAACTCACTCGGGTTTGACAAAATGCTGTCAGACAATTAGACAATTTTGATGTCATTTTAATTCTATAAATTAACATTATGATAACAACATATAATAGATATTTAATCATCTTTTTTGCGGCAAGTATATATTTAATCATTGAAAACATGATAACAAATATATCTATAAGAATATGGAACATGTGACCAATGAACATGTGAAGCATGTGTATATCAAAAGCATAAAAATATGACACATGTAGTGTAACAAAAAAACATGACATATATCTCATAACAATAATGCACCTGAGGACAACACGAAAACAACATAAAAGAACGGATGAAACATATAAGCGGCGGTATATGAAACAACATAACTAAATCACGAGAGATATGACGGATAACTAAAAACAAAAAGAAATGCATAACATATTATGAAACGACATAACAAAAAGAGATGAAATAGACTCATAGCAGCATACGAAACAACAAGGATGAACTAGCGAAACATGTAAGAACTGCGAATCGAAAAAAAGAAAGGAGATGAACCGATCATACCCTCCCATGCGCTCTAAGGATCCTAAACTTTGTCCAACTTCCCTCGGCGCTCTGAGGAACCCGAACTTTGTCCAACTTCCCTCATCATGTTGTAGGAGAGGAAAAGGTCTCTCCACCAGGAAGAAGAGGAAGTCCACCCGAGATGAAGACGATGATGAACGGCGGCGGCGGTTCGAGTTCGGGAAGTCGCGTAGACGCTCCCCAAAAACCTAACTGTCGACCCCCCCCGTGCAAGGTCTCGAACAGCAAGGTCTTCGGAGGCACCTGCCCTCTCGCTCCTCCGTGCGCGCAGAGTTACGAGATGGAGATAACCTTCATCGCAAACTGAATCAAGTTTCTGGAATATGTGTTGTTGTCTCGATCAAGCACAAAAAAGACAGCTGCTGATCTTGGTTTATCCCTCACGATGGATAAGTCAAGAGACAAATTGGAGTTAAAGGGACATGTTCACCTCACGTAGCCAAACCAAAGGCCAGAGTCCATCTCGCTGGCCGATGAAAAGTCAAAAGGCCACCCACGTTGGCGGCCAAGAGGCATCTCATTCTAACTTCCAATAATGACATACTATACCATAGAGTTTTGATTTATTGTTAAATATTATTAAATCCAACAAGTGCAAGGACACGCACGCTTGCTAGGCATCGGCCGTGGATCAGGCAATGCCGTGACAACTGGCGACTGCCACGACGACTGCCACTAGTAGTAGAGTGAGCGGAGGGAGCATGGGCGCTGCTGCGCCTGCACTGGGCCGCATCAACCTGCTACTGCTCCTGGCAATCAAAATTTTACTGCACTGTACTCTGCGTCTGCGTCTGCGTCTGCGTGGGTGCCTCGACCTGCACCGCCGCTGGTGTGCTCCCCCACCCCAACAACGGGTAAAATAAAGGCCGGCCCCTCGTCGGCGACGGCAGCGGCGGCAGCGCCTAGCCTGGTGCCCGTGTCCGTGGACCTCGCTCGTGCACAGCACAGTGTCAACACAACACTGATGCATGCCGCTCTCTCCCGCCACCTTTGTGTTCCCGCCTTCCCGGCGTCCCCCCGGGGGGTGGTGGCGATTGGCAATGGCAAGAGAGAAGAGAGGTGACTGAGAGGGTGAGCCGGGGCGGTAAAAAGTGGAATGGAGAGCCGGCCGTCCGGCCAGTCGGTAGAGTGAAGGAAGGAGTGTGGACGGTGGTGGTGTAGTGTAGGCCCCGTGACAGCACCCAACAGACACAAAGAGGTAAGCTAGCGAGCGGCTTGTTGCTGGATTTCGGGGGCTTGCCTGCCTTTGGCATCTCCTCCCGCCATTACTCGCGTCCGCACAAGCGCTTGCGACACGCACGTACGGTCTCTCTCTCTCTGGCCCGGTTTCGTCGTGCAGCCCCAGCCGGGCCGGGCTGGGCTGGGCTGGGCTGGGCGACTCAACACTTGACAGAGGACCGTTCCCCGTACGGCGCGAGCGCGGGCAGGCGCCATGCCATCCTCATCAGTCATCATCATCCGTTGGTTCGTAAATTTGCACGTTGCTGGATCTAGCTACTCCTAGCTAGGAGTAGGACCCCTGCCGGCCTGGAGAATGTCTGTAACAATAATAACACGCTTGGACTGGACAACCCCCTTGTTTTTCTAACTTTTGGCTCGTGATCCGTCATGCATAATGATGGTTTGATAAAAAAAAAAAAAAAAGGTTTTCTTCTGTGTTCGGTTGGCGGCTGCGCTGGTTTCGTTTCGATTATTGCCGGGCAGGCGCGGCGCTCGCTCCAGTCATGGCACCAGTAGTACCATGTCCGTGCTACTGCTACAGATCTACTAGTAGATACACCAGGCAGTCATGTCCGTGCTCCTTCCAGAGTTCCAGTCGGACGGGATGGACTGCTGAGATTGAGGTACTATGGCCTCGTTTAGTTGGCTAAAGTTTCTAACTCTTTTTCCACCCTCTCCCATCACATCACATTAAATACACCAAAAGGCGTATGTTTGGGCGTAAAATGTAGGTAAAAAAAATAACTAATTATACAGTTTAGATGTACATTACGAGGCGATTCTTTTGAGCCTGTTACGCCATGATAGGATAATATTTACCACAAACAAACGAAACGTCTTCTGGTGTCTTTCTGAGGAGTTCCAAAGCAGTTACTTTTTGCAAATATTTCTAACAACTAAACGAGGCCTATATCCATCTCGTTCCATGGATCTCAGACGATGTGACCCGGGTCTTATGTTTTCTCTACCGGAGAAAACCATCGTCATGTCTCGCTGGTAACCAGGAGTACGAAGTAATGACATGCATGTGATGGTGATGGTATCACGGTAGGTCTCGCTTTTGTCTCCGATGCCATTAATTTGCTGGGCATTTTGCATGGTCTTAACTACATTTACCGGTCGATTGACTGTCTGGATTATGGTTTTTCTGTATCGTGTACTCCCTCCGTCCCAAAATAAACGACGTTTTTTCCCAAGAAACATATGCCGCAATTATATGCTAAAATAGTTAATATTTATATTACATAATTAGTATCATTGGAAAGATCTTTTGATCTAGTTTTTTAACAAATTTATTTGAAGATTTAAATCTTCTACGTATTTTCTACAAATCGAGTTAAACTTGTGGCGCTTTGAAACCCAAAACGTTGTTTATTTTGGGACGGAGGGAGCAGTAGTTCGTAGCAGTATAGTACTACGTACTGACTGATCGTGTCGAGCTAAACACATTTTGTGATAGCATGCACCACACTAGTGTCACACACAATGGGACTCTCGGACAGGATGTGTTCTCGTTCCATTAATACTTGTAATTTTTCGACTCATATAAACTGTTTTTTTAATAAATATTATCACTTTTGTTATGACTTATTACATCACTAAAGATATTGTAATGACGTTTTGTTTGTTTTATAATTTACATAAAAAATTTGAATAAGATGAGCAGTGAAACTGGGTTTATATGAATCAAAAGATTGAAAGTATCGTGGAACGGAGGGAGTATATGTACCACAGGCTCAGCTCGCCCGGTCCCCCCCACGCCACAGTTGCGTGTCTGCATGCATGCAGTCTGGAGTGAGAGCAGAAGATGCACGGTGAGGTCCGGACACAATAATGCTCACTCGGATATACAATGGGAGATGGAGATTGCAACACGCAACACGTGCATACGGATGGATGCATGTCACGTACTGTACGCGTGGATAGGATATATAGGAGCATGGGGCGACGCTAGGGAACTGTGATGTGAAGCCTACGGTTCTTGTTGTTTCGTCTCAGCCACCTACAGTAGACCCAGTTGTAACGAGGTTTTGGAGTTTTCTCGGTCGAGTAGAGCAGAAAAGTCCTGGCAGTTACAACAACCAAAACAAAAAAAAGGATGACAAGTTTATTCATTGCATCCTATACGCGCACAAAAAGAATTTTCCTGTTATCATTTCTGAATCATTCAAAGGCACACAAAGAATTGTCTCAAGTCGCATGTTTGTGATGAGGCTTTTTAGGCAAAATATTATAGGATTACATAGTAAAACTTGTAAGGGACCCTTTGGAACACAAATGCAAGGGTTGAACCTCTAATACTTTTATGAAATGACTTGTATAAGAAAATAAACTTTGGGATTTGTTTTTTGAGAATAAAACCTTGAGAATTGACAGTCCATATAGAGCGTGTTATGTCTCTCTTTATGATGGTTCTGTTTTTACCACGCTCCATCGGAACAATCATTGGGTGATAACTGTATAGTCCATTCGTATAACAACCCATCTACATGCTACGGATAACGTAGTAGTAGATGCTAGTATCTACGTCCGTTTCGTAATACATGACGTTTTAGATTGAGCGTGACTACCAAGGAGATGGAGCAATGACCTGCTTACCCCTATAGGTGTAATCATTGAAATGATGAATTAACTACTTGCTACCCATGAATACTAGTACTCCGTACAACATAAACTGGCTAGGCCACAACATTTATACATTAAAAACAATGGACTGTGAAGGAGGCAAGACTAGTGCGTCTACTGCCTGACACCGAGACTAGCACTGTGTACATGGGGAGCAGAGAACGACGTCCTTTTTGACACAAATTTTGAACTCTAGAACGACTAGTATTTTGAGATGGAGGCACTACTGGATGGAGGGAGCAGTGAAGTGTATAAAGGCTGATGATATGCCTTGTCAATTCTTAAGATACGATGTCAACTTTCGAAATCCAAGCTCTATTCGGCAAACGTACCGTGACAAGGGTAGCCCCTGCCCCCTGTAGGAAGCAGAGTAGGAACTGTAAGGAACTAGTGGTAGCACGCAAGCAAACCAAAAGGACTCGCTACGTACTGTACGTAACGCTGCAGCTTTTGGCCATGCACTGGTCTTTTCGACACAGTTACGACGTCGCAGCGTAGCGTAGTGCCGCCGCATTGGCACTAGTAGTATACTGTGGTACGGACTACGTACTACACAGAGCAGATCTCTCGCCCTGTCACGACGTAGTACTACGATACACAATATACCAGGATTAAAGAACGTACTCGTACGCACGTAATCTGTTGTCTGCTGCAGCACGCTGGATGAGCGGTCACGGAGCATGTCGTCGTGCTACTGTAGTACTTGCTTTGATTGCAACAGAGCGAGCAGAGGATATACAGTAGTATATACGACGGCGACATACATACGTAGTACGAATCGACGACAACGACGGGGTACGAGTACGTACTATAGTACTACGCGTAGTACGCATCCACGAGATAGCGACAACACCCCTGACACGTGTGTTGCATATACTGGCACGCAGGCTTGCATATGGGCGCGGCCGGGCTGTCCTTTGTGCATGCCGTAGTACGGAGTAGGCAGGTTAGGTATAGGTAGTAGGTACTGTACTCTGTAGTAATGGTAGTAGACGTCGACGTAGGCTTTGCAACTTTGTTGCTCGTGTTGTCCATGCAGGCGCCCGGCGACCACGTTGCTATCCTCTCCTCCTCTCCAGATCGAGTCCAGACAGCAGAGCAGCTCGCTCTCCTCCAGCCTTTCCGTTCGCGGTTGGCCGGCCCTGCGTCATGATGCGGTCAAATCCGGCTACTGCCTTGCCTTGCCTTGCCACCGAGGAAAAAGGCTAGCCTAGCTACACACCGCAGGTGCTAGTGCGCGCCCGGATGCTATGCTGGGGGCGCAGCGCAGGGCAGTGCATGCATGCTTGCTTTCGGGCGGCATCATGGCAGCTGGCAGGCAGCAGCAAGCAGCGGGGGGAGCCATGGCTGCAGGTGGTGGGTGGCGTTAAAAGCCGGGCGCGTCGTCAGCCGTACTCCATGCATGGTTCCTTCATCATCGCCGGCGCCAGCCCGGTGCCCATGGCGTCCGGTCGGTCGGGACTCGGCACGGCACGGCACGCCGGAAGGGAAGGCACTCTGACCGAGAGTGCCCGGAGAAATTTAAGTGGGTACCGGACATCGTCCTTCAGCAGCTACAGCGATTACACGATAGAGTAGATCCTAGAAGAAGCGCTGTCAAACGAGATTGGTGGGGTGCGAATGCGATGCGAATTGAGAAGCAGAAACGTCTAGTACGGCAGCAGGACACCAACCTATTTTTTTTTTTAACCTCGAGGCAAACGATTCGGAGAATCGGGTGAAGCCCAATTTGAAACTTGCTGATAAGTGGACTAAATTAGCAGCTGGCATATGGCCTGACCAGATAGTCTGTTCATAACGGCCCATTTTGAGAGCCCACGGCCCACTGATGCGGACCTGAAGATTGGTGGTTTGCCTGTTCTCTCCTTTTATTTATTTATTTATTTTATTTTATTTTTCTAGATTTTATATCTGTGCGTGTGCGTCATATATTCTAGATTTTCCATCGTTTTCTGCGTTTCCAACAAGATAAATTTTAGACAGAAATATTCATAAAATCTGTTAGGGTAATTCTCATCGTCAAGATATCTTTAGATATGTCATGTATCTTTCCCAAAACCAACTTAAGAAACACATTTTTTCCAAAAAAAAAAATGCTCAACATCGAAATAATATTTTTTCACACAAATAAATAGTATTATATTCTTTTTTATACGTACTGAAATGCATTAGATATATTTTTCTATATATAATCAATTGTATACTCCCTCTCACTCTCTCTTTTACCTAAAAGTGTTTAATTTCAAACCTAACATCTACACCATCAAAATATTTTTTCATCAAGTATGAATCTTAAACTTCAGTTCTCTCTCTCTCTTTTTTTTTTTTTTTTTGCGATAAGGAGATTCATTCATTAAGAGAGAGCATGATTACAGTTTGAGATCAGCACGTTCGAAACACATGTCTGGGGCATAGGACCACCACCCGCCCTTGTGCTTCACATGTGGCCCGCTTTGCTAAAATGTGTGCAACCCGATTACATGAACGAGCAACAAAAGAAATTATGAAGTCTTGAAAAAGCAAACTAAGCACCTTAATCTCCTCCGGGAAGGTCATAATGCTGCATCTCTGATGCACATCTGCCAACCAGAGTCGTATGACATGTGGACAATTAGTTTCAAGCCAAATCTTTTGAACCCCAAGCTGGAGTGCCATGACCAGGCCATCCCGGCAAGCTACTGCCTCCATCGTCAAAGCATCGAGGCAGTGATCGTACCACTTAGCAATGTCTCTCACAAAAGGTATTATGATATATTTTTTGGTGGAACATTTGGAAAAAGCAGAACTGAAGAACTTTCCAGCATAACTCTTTGCAATCAAGCCAAGTCGCACTACTTTGCAAAGATATCGCACAACAATTCCAGATGTACCTGTCATTTTCCCCTCTCCCCACTCTCTCACCGCCGGGGGAATGCCAAACCCTAAGCGCCCGACCTCCGCCCCAAGGCTGCCGCCCCACCACCCCCCGGTCCTCCTCCCTTGCTCGCCTCCATAGGAGTCGAGGTGCTGGCGCTCCATGGGGCTCAAGCACAACGACGCCCGTGAGCCCCTGTTTGTCGCGGCCCCGTCCTATAGCCCGCCGGATCCGTGGGCCCGTAAGTGGCATCCGGCATGCACCGATTTCAAGGCTTGCTAGCGGCGGGTGCCGAGAGCCTGCCCCCAGCGACACGGCCGCACACGGCCTACATCGGTGTTAGGGTGACCCACTCTGCCTCTTCCCGATCTTTGGCGCCGGAGGCCCCGACTGCGGCGTGCCCGGCCGCCCATGGCCTAGTTGAGAGTGCTTGACGACGCCTCGACAACTCTAGAGCTTCGATCCACAATCAAGATGCTTGACACAATTGAGTTTGGAACACCAACAGACACACGCATTCACTCTGTAGAGACTTGAGAACGTGTCTCTCTGTCTCTTTCTCGACCATTTGTGCACACCTACTACAAATCTACGCAAAAACCCGTGAGCCACAGGCACAGGCTTACCGCTAGACTAGGGACATTCTGCTTGATGAACTAGGATAAATCACACTGTCTCGGTACCTTGCACCATCCAATCTAGACACCTAAGCATATGATTACTCGTTAGGGACATTTTTCCACCCTGACCGAGGGAGAGTACACAATGGTTAGAGGCTCTCAGTAGAGCACGTTTTTTTTTTAAATTATGGGGACCTAGTATAATTCTGATTGGTTCATTATAGTGTAGATATAGACTAAAGAAAAGATAATTTTGGTCATAATATTTCATTCAATTGCGATCCAAATAAAAACTTATAATTTGAAACGGAGAGAGTATGATATATGACGTGTATGTGTGTTCTTTATTATAGGGAAAAAATATATGATCATGGTCTCCTGAGTCCTTGGTTTTATCAGTCGAGATTGAAATCAATCTGCTGTATCATCTATCATGCCATGCCTTGCACGTCTTGGGCATTTCCTTAATTACACGAGAACCTATAAATTGATTGGTACTAGCAGAACGCCTTCTCAGATTCTTTCCGTTTGACGAGCAGTAATTTACTCGACAATCGTGCATGCATGCACTTAATTTGATGCCCGACATTTAGGTGACCTTTCCATCTACCGCGCGCATTGCATTCACATCTCATCTCAGCTATTATAAATCCATATGCATATGCACATTTCAGTGGGGCGTGGGTTATTTTTTTCTTGCTTTCTTTGTCATCAAGATGGAGAAGAACGATGGCAGCGGCAGCAGCAAGGGTACGGGAGATGTTCATCAGGAACAAGGTGAGAGCAGCGGCAAGAGGATCAAGTGCAGCATAGAGGAGGACGCATTCTGCTGCGACAACTGCGATGAGCCCCTCAAGCCTCCGATATTCGAGGTCAATTCATTCGACAAAAGATTTTTTTTTTGATCAACTTGGCAATGGCTTGTTGTTCTTGAATAAAAATGTATACTGACGCAAGTCTTTGCATTGTGTGTTTCCTTCTAGTGCCCCGAGGGGCGCGAGTTCTACTCTCGTCCTGCGCCGACGATGTCGATGGCCACCGACGAAGCCTCGGCATGGAGCGCGCCGTCGAATCCATTCTCGTCGACTGCCACTACGCCGAGCACGGGTGCACCGAGAAGACCGCCTACTACTGTCATGCCGAGCACCAGTTAATCTGTCCGCACGCGCCGTGCGAGTGCCTAGAGCCCAACTGCGACTTCGCCGTGAAGAGGAGGAGCTCCTGGACCACCTCCTGGACCATCATAAGTGCCCGGTGACGACGTTCCAGTACTTGGTGACCTTTGATCTACGCGTCGTCAAACCCTAAACCCTAAACCCATGTTCTCCACTGCAAGAACGACGGGCAGTTTTTCCTCTTGATTGTGCAAGCAGCGGCGGCGCCACCTGGGTTTGCCGTCTCCCTCGTCGACGTTGAGCACCATAAGCCTACCGCATTAGTCCAGTGCTCGGTGTCTTTCTCGTACTCTACGCGACAGCGCGGCACTTCGACATGCCAGCCATGCTCCCTGAGGTACTATAGTTATCGGCCCACCATCTGTGTTGTGCCCACAAAGGTATTGGACGGACCAGACGAAGCTGGCATAGTGCTCACTGTCACCATGACATGTATTGATGATGCTGCCGATGAGGAAGACGACCTGGACGATTGTAGCTATGTTGAGAGCGATGAGGATATGGCAACGAGTGACGAGGATCACCGTGGTAATTCTTCTTGATTATACTGATCAGTGGACTTTTTTGTGGGGTCCCCGTACGTCTTTGTGTTGCATTTGGATATTTTGGTCATTTAGTGGGTTGGCGTTGAGGTTGAAATGCTTTGTATCTCCAAAGGCATGAGATCGAGTTGGCTCCTACTATGCTTGTTTCAGTAATCACTTGTTCTCTACAGTATGTTTTAAAATAAGAACTTTTAAAGTTGTCCGCAGTCAAACTATTTTAATTTGGATTAGTTTATATGAAACAGAATCTATATTTGTATTTATATGACCAAAGCTGCGTTGGCAATGTAAGGGCGTCTACTCCAATGATGACCAAATAGCTAATTAGGAGAAATTCTATTGGCTATGAGCAACAATTTTGCAAATAGCTAGCTAGGCGAGGTATAAAAAATAATAAAAAGTCACACTTCTATTGGCTATCAAGGAGAGAGACCAAATAGCTAGCGACTAATAAATACCTAATCTAGCTCGATCGCTAGAAACATCTCACATAACTCTCAACTATTGTATTTATTTTTTCTTATTTATGTCTTATCTGGTTAGCTATTTACAAATTGTCATTAATAGCTAATAGAATTTCTAAGGGTCTTCATAATGCACTCTCTAGTATAGAGTCTAAGTTTATTTATTATCTTGGTATTTATTACAATTTGCTAATCGATCTTGATGTGACAAAGATATTTATGGAAGAGAGGGAGAAAAACTAAGGGCAGTCTCAAGGAAAAGAAACTAGTAATTTCTATAACATAGGATCCCGCACCAAAAAAGTACTCTTTCCCACCCCATAGTTTCTATAAGAGCACTCATAATGCAGAGACTCTATCATAGTTTCTATCCTCATTTATTACCCCTCTATTTATTATTTTTTGCTGATGTGGCGCAGTATTTATTGAAGAGAGAGGAAAAAAACACAAGAAACCAAGTCTAAATAAGAAACCAAGTCTTCACGTAAACTAAGACAATATGTGAGAGTGACAGGTGGGTCATGCGACATCATGATAGAAAATTGCATTGTGGAAGATAGTTTCTTGACACAATGTCAAAGACTATAGAAACTATGATAGTTTCTAGCATTGTGAGTGCCATAACATTATTAACTCAAAGGTTTAATTAAATGCAGCACCAAAATCTGATAGATCAATTGTGACAACTAATTTTACAACCTATATGTGTTTACAAATATCACCATATAGCAACCAAAATCTATCAGATCGTATGCACGTAGCCACAAATCGATCTCCAATACTAATTCAATTTAATCTGATAAACAAGCAACAAGAAAAAAAAAAAATATGCAGACCCACAGCGACAAAGCTAATTCACAACAAGTAGATTTCCCACTCGTATTTTTTTTTTTTGAAAACAATATTCATTAAGATTAGTAGCACGAAGCTACTATTGAATGGTACAAATTACACTTGTAGTTCTGCATAGCTAGAGTGACATAGCAAGTGCTTACATGCTGCTCATTTGAGCATCGAAGGCTTGAATATTCAGAAAGATGTGGAGAATCACTGAAGGCAATGCTAACTGGTGAGCAGGCATTGAAGCGTCTGCCTACTTTTTTGATACACCATCGTAGATGTTTGAGTTTGCAGACGAAGGAGTGGGTAAAGAGCTTAATTCTCCAGTTCGGAGGCTCTTTGTGCACAGCATGTGGCAAGTATTTTGCCAGGATCAGGCTATCTGTGAAAAGGACAATGCTGGTTGAACTGCCAAGCTGAGTGCAGCAGCCTCTCCCATCAGCACTGAGAGACACTTTGGTAGTTTTTTTTTTTTGAAACGAACCGGCGTAAGAGCTACCCGCTATATTAAAAAGGAGGAGAAGCCAAGAAGGCCAAGTACAAAACTGCAAAAAAAAAAAAAAAAAAAAACCCGGTTGGATTGGGACATCAACACGGGTTACTACTCAACTATACTCAATGGCCGGTTGGATTGGGGCATCAACATGGCCAAAACACACTACACATGACGACGAAAAGAGGAGACGGAGCACAACCGCAGTTCCACCCAACATCCGCACACTTGCGGGCATCGAAAACCTCTCAAATGATCCAACGTTGATACGGGAAACGAAGGGTGGACATCACCACACCGATAAGGCCACCGCCGTCTGGACCCTTCGCCGCTTGTGTTTGCTGCACCAAATCAAGTCACCCGACGGAATGAAAACACCGAGCCCGAGCAAACCAAACGCGCGCGGGGCCTCGCCTCATCCGGCCGTTGGACACACTCTCATGTGCGGGGACACCACCCGCCACACGGCTCCACGCTCCGAGACTTCGTTTCTTGAATTGCCGTCAAAGTAGCGAGATGAGATGCCCCACCCCAAGGTCGTACCAAGCCGCCAAACCACCATCTTGGCTCGAAAACCTCCCCCATTGCTTCCCCTAGCACGAAGTCACCACCATCAAGCCGATAGATCAAGGATGTCGCTGCGCCGCCGTCTTCCGACGTTGTACCACACCGGTTGGTCCAGCCATGCTAACCAACCCGCCATGATCCGCCTGCAGGCCAAGTCATCACCCCTGCTGCCGTTTGCCCAGCGCCGTCCTCCGACGATGTCCCACACCGCGATTGCCAAGCAACAACCAGCAGCGCCGTGGTCCGCTGCAAGAAGCGAACAGCGAGAGCAAGCGGCGACCCATGGCCACCAACCGGGAGTAGATGCCTTGGCGAGAGGTAGACAACCCCCCGTCGCATGCCGTGCGGCGGGATTGCCACCACCGGCCGGAACGACCATAAGCAATAGGACAGCCCACGACACCGATCACTATGCTATCCACAAGGCATACTCCAAGATGTTTACGCACAAGTTGGAAAATCATATGTGCCAGCCATTTTCACGATGTCGAGACAGGAGGAAAGTGAGAAGGCACCAATTATATTGGGTCGACCTTTCTTGAGCACAGCTAGAGCAATCATCTATGCCCGTAGTGCAAAGATATGTTTCAAAGCATCGAGGGAAGAAAGGAAGTATTTAGTTTCAAGAACAAGACACTCACCTCTCTCCGCTCATCCGCAAAAACCATACAGCTTGTGAGATGCCACCAGAACCTACATTCAAGATCACCAAGAAGAACAAAAAGAAGAACAAGAAGGCTCAGCCTGTGAAGGTAATGATGATTAACAAGATAGGTTCTGAGAATGATCATCTACTCAAATCGCCAATGCTGACTAAGATGGAAGATCCAGGCATCCCAACGATATCATGCACTATAAAATGTTTGACCTTCAATAATACATATTGTGATACAGGATCGGCATCAACATCATGGCCAAGGTAACATATAAACTATTATTCGATGATATGCCCTTGTATCCTACATATATGTACAACAAGCATGATGGCGAGATCAATCATGCCGATTTCGAGAAGGAATTGCGAAAAGACGCATGCTCGTGAAAATTAATGATCATTATGTCCTCACCGACTTTTTAGTCATGGACATGGGAAAAGAGTTGGACCCACCACTAGTGTTGGGAAGACCCTTCCTCAATACTACACGCGCCATCATCTACATAAGAACAGGAGAAATTCACTTCCAATTCCCTACAGAAAAGGTACGAGTATATTTCAATAGTTATACTAATTATGAAAAGAAGAACAGGTCAGCACGCAGACACCCCCAGGAAAAGAAACAATTAAAGATTCAAGAAGAAGAAGAGGTAGAAGGACCTAGAGAAGAAAAGTCGTCCCACCTCAACAAGCGAAGATTGTAAAATTTTAGAAATCAAGAAAGAAGGTAAAAGAAATAATAAACCCAAGACAAAAAGATATGCGTGTCACTGAACCTCCCGAAACAAGAAGTGGATAAAGAAAAAGACAACTCCCAAAGACATCATCGGGAGAAACATCGATCAAATCATCGAGCCACCAATTGTGACTACTGACGTACCTTGGGAGTAATGAGCGAAACAAGAAAGTTTTGTTCCGAGGACTTTAAAACTCCGAACCTTCGCCGAAAGGTAATTCGGTAAGTTATCCATATTTACTTCCCAACATTGCATATTTACTTTCTCCAGTTGCATAGCATATTTCCTTTTTCCAAATTGCATTAGAAAAGACAATAAAAATATTTAGTGTTTTGCATGTTTAAAAAGCTGAAAGCCCCATGTGAGTAAATCCGAGGTTTAACACCTTTCAGAGATACTTACTGTGGTGGCACAAAAATGAAATAAAAATGCATTCGTAAGTTCTCTATCTTCTTTTGCATACAAATAAAGAAAATCCAAATATATCTTTTCTGCTAAAAGATCCCAGGCGACAAAAGCAATGTGGCTAAAAAGCAATGTGGCTAAACTCTAACGCTTAATCAAGTTCCACTAGCTTTGTTGTCTATTTGAGCTTAGCAGGATTTCGAAGGAGAAGAGACATGAGGAGACAATACCATCGTCACCATCTACCTCAACTCCCATATCATCAACCCGACATTTCAATCTAGCTTGGGGGAGAGCACCCCCAGTTATCCCGATAAGTATCCCTACTACTATTATTATTATTAGCTAGATATTTGGTTTGCTTAGTTTGCTTTAGTTTAGAGTGAGTCTATATAATCTTTAAAGAGTCTTTACTATAGTGTGAATAAATGATCAAGAGAGAGTGTACACCTTTATGCTTTTGCTCAACTAAAAAAAAAAAAGAACTTAGAAAATAAAGGAGATGATGAATAGTTACTCCGTCGTAATATCTTTTAAGTACCTAGCTTTCAATCTTAATTTCTTTCAAAGCTAAAATATAAAGCTGTTTTGACTTGAGGTTTACCCTAAACCTGAAATCTGTGGATTGCATATGCTTGCTCTAGAGTATAGGTAATTGACGGATATGATATATGAAAGTTTTGAGTCGCTATTTCTCTTACTCCTAGTGACACTAGATTTAGAGATTTATCTTTTGAAAATTATGAAAATATACATGATAAGTTCTGTATGACGAGTGTTGAAAATTCTACCACACCATATATACACGCTCCATAGATTAGGAAAACCCTTTTGATATATATAGGCTGCTTGCTTTGCATTGAGTTCGTTCAATCTTTGTCGACCCTTAGAAACTTGTCATGCTGATGTACACTCTATCCATCCATTCATCCACCACATATATTTCATTCCATTAGATTCCACTCATATATATATGCCACTTCTACCTGGAAGTACGCATCAATTATACACACCTACTATACATCCATCAAATATGTTCCACTCCTATCTTGGGAGAAGAGCAATCAAAAATATTCCATTCCAGTCGACAATCTTATAAAGCTCATTATTCTTGTTTATCTCTCAAAAGTTTATTACAAAAAGAGACTTGGGTTGTTAGTTAAAAAAAAAGGGGAGATAAAAAATGGACAAGTGTCCTACGGGCGAGTAGAGCCTACCTCCCTAAGAGAAAAAAGAATAAAGGAGAGTTAAAAAATGGACAAGTGTCCGCCGAAAACAATGGGTACTTAGATGCCCGCCTCTCCATAAAAGTACAACCCAGGTTCTCTCAAGTGTTTTCAAAGAGCTAGAAAAGAATTAGACTTTTTCTCATCACATTCATTCCATTCACACCTACCATCATATTCATTCCATCATGCACATGCATCGGTGTGACTCGTGACTTTGGATCCATTGTTTGAACTTACAATATATGTTTAGTAAGTAGATTTAGTTTTCTCCCACCTATGAACTTCACATATAAGCTTTAGATATAAGGTGAGAGAGAAGAAGGCATAGTGTCCTACTGCGCCTTAGTCCAAAAATACCACATATTACGAGAGAAAGGCAAAATAACCTTATTGCCTTAGTGAGGATCCACCAAGGTACCACATATGAGAGACTTGAAAGGGTCACTTGAAGGAACTTTGAGTTTTATTTCGAAAATCAAAAAAACTCCGGAATGATGGTTGAACAAAGAGTTTGAGACCTAGTGCTTGACTTGATTGTTCTATCTTTCAATTGCCCAAGATCGCAAGAAAAAGCTACAAGCTCCATGATTAAAGGTAATATGGGTAAGTTGAAGGTTGAAATAGTTTATCCTGGAGATGAAATTTTGTTTGAAAGCATGTGTACTTTTGAGGTGTGAAAGCGTTGCGGCAACTCTGATCCAACAATATGGTCTTGCTAGGGACTAGCAAGAGGTAAGCTTTCAGGGAGCTTTTTGGTATACCTTATAGCATAAAATATAGAGGTTTTAAAAGCGGAAATAAGAGCTTAAAATGAATATTAACATAGTATAGGGGGCTTGACTAACATGATTCCACTAGTTTTGGTGATTTATATATTTTTCAGGGATTAAGCAGAAAAATGCCCAAGAGTTTGCAAGCCTTACGACATAATTAAAGACGTATCCGTGGCGTAACCCAACGTGGAACCTACACTAGAACATTCGAGGAAAGAGACCAGAGAGCACCGGAAGGAAGGTGGGGCCCACCTGGCAGAGCCAGGCGGCGGCCGCCTTAGGGCATGGCGGCGGCCGCCCTGGTGGGGCCCCCTGTCAGCCTCTCAGTCAAGGTCGGTTCACCACCGCCTATGAGGAGTAATCTAGTCCATCCATCAAGGTCGGTTTGATCCAAGGGCTGTCGTGCATCCTCTGGGGCTATATAACAAGACCCCCTGACCCCCGGGTGAAACCCTAATTCATTCTACTCCATACCCAGTCCATCATCAAGATCCCAAGTCAAGATCCTAAGCCCTAGTTCCACCATAATTAGAGCAATAGCTATCTAGGTTAGCTCTAGAGGAAGTCAAGTATTGTCTTGGATTCCGGATAGTCAAGAAGTAGCGGGGAGCAAAGCTTCACGTGGTTTCTCTCTTGTATCTCATTTGTAAGTATTTATTAGAATACAATTGCCATGACTTTATTCTATTTAATGATTATATTCTTAGTTATATGCTTCTATGCTTATTATGATTATATATTTAGTTTAGTATGTTTGCCTTTATATTCAAGCATGGAGTCGTATAGCGCCCCCTTAGATGTACACTATGTGGGTGGTCAACAATGTGTAAACGTGGTGTTTATACAACGTTTGCCTGCGACATCACCCTATATTCGGGATGTGTGGTAGATCGTGGATGTGATACTCCCATTGAGTCCTTTGGAGTCCACCCCCGAATGTAGGGCTAGTTGAACTTTGTTACTATGGTTGGTTGGTTTTGTTCCTAATCTTCCTTAGTAATATTCACTATGTGTAGATATAATGCTTCCATACGATGATGACTATATGTATTGCACTAATTGTAGTATGCATTGACATATAAGTAGGATAACGTAGGAATATTCCATCCATCTCACCTATACTATGGTATTTAGCCTTTTATGATATTAGCTAGTGGCATATGATGATCTTTGACTTGGATGATGTTATCATTATTATTATTATCTTATTATCTTTATTATGTGACTTACCTCGTTTGAGTTTAGTATGATGCATATGGTTTACTCTACATTACACTACTGCAAGTGAATCATCATTAAATCATCAACCTACCCATATTCCATCCCTTTCTTTTCGGTGAGAATATAAATCACGATACGGATAGACTCCTTGGTGAAGTGCTACAATTGGGTAATTCTATGCGTGCGCTTGCGGATACGAGAATTATATTATCATAGCAAGAGTTTCAAGTGTCATTATAAGAATATCCGTTCACGCATTTCTTTAGCGTTGTGAGCTAGGGTGACAGGACTAGTTTAAGTAGGCAATGCTAGAATGTGTGGTACGACTTTTGTGCCTATCGTGGTGAGATTAACTCCACCATCGATAATGTTACAAAGTCATAAACCATAACTAATTCCGTCTAACTTTATTAACTCTCCGATCGACTTTTTATTGGAATGTGAGATTAACTCCATATCCAAGCTAACTTATTAGATAGATACCATTTATACATTTCTAAGCGCCGTCCTAGATGTGGATCGTGTTAGAGATGTCAACAAGCATTTCTGGCGCCGTTCCGGGAAGAAAGGGTGCTAGCCAAACCTAAACACACATACATGGATAGATTGATATCACTTGCATCACGTAATGTATCGAGGACCCATTATCAACTACTCAAACAGGTTTACCCTTGTTTGTCTACTTGTCTTTGATTTTATGCGGGGTAAAAATATTCATTGGAGTAATCGTCCAAAGAGCAATATTGAAAATCAGAATTATTAATCAAGAGGGCAAGAATTCAAGCTCGAACAACTTTTACACCTTTTTGATTTGGGCGTTGATCAACTTAGGCGAAGCCTATTACCTATTTTGAGACCATGGCCAACAAGACACTTCGTGAATTTTCAGCTCAACTACGGCCAATGTTCGCCTTTGGACCGGATGTTGCAATTGGGGATCATGATTTTGAGCTTAAGCCCGGGCTCATTAATATGGTACAAGCTAGCGGTTCTATGGAAAGGCACATGAGGATGCTAGTGCTCATCTCCAACACTTTTGGAGATTTGCGGTACTATCATCATTAAAGGAGTACCAAGAGATGCAATCCTACTCCGTCTTTTCCCATTCTCATTGTTGGGAAGGGCGAAAGCGGTGGTTCCTACGCTACAAAAGATAAAAAAATACCACCTGGTCACTTTCTTTCTCTTTGCCTTCCTTGCAAAGTTCTTTCCTATAGGCAAGACCAATGCCTTACGGGGAAGATTGCAAATTTTCAACAACAAGATGAGTCTGTCCCCGGAAGCATGGGAACGCTTTCAAGATAATATCTCGAGAATGCCCACACCATGGGTTGGAAAATTGGTTACTTATGCAGACCTTTTATCATGGGCTCACTACAAGTGCTCGTGAAACAATGGATGCTTGCAGCGGGAGGTGCTTTCCTATCACTCACACTCACAAAAGCTACTGAACTTGTGGAGAAAATGGCTTCAAACCAGAGTTGGAATGAAGAGCGACAACCCCGCAAGAGGTCAGGAGGAATGCACTCACTGAAGGAGGTAGACATGTTGTGCCGCCAAGATGGACCTAATAATGAAGAAACTTGAGGAGAAAGCTCCTCGAGAAGAAAGAAGTCATGCAAATTCTAGACTCCAAAGATGACATGTGAAGAATGTGGCAACAATGGCCACTCGGGCAATAATTGCCCGTAGATTGAAGAAGATATGAACTACATCTACAATAACAGTAACTATCGTCCTCGGCAAAATCAATGTTGGAACCAAAGAAAGACCAAACTACCAAGGTAACTATACGAGGTAACTATTAAGGTAATTTTAATAATTTTAACCAGCCTTCTTTAAGAGATCTTGTTTTAAATCAAGGAAAAACTATGGAAAAAACTTGTCTAAGAAGTTAACTACTAATGATAAAATGCTAGAAACAATAAACAATAGAATGGATAGTTTTTCTTCTGCGATTAAAAACCAAAGATAGTTTCAACAAAATGATAGAATCTCAAATTTCTCGGTGGCAATTTACGTTCCACTAACCACAAATAGGTAAAACTCCGGGCCAGGTAGGAAGAATTAGAATCGCAAATCTTGTAGACATTTTTAATGCGGTCGCTACTTTATGGAAAAATTGGAGAGCCATCGGCTGGATGACTCCCTACCACCAAAGAAAGGAGATCCAGGGGAGGCCAGTCAAGAAGTAGCGGGAGCATCGATCTCGTGGCTTCTCTCTTGTATTCGATCTGTAAGTATTATTATCGAAATACAATGGATATGACTTTGATCTATATTATGATTATATTCTTATTGATATGTATCCATGCATGCTATAGTTATATATTTAGTTTAGTGAGTTTGTCTTATATCTTATGCATGGAATTGTATAGCATCCACGTAGATGATCACTATGTGGGTGATAAGCAATGTAAAAACGTGGTGTTTATACAATGTTTATCTGCAATTGCACCCTACATTCGGGGACGTGTGGTAGATCGCGGGAGTGATAGTCTGTTGAGTCCTTTGGAAGTCCACCCCGAATGATAGGCCAAGTTGAGCTATAATTACGGTGATGATCAAGTTTAGTCCTTGATTGTCATTGGTAATTTCTTACCATGTGTAGATGTATTGCAACCTTACCATGATAGCTAGATATATTGCACTAATTGTAGTATTCATTGGCATATGATTAGGAGTAACTTAGGAATATTCTTTCTATTTTTTCTATACCATGCTAATAGCTCGGATGATACTAGTGTCATATGATGATCTTAGACTTGGGTAGTTATCATTTATTCAATTATCTTTATCTTGTGACTTATCCTCTGTTATGAGTAATGTTAGATGCATATGGCTACTCGCATTATACAACCGCAAGTGGATCTCATAAGTAAATCACAATCTAAATCATTATACCCCTTTCTCTCTACTTTCCGTAGACTCCCCTTCCCTGTGGTAAAATATAAATACGATACCGGATTACTCGGGTGAAGTGCTACGATGGTATTTCTATCCGTTGCGCTGCGGATATCATGTTTATTCTTTTATCAAGGCCTATCAAGAATACCATACCCGCATTTCTTATAAGCGTTATTGCTAGGGTGACGGGACTAGTGTGTAGGTAATGCCTAGAAATGAGTGGTATACCTTGAGTACATATCCTGGTGAGATTAACTCCACTATGGATAATGATGCTAAGATTACATCCCATAACTAACACCGCCTAACTCCGCCTTTGTTGGATCGTGAGATTAATTCCACATCAAGCTAATATGATTAGATAGTTACCTCATATATTTCTTTTTCGCCTTCCTAATTTGGATCGTGTAAGAAATATCAACAATAGGGACTTCGCTCACGATGACCACGATAAGGCAATGCAGGAAGATTAGACGTTTACGCCTTTGGAGTTGCTAGGACCAGGATCTTGACACTAGGGTTTCGACTACGCTCAAGTTGCTTGTGGGTGTGACATGATAGGAGCCACTATGCGCTATAGCAGACTCTGATAAATAAATAATTAGCCACAACATGACCTAAGTTTATCCACCGTTGTGTAACCTCTAAAATAGTGACCCTCGAGTCGCTTATGTAAGACTTTATTTATCCTATCAATAAAAGCTTCGGTACTTTCATAAATAAATATGTGTCCACTCTTGTCTTATAAAACGTATTAGTGCGTGATCCTGGCACTAATACGTGTAATTAAGGACCCATTAAAGTGGGGGCCTGACAGGGAAGTATGTAAGTTCACCAAGCACGGACATTTCAAACTCTTTTGTCATCATTTTGCCAAACTCTTCACAATAGTCTTGATTTGTTGATCCAAAGATGATATCATCAACATATATTTGCATGACAAACAAATCATTGCCAATCTTCTTGGTGAAGAGGGTAGTGTCAACTTTTCCCATCTTGAAACCTTTGAGTAGAAAGTCTCTCAACCTCTCATACCATGCTCTAGGTGCTAGCTTCAACCCATATAGTGCCATGTTCAACTTGTACACGTGGTCGGGGATGATGATAATCTTCAAAACCGGGAGGTTGTTCAACATACACTAGCTCATTGACGAATCCATTGAGAAAAGCACTTTTGACATCCATTTGATATAGCTTGATGTTGTGGGCACATGCATAGGCTAATAGAATTCTAATTGCCTCTAATCTTGCAACCGGAGCATAAGTTTCACCAAAGTCAAGACCCTCTACTTGAGTGTAACCTTGTGCAACAAGTCTTGCTTTGTTTCTTACAACAATGCCGTCTTCATCTTGCTTGTTCTTGAAAACCCATTTCGTCCCGAAACATGACTTGTATGCGACCGCGGGTTCCCGAGCTCCGAGCTCGGGAACGCCTGATCTCGACAAAAGACGACTTCGCCGCGACTATGGGACCTCGAGCTCACGATCCCGATAAGGCGGAACATACGGCTGCGAGCTCGGGTCGGCAACTCACGACGCAACGACCCGACTTCGGATCGTACGACCGGGAAGACGTCACGGTCCCCCGGGCTGAGTCCCGTGACCCCGATCCCGCGTTTCGCCTCGCCGTTCCGCACGACCTACACGCGCCAAGGCGAACCCGCGCCCATGCGCGCTCGCGTGACCTGCGCCTCGCGCGTCAAAGCCGCGTCCGTGCTCGCAAGCGCCCCCACGACCTGGCGGCGAGCGTCCTTACGACGACCAGCGGGTCGGGGGCTGCCACGCAAGCCCCTGTCTCGAACGACCTCACGCAAGTCCTCGTCGGGCCTCGACCAGCCTGATTTCGGTCCATGGGCTGGCCGTCCACCTCGAGCTCCGCCGGCCACCGCGAGCCCTCCAGGCAAGCTCCACCTCGAGCTCTACCACGAGCTCTCCGGCGAGCCTCACCGAGCTCAGCGAACGAGATCCAACACCAAAGGCGCACCGTGCTCCTCCACGAGGTCCGCCATGAGCACGGTTCACGAGCTCCACCTCGAGCTCCGTCGACATTAGCTCCACCGAGCTCCACCACGAGCTCCGCCATGAGTTTTTGCGAACGAGCCTCGCCGCCGACCTTCCTACGAGCTCTCCACCGCCGAGCTCCGTCACCGAGCCTCGAGCTCATCCCGAGCCCCGCCATGCACATGAGTTGCCGCGCAGCCAGCTCCGGGCTCCGCGCCACACACGCAAGGCTCCGCCTCG
The DNA here is from genome assembly GCA_015847255.1 of Hyparrhenia diplandra. Taxonomy (NCBI): domain Eukaryota; kingdom Viridiplantae; phylum Streptophyta; class Magnoliopsida; order Poales; family Poaceae; genus Hyparrhenia; species Hyparrhenia diplandra. The sequence continues at coordinate 123,264 of JADLZK010010724.1, read as the reverse complement.
AGCTCCCGAGGTCCTCGCCGTGCACATGAGGTGCCGCGCCGCCGAGCTCTGGGCTCCGCGCCCGCACACGCAAGGCTCCGCCTGCCGCGAGCTGCCACGCCGCAAACTTCCCCTGGCTCCGCCGTACAAAATGCCATCTCGCCGAGCTTCTCCACGCTCAGCTGCGAGCTCGCCATGAGCTCTCTGTCGCCGAGCTTCTCCACGTTCAACCGTCGAGCTCGGCCATGAGAGCTCTCTCGCTAAGCTTCTCCGTGCTCTCTTGCCGCGAGCTGGCCAAGAGCTCTTAAATCGCCGACCTTCTCCGCGTTACGCCACCAAGCTTCGGCCACGAGCCCCGCCGCCAAGCTTCGGCCTGGCACTCCGTCGAGCCTCCCGAGGCTATGACATCGAGCTCCGCCTCGAGCTCCGTCGACGAGCTCAACCACGAGCTCCACCACGGGCTCTCGTCGAAGTTTTTCTCCGGCGCTCTGCCGTCGAGCCTCCGCAAGCTCTCGGTCAACGAGTTCCTCCACGAGCCCTCGCCGCGTGTTCCATCGGACGAACTTCACTTTCCGAGCCCCAACGAGCCTCGTGGAAATCCGCGCCCCGAGTGCGCCACCAGCTCGAGCACGCACAACTCCGCGCCGAAGCTCGAGCTCCGCCCCGCGCCGCGAGTTAATGGTGCGGCGGGCTCCGTCTTGCGAGCATGCGCGGCTCCCGCCTCGCATGAGGTGCCGGGCGGCCGAGCTTCGAGCTCGCCCAGAAATCCGTGCCTCCGTCTCGCACGAGTTGCCATCGCGGCCGAGCTCCCGAGCTCGTCACGGAACCACGTGCCTCAAACAAGTTGCCGACCTCCCAAGCCCGTCCGAGCTTCGCGCGCGCCGCGAGTCACCGATCTCAGAGCTTCGTCCACGAGCTCAGCGCCGCGCGAGTTACCGTGCCCCAGCGCGAGTTGCCCTAGCGAGTTGCCGCGCCGCCGAACTCATCCTCCGTCGCCCGGCTCGCCCACGGCTCTGCATCGTTGGGCTCGGCCCGCGAGTTCTCCGCCCGGCGAGCTTCTTCGAGCTCGCCGGGCTCGGTCATGTGTTCTCCATCGACAAGCTTCTCCGAGCTCTGGCTGCCGTGGCCACGAGCCATCCGCCGACAAACTCTTCAAATCTCCGCTGTCAAGCTCCGCACAGCCCTTCGTCATGAGGCTCGCCGGATGAACTTCGTCGAGCCTCGCACAAGTCTCCACGTCGTCGAACCACGCCATCGCCGAGCCTCACCTCGAGCACCGTGCGTCGTCCACTGCGCTCCATACGAGCTCCGTCCGTACGAGCTCTCCCGATGAGCTCCACCTTGAGCTTCACGCGGAGACCCTCGCCGAGCTCTGTCGAAGTACCTTGTTGACATTTACTTAGCGTCGTCACTAGAAATAGATATAGAACCTATCTCCAGCCACGCCGCTAGAAATGTGTGAGGTATATCTTATGTCTGTTGGTGATTCCGCAGCGCCTACGTAGTATACCGTTGTAGCACTTCACCCGGGAGTATTCCAAGGTATCGTTATTTATATTTAGCCCAAGGGAAGCAATAGCTAGAAAAGGTTAATGTGGGAGAGATAGATCCTTAAGTTCACCTCAATATAGTACCGACCAATGTGTCGAGTAAAACGAATATGATAGGAAGGGTTGGATAGAAGTTGGTGGAGTGATACAATTTAGGCAATTAAAGATAACTAGTAAGGTATAGCTAGGTGGGAGGACAACGAGTGAGTATAAGACTCCTATGACTCTAACTTTACTTTAGTGATATGTATCTAGACACAAAAGATGAGACAACTAGTTGTGGTTTACACGAACCCGAATGCTAGGCGAGAGGGTGAGACATGGTGAATTCAATCACCACTACCCCACTACTATATTCTTACTGGAGCCTTACCTTTTAGTAACTTGTTTAAACACGTGGTGGTTTATCTGACAGAGACCGAAAGGGCTGTCACACTACCTCACCGGCTACCACGATCCATCCGTGCAACAAGCGATAACCCGCGGGTAAGATCGAGTCTAAGCACCACGCTTATACTTCCTCTTACTACTCTAGATGGTAGCTACACAGTCAACTAGAGCACCCTATGACAAAGCGATGATCGCATCCAAACGAGGATTCAACTAAGAACCGGACTAAACCACAAACTAAGTGTAGAAGCACCTATTTGTGAGACTTATATCACTACAACTATAGTCTAGACAACTAGAGCAAAGTTGCACTAAGTAAATACTGAATAAGTAAATACTAGAATAAAGTAAAGAAAGGACTATATATTATAAAGTAGAGATCCAAATACAAGAGAAAAGATAACTAGAGCTATACCGGGACTCTCGAGGACCCGGCTCCAGGAATCCTTGCGCGGCTCGACTCAACTCTAACTCCCACACTAGACTATCCTACTACACTCTCTTGGAGCTTTGCCTTTACAACTTCTCCACACTCCACTCCACTCCACTCCACACTCTAAATGAGAGGGGGAAGGGGGTATTTATAGCCCAAGGTGGAGTAGGGGCTACTCCAAATAGCCATGTCATCGATCCGCGTGATCCCACCTCGTAACCCTTGGATAAACCGCCTTAGGATCAACGGGTTGGATGAAATAATCACGTGGACAATGTGGTAGGCGTGGGGGGGCGTCGGTGGTCAAATGGGCCATGGTCGGCCGACCATGGTCCATGACCCGTGGGCCACCCTCAGTCTTGGACATGTTGGCCCCACCGCGGTTTACGTGTCTTGAGTCCGAACTTGTCGTGACATCCATTTTTGTACCCACACGATCCAAGGGGCGTCTTGACCACCAATCGGGTGCCTTCTCTTGGTTTCCCATGGATTGGTGACGTGGCAAGTCACGTGGGGAGGGTTTGGGCCAATGGCCTATGGTCGGCCGATCGCAGGTCCATTGGGCCTTGACCTTCCCGACCCTTCTAGAAGCTGTCCCCACATGTCGATATCTCGGGATGAAATGGCCCTTGGTCGGCCGATGCTCATCTTGTGGCCAAATGACTTCGGAATTTGTGTGGCAGCATCATAGGACATTGTGATCATGATGGTGATGGTATTTTGCCCACTTTCCATACTTGGGTCGCTAACCGGATGACGACTCTACGTGTTATTCCGGCGGATTTCCTCCGAATTCATATCTCAGATAAAAATAATGACATCTACATGTGGAACTAGGTTATTAGATAAAATATGTTCATGAAATGTTGTTCTTCCTTTCCAAATAGGGATATTGACGGTGTTTTGATGGTGTAAATTAAGGGTGTTTTCACCGTCAACATACCTCCACCTCGAGCTCGGCGCTTGAGCCTCACCGAGCTTCGGTCGAGCGCAATTTCACCACCAAGCTTCACCGAGCTCTCACGATGAGCTCCACCCCGAGCTCCACCACTGAACACCGAACTTCCCCAGCTCTTCACCAACGAGCTTTGACGAGCTCTGCCGCCGAGCTCTGTCACAAGCTCTCCGCCGCCGAGCTTCATCGAGCTCCATCCCCAAAGCGTCTTGCCCGCGCATCCAAGGCCTCGACCTCGAGCGTTAATGCGACCCGCTCTCACTTTCCCAGTGCGAACAAGATCAAAGGGTGCCAACGACCGAGCCATCTCCGACGCCTGGGCGTCAAGCAGCTCGTCTCTTTTACCCTTAACGTACATCGCAAATTACCGTCTGCGAGCATTGGATCCTTTTCTGTTTCGGTTGTGGAGCAACGGCTGCCCTTTACCTCGAATGAGGACAGCCCTTGCTCGGGGGCTACAGAGGACGGGGCGCACACCCCACGTTTTTACCAACTTTTTTCACAAAATATACTATGGTCACACCCGATCCGTTCGGGTATTGTTTGCTCTCTTTCTCTTCACTTATCGGGAACATCGTCCGACTAAGCCATAAGTCGAAGTCGCGAGGCATGGCGCGAGCGCCTATCGATCTCCTACGCCCCCGCGGCTATGGAGAAAAGGCCCGCCATCCGCTCCTCTAAAACCCGACCTCAAGCTTAGGAACTCGATGAGCCCTTTAAGAGAGAAAAGAAAGAACAAACAATACGAGACCTTTGCGATTAAAGTTATGTGCCGACTCGGGGACTTTCGTTTACAACCAAAAGGGGTCCGCCTCGATCTACATCAACTCTATGATTGTGCGGGTTCGTCATCGGCCTCGGCGTGCGTTATCGAGCGACCTCGAGGTCCGATCGACCTATTTCCGTCTAGTACGAGCTCTCTTCGTGCACGGAACTCCGATCTCCGGGCCCCACTTTCCATCTACGACTCGTCGACCTCGCCGATCTCCCCGCGGGCAACCGCGGCCCCCACTTGTCCTCGCCATGACGGGCGGGTGCGGAACGGCGAAGGGGCACGCGACGGCTACCCTCAGGGCGCGGATGACGGAGGCTTCGTGCACGCGGCGGCCAGTGTGGGACCCAGCGTTGGGTGTGTTCGCCCCGGCGGCCGCACGACGGCGGCAGCGGCGCCGCGCTTTCGCCACGGGCGCGGAGCAAACCCCAAGGCTCGGGATCCGGGGGCAAACAAGGTAAAGAATGAAACCCATCGATCTTTACGTACCACACGACTAGGGCTCGACTCCGTCTCCGCCTCGAGCTCCCAAAGACCGCGTGGCCGGCCACACGCCGCGAACCGGGCTCCGCGATCCGCGACCCGCGCGAGCTCCGGCGCGACGACCCACGCACATCGCACGCTGCGAGTCCGGCTCTGCGCGGCGGCTCGCCGAGCTGCGGAGGGGGAAATCGCCTCGCAGCGGCGTGCCCAGTCCGGTTTCGCGCCGCACGGCCCGAAGAGCTCGTCCATGACTTGAGTCCTGCCACCTCGCTTCGCCGCGACCTTAAAGACCGAGCTCCACATATCTCACGAACTAAAAATAGATCGGACGACCTCGTGCATGCTCACGCCATGCATCCCGTGCTTCGACTAACGATGGGTCAGGAACGACCTCGTGCATGCCCTTGCCATGCATCCCGACTAACAATAGATCGAAGCGACCTAACGCATGTGCGTCGGTCCCCCGCGACTAAGTGGGCGGGCCGATCCGGTTACGCACGTTCTGTTCAGCGGCGCATCAGCGAAGTGGCGGTCGCGGCGTGATGGCCGCAAACGTGACTCTAACAGCGGCGCGCAGCAGCGAGCTTCGCCCCGCGATTTAGAGCTCGGGGTTGAGCCCGGCCCTACGAGGGTTCGACGGCCGCCCCGACCCGCCCGGCGAGGGGGAGACGAGGAGAGGTCAAGCGACCCTCGGCTTGCGAGCTCTGAACGCCGCAAGTCTCCTTGAACTCGCGTTCGAGTCGCTAGGAACGGCGCACCGACCTCCCGCCTCTTCTTCGAAGAAAAGGCGTCGTAAACTTCGAGACACGTTCTCAAGGAAATGCGAGGTCGAACTCACGGAACATGAGGTCGATCCACTAGGCGATCGGACGAGCGGTGACGAGTTCGGGCCTCCCTCGAGCTACCGCTAGTAACTCACCAAGCACCTCATCTCGGCCATCGAGGTAAGATGAGGCACGAGCTCACCCCACCTCTCGCGAGAGAGCGAGAATGGGGAAAAAGCGAAAAAATGACTCGAGCGAAAGTCAAGAGGCGAACCCAACCGATCGACTCAAAATACAAGCCTCTACGAGTCGTGCGACCTCGGGGGCTACACTTTCGGCGGATGTCGCATCTTCGCGCACCCTCCGGAGCGAGAACAAACCCAACGACATCACGACAACATCGACCTCGGCTTTAAGCGCGCGAGGGAGAATCCATCTCCCAAAACGCTCCGGCTCACCCTCTTCACGGGGAAACAAGCGAAAACACGAATCGATTAAAGCCTCGCGGGGAACTTTTCGTTCCTACGATTGCCTCGGGGGCTACACCCGGGTGCGCTCGCGCGCCCCACGGACAAAGTCAACCCGAGCATAGCGCCTATACTCACCACGATCTCGAGGTCATCGCAAAAGCGTCTGGAGGAGACTCCATCTCCCCCGGGCGGCTCGGGGCTACTGTGGGATACCTATATCGGGGTACCCAGAAACATACGACTAATCGCGGCAAAATCCCAAACGGCACTTTCGGCCCGATCCGCGCCGGCGCGAGCTCCGCCCACGGGGATACTTCCGCCTTGCCCGAGCACGAGCTCCTCCTCGTATGAGCCCAGGCCGGAACCCGGGCTGCGTTGCACATGACTTCGTGCGACCACCGGGTTCCGAGCTCCGAGCTCAGGACGCGCCGGCGATCTCGACACTTTCGACAAAAAGACGACTCGCCTGCGACTATGGGACCTCGAGCTCACGATCCCGATAAAGGCGGAACATACGGCTGCGAGCTCCGAGGTCGGCAACTCATGACGGCACGACGACTTCCGATTCGTGCGACCCGGAAGACGTCGCGTCCCACGGGCTCCCGACCGCGCATGGCCGAGAGCTCGATCGAACTTTTCTCCGCCTCGCCGCGAGCTCCGAGTTCGGGCAGCCCATCTCCACCGAGCACGAGCTTTGAGGCGTTTATCCCGATTCCCACCTCACGCGAGCTCGAGCCTCGACAACGGCGAACTTCAGCTCGTGCGCCAATCTTCTCGAGGAAGCCAGCGGTGCAGTAGTAGGCCAACCACTCCGCCCGGGCGGGAACTGTAGCCACGCCGGGCCACAATGACGGACAGGTGACCAGATTCACTCCGCCATGCTCGAGCACGTCTAATCGCTCCCCCTCGGTCAAATCGGGTGTTGACATTTCTTAGCGCAATCAAAGGAAATTATAAAACCCATCCCCAATAACGGCGCCAGAAATGCGCCGCTGACATTCCCAAGTAAAACCACCATGTCGGTGATCCGAAAGGGATTGTTAACGGGATAGATCTTGCCATCTTAGATATTTCATCCGCAAAGCGCCGCGGATCTATCATTGTAGCATTTCACCCTAAGTATTCGGGGTATCGTTATTTATATTTTCCCAAAGGAAGGCATGTGATTAATAAACTAGCATGACATCTGAATAGAGGAACATGTGTTTGCTTAGACCAAATTGTTCATAACGGGGAGTAAGCAATAACGGTTTATGGATAGTGTGACACACACTTATGAATCCACCACCGGCAAAAGGATAAAGAAAATAGATAAAGAATAAATGAATAACCTAATGGAGTAATTCTAATGTATCTAGTCATGGCCATACAAATGAATAGTTAGGATCATATGCAAACATGATTTAAGCATGGTTAGGTCTAGGATACCGGGGAGACCCCACCAGGAAGTCTGCTTCCCACCAAGGCATTTACGAACTCCCTACGCTGAACATATACGAACGTGGGGGGGATTTCAAGGGACGGTCAAGGCTTGTCACGACCAAGCCGCCTACCCCTCAACCGTGGTATGCCCTCATATTCGCGGTGTCGTAATACCGGGCACCATGCCCGCATATCAGAGCACTACTCTTGTCCCCCCAGGATCCCCACTCGTCGAATGAACGGACTAGAACAAGAGCAAACCCGAAGGAACAACGAACCGGTATCCCACCTCTAATCAAGTTAGGCATATGATGATCGATGATGAACTGAGATGAACATGTCAAGATTATGATATGTAAACTATATGCTAGTTCATATACCAACACAAGAACATGAACAAGACTATACTCTAGTTCATAAGTTAGGCCAAGAACATAGATATAAGACTTGTAAATAGAAGAATGCTCCATAGAGAAGATGTATTACCAAGGCACTTTCTTCTAGGAGACAAGCCCTCCTTGTAGCTCTTCTACTCCAAGTACTAACCAAGAACTAAGAAGAAGAAGAAAGAAGAAGTAGAAGAAAGAGAGAGGTAGAGGTGGTAGAGAGGGAAGATTGCCGGTTTCTTTGGACTCCAAGTGGTGTGTGTGTGAGAGAGGAGGAGAGGGGACTACTTATACATTTGGAGGAGGGGCCTAAATGCTAATTTACACCAAAACCGACACAGTAAACCTTCCTAATCTGAGCAAACCGACCATCCCACACAGGGGAATCCCCATTTGGCGGGTGCACGAACCGCCTCCCGAGGTTGGGCGAAACCGCCTCGGGGAGGGTGCGGCGCACAGTGGTGCGGCCGCACCCCCGGCTCGGCCTGGCCCGGTCTCGGTGGGGTGTCTTCCTTCGTCTTGAAAAGTTGTGGGCGGGCTTGGCTCGGCCCAATTTTGATGTTTTGGGTCGATTTGCTCCTGGGCTTGTGTTTTGCAATAATGCGCTTTCCCGGATGGCGTACTTTGGTCGATTTTCCACTTCCTTTTATTATAAATCTGCAAAATAAAATACTAGACACTACAAGTGGAATTATAATAGTGATAAATGCATATGAGTATAAAAAGGTATAGTTTTACTCCCTTTATGGTAGTAAGTTGACAGGGAAAAATATGTCGTTGGTGGCCGTCAACAAACTCCCCAAGCTTACCCTTTGCGCGTCCTCGAGCAAAAGAGATAAGTACTTGGTTGTTGATCGGGAGTTGCTACTATGCCGATTCACGTTTTACAAGTGCGAGGGGTTATAATAGGATTTTCTACTAGAGTTTGAATAAAATGGCACATCTTTTTCCCACACTTTATTACCTTTCATCGTAGCGGGGCTTTTTAGCTTTTCTCAAAGTCTTGGGCGGTTGCGGATAGAACGGTTATAACAAATACTTATCATTAGTCCTTTTGATCAACTTTCTTATCCGGGATTTATGCGGTTAGATAATATTTATTTTTAGAAAGTATGGGCTTTATTGCTATATATATATATATATATATATATATATATATATATATATATATATATATATATATATTTATTTTGGAGAGGTGGGCTCTTCTAAGCCCTAGACTTTTGTCTTTTATTTCCTCTCTTTCCCCTTTTTTTTTTAGAGATGTGGGCTCTACTGGCCCTCGGACACTTGTCCATTTTTCATCTCATTTTTTTTCTCTTTTTTTTTAGCATAGCCCATATCATTTCTCTTTTCTTTCAAAGTAGATTCCCGGATGTCAAGTTTCTCTTTTTTTGGGCGAAGTCATAGCAAATCCATTTGTACCATATCATACTTGGCAACAACTTAGACTAGATAGAGCCTATGCAACCCACATGAATCGGGTTTTTTTTTCGGGGATGAGTTTTTTTTTAGACTTAGCCACTAAACCCAAACTTTAGAGAAATTCGAATTATAAACTAGGCACGAGCAAAGCATAAGACAGAGCAACTATTCATCATTTCAACAAGGGACTAAGACTAAACATTTTTATAGCTCATATGTATAAACATTAAGGCACATAGAAGAGCTACCTATTCTATTTTTAGATTTTTTTTCAATGCAAGATTGCTGAAATTTAAACATGCTAAAATGAAATAAAATTTGATGGAAATAAATATGCAATGCAATGATACCTGTGGGGGTCCTCCCCAAGCTATCTGAAGCCCTCTTGATCGGGATCGAAGCCTTGGTACCTCTAGAATGCTTCCTCGCGTGCGTTCGCGAGTAGCCATGTTGGACTCAATTGGGTCCATCTCTCGGTGACTCTCTTGCTCCCGTTCTAGCCGCCAGCTTTGTGCGGTGTTTTGCACATGGGTATTGGCGTGTGCTCAATGTTCCTAGTGCGGACGTCTAGGTCTTTGCGGTGGATGGATACCGATAGCCTCCACCCCTTGTGGTGGCCGCACATCTTTGGGCCTGGTGGGGGCATATCATCGGAGCTATCGTCAAAGTCAAATCTGTTGGCCCTCCATGCTGCTTTGTATCTCCCTCTGAGGCCACTCGATGGTGCGGTGTGTGCGGGCGTCGGCTCCCACCTCGGATCATACCCGGTATTATCCACAGGGGTCCCCATAGGATGAGGCCATCTTTGCTTGAAACACCGGTGTAGAGGCTGTGGCTATGGCGTGGCGTGAAGTAGGGCCCATGGGAGGAGGATCCGACCTCCGGTCTCGACAACTGCGTGAAGAACCCGATGGGGGTGTCTTTCTGCGCAAGCTATCGGCGATCTCGAGCTCAAATGTTAGTACCTAGCTTTTATACAAACTGTAAGTCCGGGTTAGGTAACCGAACTATAGTTGCATAGCCCGGGGAAAAGATGACCAAGCTCGCCAGATGGTAAAATCTTAACTAAGTGCCCCCTGCACAAGCTGCATAGCATCAAAAATCCACAGGTGTGGATATGTACTCTATCTGGCGATTATCCAAAGCTCCAATCGCGAGAAGCGAGGCGTGTGATAAGAGATGTGCGGTGGCAGAAGCGGTAACTTTTGTGATAATATGTAAAAAGTTCACGCACATCTCTACCACTTTGGAGCTACTTTCTCCTTGTGGACAATAGCATAGAGTAATTTTAATTCAACCTCATTCACCCATCTAACCCCGTGTCTAGGAAACAAAGTCAACGAGATCCAGCGATGGATATATCTAAGTGATGGGTCTTTGGATCTGTGAGTGGCAAGGTTTGAAAGTACCGGCCTCATGAGCACCGGATATCTCCTCCCAAAAGTGCTTTCGACAAAGCGGGAAGAAGCGACATCTATGTTTAGTGCACATCTATAGCTGAAACCCCAGTGGCGAGCTAGGTCGCCCATGTAACATGATAAAGTGTACCAAAGAGGCGGAAAGAAATTCCTAGCTGGTCCTCTACTAGTGTGCACAAGAAGCTGTATTGTCGGGGGCGAGAACCTTCCTCCTCGAGAGGGGGAATATCCCGCCACCCGTTGCTCTCCAAAGGATAGGAAATTCATCGTCCATACCCTGTTGTTCGAGGAGCTCGGGGGTCGATTCGGGCGTGTCTTTGGAACACACGGTCCTTGAGTAGGAGAGATATGCTTGCATCTCCCGATCTCCACGGATGTCAAGGTGCGGTGGCGTCGGCCGTCGATTGTCGGGGGAGCTTGAGCTTCTTCCACCTCGGCCCAGTGCGCATCTTCTTGCATGGGGGAGCCTTCAAGATCATCGAAGTTGAGGGCGGAGCTTGTGCTTGTATGCCGTGGTGTGTCTTGATGACCGCCTCAACCGGCGAAGATCTTCCTAGCTTTCTTCATGGCTCTTGAAAAAATGATTGAGCGAGACCTCGGGTGTGCAAGGGTTAGATGAAAGTATGAACTTTCACACCCAGCGATCTTGCTTTCGGCACAATGTTTTTGGTGGAGAAAATAGAGTGTAGAGCAAGTGGGAGAGAGTGTAAGAGTGAGAGAGTGAAAATGAGAGATGGGTGCTCTCACATCGGTTGCTTTCGGGCTATTTATAGCCGAGCCAACGGCGAGGGGCGCTCCACACAGCGGCTAGGAGCCGTTGGCGGCGCGGGCCCGCCAGCGGGCGGCAGCAGGTGTGCGGGCGCACCTTCGCGAGGCCGCCTTCTGGCGCTTTTTGGCGGGCGTGCTCAACGGTCGCGAAAAGTTCGGTGGCCGTTGTTTGCTTATACCGGTTCGACCGTTTTTCTCCCCCTTTTAAATTTCTCCAAAATTTTCAAATATAAATTTATTTTTAAATAGAAAAATTATTTAAAAAAATATTTTTGTATATACTTTTATGTAGGAAATATTTTTACGTATTTTTCATGAAAGAATTTATTTATGAAGACTTTTTATTTTAGTTTTTTTTTAAAATATTTACTTATAGATTTTATGTAATAAATATTTTTTTGTTTATTTTGATAATAAAATATTTTATAAAACATTTTTTTAAATATACCCCATTTTTTTTCTTTTTGAATATACCCTATTTTTTTTTTTTTTTAAAGGGGCGGGTTATTTATAGTCGGCTGTCGACTCTCCCACACTCAGCGGGGGGAAGCACACCTTTCCCGGGGGTCTCGGAGTCGAGATCCTTCAACACTCCACACCCAGGTTTCGATGATGATGATATCCGGGTGTGTTGTTGTTTGTACCCAATAAATGGGCACTTCACCGCCTTACTCTCGGCGTGGAAGACTATGAAGCCCTTCCCCATGCGGATATCGGCTTTGGCCGTATAGAAAACGGTCTTCCCGGGAGGAGAGGCGTATCCTCGATGGGCCCATATCCACAATCACAAAATCTGCGGGGATGTACTCCGTGCGTATTTTGACTAGCACGTCTTGAGTATTCCCTACGGCGCCTTGTTGATTGATCTGTCATTTGGAGGACAAATCTTGCGAGGAGCAAGTGTCCCTCCATGGATTTTGTTGAAGGTGGCCTTGGACATCACGTTGATCTTGGCCCCCAAGTCACAAAATGTATTGGCAAAGTTGTGGGGGCCAATGGCACGACTAATGATCGGACGTCCAAGGTCTCCTTCTTGGCAATAAATGGCGAGTCCACGGGGGATCTTCTTTAGCTCACTAGGTTGGCCGAGCCTCGGAGATATCATGTTAAGCCCGACTCGTGTGGGACCTCGAGGTTGCCACGGGATCCTTCCCGAGTCGTTAACGGCACTTGGGCAACAATGCGGGCCAAATTTGTGTCTCTATCATTTTATTGAAGCTCGGTGATTCTTCACGGTGGCGTCAACCCCTCGAGCTTATTATTCACTCCCTCAAGGATCTTGTCTTGATGGCTCATCTTTTTGGTGAGGTTTTTCGTTAATTTTGGCTTGGCCCGATGCAGGTCCTTAAATGATGGGCGACCAGGGGTTGTAATTGGAGTTGTACCCCTGGTTACCTTGGAATGGTGGCCTGGGTAGGTTATTCAAGCTCCCCGCTGCGAGGTTGGCGATACCGTTCTTTGTTGTTGATGAAGGCGACTTCTTCACGGGTCTCGGGGGCGGTTATCCCCTCGTGGCCAACTTCACCACACGTCTCACGGGTCATGTGAGCGTCACGTGGCGCGTGGGCGGCTTTGTGTAGTAGAGTCTGTGCTGCGCTCTTCCGGCTTCTTGACAAAGAGATCCATTTTTGCGGCAAGCATATCCGCCTCCCCTTCACGGTATGCATGCCTTTTTGTGTTTTGGCTGGGGCTCATCTTCACCCGGCTACGGTTTGCCACCATTTTGTCAATCGGGGCTGTTGCACGATCGATGGTGAGCAATAGAAATGCACCACCAGCGGCGTCGAGGTGCCCTTTCCGATATGGCCGTGAGACCATTATAGAAGTTTTGGAGCACCGGCCCGGTTCTCCATCTCGTGGTGCGGGCATGCTAGAATGTATTCTTGCGGCCTCTCCCACGCCTCGGAATGGGTTCCGTTGATGTCTGGCCGGAAATTGGCGATCCTCCCCCCTCGGGGCATTGGTTTTGCCCATGGGGAAGAACTTAGCCGAGGAACCGCTTGAAGCACTTGGCCCACGTCTTGGCGACTTCCTTGTCCTTGTAGAACCACTATTTCGCCTTCCCCACGAGGGAGAAGGGAAACGGCGGAGCGATAACGTCGGGTTCGGCGTCCTTGATGACGATTGTGTCGCCTGACGGCTCAAGGAAGTGTTAGAGATGAGCGTTGGCGTCCTCGCTAAGCGATCCACGGAATGGACGGCACGCACCATAGTGATCGGCCCGGTCGCGCGATTCAAAGTTTTTGTCGCCACATTCACCACCGCCCGGTGGGCGCGTTGGTGACGGCGGGAAAGAGAAATCGCGCCTTGGCGACTTCGGGCCATGGCTTGAGATGCGGTTTAGTGCGGGGATGTCGGTCTCGTTCTGCCGGGGTTCGGCTAAAGAAGAAGCGGCACGAGACTGTTCTTCCTTAGGAGTGCCTACGGATCGGAGATGAAGTTTTCGGCGGTAGGAAACGACATACACTATCTGTTTTAATCCACAACAGGAGAAAACATAAAAGATTAGCCTGTATGAGCAAATGGTAGCCACGCATTACGCTTCATATTCATAGCCAGCTAGTTTATTTATTTATTTATTTATTTTTTCACAATGCCTTCCGGCAACGGCGCCGAAATGCTTGCGACATTTCTTAAGCGCAATCAAAGGAAAGCAGTATAAAACCCATCCCCAATAACGGCGCCGAAATGCGCTGATATTCCCAAGTAAAACCACCATGTCGGTGATCCGAAAAGGATTGTCAACGGGATAGATCTTGCCATCTTAGATATTTCATCCGCAAAAGCGCACGGATCTATCATTGTAGCATTTCATCGGAAGTATTCAAGGTATCGTTATTTATATTTTCCCAAAGGAAGGCATGTGATTAATAAACTAGCATGGCATCTGAATAGAAGGAACATATGTTTGCTTAGACCAAATTGTTCATAACGAGGGGTAAGCAATAACGGTTTTATGGATAGTGTGACACACACTTAAGAATCCACCGACAAAAAGGATAAAGAAAATAGATAAAGAATAAATGAATAACCTAATGGAGTAATTCTAATGTATCTAGTCATGGCCATACAAATGAATAGTTAGGATCATATGCAAACATGATTTAAGCATGGTTCGGTCTAGGATACCGGGGAGACCCCACCGGGAAGTCTGCTTCCCACCAAGGCATTCTACGAACTCCTACGTAACATACTGAACGTGGGGGGATTTCAAGGGGACGGTCAAGGCTTGTCACGACCAAGCCGCCTACCCCCTCAACCGTGGCATGCCCTCATATTCGCAGTGTCGTAATACCCGGGCACCATGCCCGCATATCGAGCACTACTCTTGTCCCCCCAGATCCCCACTGCGTCGAATGGACGGACTAGAACAAGAGCAAACCCGAAGGAACAACGAACCGATATCCTACCTCTAATCAAGTTAGGCATATGATGATCGATGATGAACGAGATGAACATGTCAAGATTATGATATGTAAACTATATGCTAGTTCATATATCAATACAAGAACATGAACAAGACTATACTCTAGTTCATAAGTTAGGTCAAGAACATAGATATAAGACTTGTAAATAGAAGAATGCTCCATAGAGAAGATGTATTACCAAGGCACTTTCTTCTAGGAGACAAGCCCTCCTTGTAGCTCTTCTACTCCAAGTACTAACCAAGAACTAAGAAGAAGAAGAAAGAAGAAGTAGAAGAAGAGAGAGAGGTAGAGGTGGTAGAGAGAGCAAGATTGCTTTGGTTTGCTAGACTCCAAGTGGTGTGTGTTGAGAGAGGAGGAGGAGGGGGACTACTTATACACTTGGAGGAGGGGCCTAAATGCTAATTTACACCAAAACCGACACTGTAAACCTTCCTAATCTGAGCAAACCGACCATCCCACGGCGGAATCCCCATTTGGCGGGTGCACGAACCGCCTCCCGAGGTTGGGCGAAACCGCCTCGGGGAGGGTGCGGCCGCACCAGGGTGGTGTTGCGCACCCCAGGCTCGGCCTGGCCCGGGTCTCGGTGGGGTGTCTTCCTTCGTCTTGAAAAGTTGTGGGCCGGGCTTGGCTCGCCCAATTTTGATGTTTTTGGTCGATTTGCTCCTGGGCTTGTGTTTTGCAATAATGCGCTTTCCGGATGGCGTACTTTGACCTCGAGAAGGCGTATGACAAAGTACCGAGAAACGTCATGTGGTGGGCCTTAGAAAAACACAAAGTCCCAACTAAGTACATTACCCTCATCAAGGATATGTACAAAGATGCGGCGACATGTGTTCGGACATGTGATGGCGATACCGTGACTTTCCAATTAACATAGGACTACATCAAGGGTCAAGACTTGAGCCCTTATTTATTTACTCGGTGATGGATGAGGTGACAAGGGATATACAGGTGATATCCCTTGGTGTATGCTCTTTTGGCCGATGATGTGGTGCTAGTGGATGAGAGTAGAGCGGGGGTAAATAGGAAGTTGGAGCCGTGGAGGCACACGCTAGAGTCGAAAGGGTTCGGATTGAGTAGGACCAAGACCGGTATATGATGTGCGACTTTTTAGCCCGACTAGGCACGAGGATGGGGATGTCACCCTGGATGGACAAGTGGTGGCCAAGAAGGGTACTTTTGGTATTTAGGATCTATGCTACTGAAGGATGGCGACATTGATGAAGATGTTAGACATAGAATCGCGCAAAGTTGGCTAAAGTGGCGTCAAGCTTCTAGCATCCTATGTGACAAGAGGGTACCACGTGAAGCTAAAAGGGAAGTTCTATAGGACAGCGATTCGCCGGCGATGCTTGTATGGTCTTGAATGTTGGCCTACAAAAGGCGACATGTCCAACAAACTAAGTGTGACTGAGATGCGTATGTTGCGTTAGTTTTGCGGGCATACTAGAAGGGATAGAGTTCGGAATGAAGATATTCGGGATAGGGTCGGGGTGGCCCCTATCGAGGAGAAATTGATTCAACATCGGTTGAGATGGTTTGGACATGTTCAACGGAGGCCTCCCGAGGCGCCGGTGCGTAGTGGAGTTCTAGAGCGGGTAGATAATGTAAAGAGAGGTAGAGGCCGACCTAAAAAGCCGACTTGGGACGAGGCGGTTAAGCGAGACCTTAAGGACTGAATATCTCCAAGGATTTAGCTTTGGATAGGAGGCGCTTGGAGGCTAGCTATTAACGTGCTGAACCATGACTTTGTTTCCTTTTCTATCTACCCTAATCTTTATCCTTTTTGTCTTGTGCCTTTCTAATTCTTTTGTACTTTGTTTCATATGGGTTTTATCTCTAGCCTACCCCAACTAGCTTGGGACTAAAGGCTATGTTGTTGTTGTTGTTGTTGTTGTTGTATGGTAGTAAGTTGACGGGAAAAATATGTCGTTGGTGACCGTCAACATCTGGGCACAACCGACGCGAGATAGACGTCATCCGAGCCCATACCGACGGGACGTCTTCCTACTCCGATCGAAGCGGGGCGCACGGACCGGGCACCGCCCATCCCCACGAATCCGGCATGCGGCGACGACTAACCGAGGCGACTTTTACACTTTACCCCCTCTATTTTGTAATCTTTACACCCTTAGCCCTCCTCCCGGTAGGCACCTATGTATCCTCCCCTTACGGCTATAAAAGGGGAGCCTTGGCCACCTAAAGGAGGGATCGATCGATCTCCTCTCCCATCGATTCCCCCTCGACATTCATACGCACACACCACGAACAGAGACTTGGGAGCCGACCTCCCTCTCTCGAACAGCTTGTATTCTCCCCGATACGAGCATTTGAACTCGGCCACATAGTGACTCCAACTGGAGATGGACTAGGGCACCGATTTGCCCAAACCAAGAGTATAAATCTCGCCTTGTGTCCCCCTCGAGCTAGGCCATCTGAGCCCCACACGAGCCATTCGACCGATTTTATCGCGGTTCTGTGGCATACCCCGAGATATTAGACCATGACATCTTGTGTTCTTGAACTCACTTCCATTATCACTTCTCACTTTCTTGACTATGATATCAAACTCTATGTGTACCCTCTTGAGAAATGTCTTGAAGATTGAATATGTGTCACTCTTGTCATTGAGAAAGAACACCCAAGTGAATCTTGTGTAATCATCAACTATCATAAATTCATACTTGCTTCCACCGATGCTTGTATATGTGGTTGGTCCTAACAAATCCATGTGAATCAACTTAAATGGCTTGCAAGTGCTCATGAAGCTCTTCTTAGTATGTGTGTTGGCCACTTGCTTTCCGGCTTGACATGCACTACATAGCTTGTTCTTCTCAAGGTGAACATCTTTCAAGCCTCTAACAAGATCATGCTTCACTAGCTTGTTGAGTTGTTTCATACCAACATGACCAAGTCTTCTATGCCATAACCAACTCATACTAGAGTGAGAGATCAAGCAAGTACTAATTTGAGTTTCACTTGCATCAAAATCCACAAGATAGAGATTCTCATATCTAAAGCCCTTGAATATCAAGTTGGAATCCTTGCCATTTATCACTTCAACACCATCTTCACTAAATATGCATTTGTAACCAAGATCACAAATTTGTGCCACCGAAAGCAAGTTGTAGTTCAAGATATCAACTAGCGCCACATTTGGTATGCTCATATCATTGGTTATTGCAATCTTTCCAAGTCCTTGTATCTTGCCCCTTTTGCTATCACCAAATGTAATAGGCTTGCCATTTTCTTCATTTGAATCAATTGATGTGAACTTTCTTGCATCACCGGTCATGTGTTGAGTGCACCCACTATCAAGTATCCAATGTTTTCCTCCGGTCTTGTAATTCACCTACAAGCAAATCAATAATATTTAAGTACCCATCTTTGCTTGGGTCCTTGGAGGTTAGCAACCAAGGCCTTTGGCACCCAAATAACCTTCTTCTTTGGGCCAACAATTGGTGTACCAATGAATTTGGCCTTTACACCTTTCTCACCCTTGGTAAGTAAATAACAAAAATCAAAGCATATGGAAGATACATTGTTCTTTATCATGTTATGGTGTATTTTAGTACATTTTTGCTCTTGATGCCCGACTTGCTTGCATCTATGGCAATAAAAACCATTGCTCTTCACAAAGCTAGGCTTTGGAGTAGCAAAGGCCTTCTTGCCTTTCTTGGGGATATAGCCTAAGCCTTCCTTGTTAAGAGAAAACCGTTGGCTACCCAAGCACTTTAGCAAGCGGGCATCCCCACCATATGCCTTACCCAAGGCGTGGGTGAGCTCGTCCACCTCTCTCTTGAGAGTCTCATTCTCAACCATTAGTGATGCATCACAAGTGAAATAATCACTACTAGTAGAAGAAGAGTGGGTTGATGTGGATGTGGAAGGAATGGAAGATGTCACAACTAGATGATTATAAAAATTTTCATCTATGATGTCACATGTTATGACAACTTCCTTCCTTGTGATTAAGCTAGCCTTATCATTCTTTTCTAAGAGCAAGGCATGGGCTTTTTGAAGCCTTGTATGAGCTAGCTCAAGTTCCCCATGGTCTACCTTTAGACTCTCATGAGTGGCTTGTAACTCACTAAGCCCTTGTTCAAGAGTTTTTACACTCTTTCACAAAGTCTTGCATTCCTTGTTCTTAGTTTTAAGCATGATATGAGTTTGCTTAAGCATCTCAAGAAGATCATCTTTAGTGGGTTCATAGTTTTTATCTTCATCATCACTATCATCATATTTTACTTCATTATCACTAAGTTCATCATCATGGTCATTAGGATATACCTTAGAGCCTCGGGCCATGAAGCATGAAGGTGATGAACCGAAGAGAGATGACTTCTTGGGGTGGCCAATTGCACTCATTGCCTTGGCTTTGACTTGATTATCTTCCTCTTCATCGGAGGAGCCATCACTATCCCAAGAGCAAACAAAAGCACCATCACTGGTCTTCTTGAATATCATGGTCTTGCTCTTCTTGTTTGTTTTGTCACTCTTGTATGCCTTCATCTTGTCTTTCTCTTTCTTGATTGGGCAATTTGCAATGACATCATAAGGACTATCACACTCAAAGCACTTCCTTGGCACTTCATTTCCCTTGGATCATTCTTCTTCTTGAGCCTTGCCTCATTCTCTTGTTCTTCAAGACTTTGCTAAATTTACTCACAAACATAGCAAACTCTTGATCAACTTCATCTAGATCAATGTCCTCCTCAACTTCTTCTTGAGCCTTGGCCTTCCCTTTTGCCTTGGAAGTGGTGGCGGCCTTGAATGCCACAACTTTCTTGTTCTTGTCATCTTCCTTCTCATCTTCATGTGCATCACATTGTTCATCGGTCAACACTTCATCAAGTACTTCACTAGGTGTCATGGTGTCCAATGCTCCTCTAAACAAGATCTTCCTCAACACACTAAACTTCTTGGGCAAGCACATCAAGAATTTGTGCCCAAAGTCAAGGTCCAATGTCTTCACACCCAATGCCTTGAGGTCATTGACTATGACTTGAAGCCTATGAAACATGTCCGGGATGCTCTCATCTTGCTTCATTTTGAAAGTTTCAAACTCACTCTTGAGCATGTATAGCTTGGCACTCTTTCCAACCTTTGTGCCCTCATATGTCTCACAGATCTTCTCCCACACTTCACTTGCCCTCTCAAGATTCTTGATGCCTTCAAATACCTTGACATCCATTCTTTTGTAGAGAGTGCTCAATGCCGTTGTGTTGCATTGTTTGTTGATCTTGTCGGTGGGAGTGAGATTGATAGGATCAAGGATGACAAAATCTTTCTCGGCCATGTTGACATTTCTTAACGCAATCACAAAAGGATGGATCTAAGACCCAACCCTAGGATGGCGCCAGAAATGTATAAGGGGATCTATCTAATAAGTTAGCTTGGATGTGGAGTTAATCTCACATTCCAATAAAAGTCAGAGCGGAGAGTTAATAAAGTTAGACGGTGTTAGTTATGGTGTATGACTCTGCAACATTATCGATGGTGGAGTTAATCTCACCATGATAGGCACAAAGTTGTACCACACATTCTAGCATTGCCTACTGAAACTAGTCTGTCACCCCTAGCTCACAACGCTAAAGAAATGCGTGAACGGATATTCTTAATATGACACTTGAAACTCTTGCAATGATAATATAATTCATATGCGCAAGCGCACGGATAGAATAACCCATTGTAGCACTTCACCAGGAGTCTATCCGGTATCGTATTTATATATTACCACAAGAAAGGGGTAGGTTATGGGTAGATTGATTGAGGTCACATGCAGTGTGATAAAGTAGAATAACCATATGTAGTCTAACTACTCTGAACAGGGGTAAGTCATATAAAGATAATAAAGATAAATGATAAGTGCCAAGTCAAAGATCATCGTATGCCACTAGAATCTGTCATAGAAGGGCAAATAGATGGTATAGGTAGCATAGACAGAATATTCCTATGTTACTCCTACTTATATGTCAATGCATACTAAGATTAGTGCAGTACACCTAGCAATCATGGCAGGAAGGCAATATATCTACACATGGTGAATATTACTAAGGAAGATTAGGAACAAAACCAACCTACCATAGTAACAAAGTTCAACTAGCCCTACATTCGGGGGGTGGACTCCAAAGGACTCAATGGGAGTATCACATCCACGATCTACCACACGTCCCGGAATATAGGGTGATGTCGCAGGCAAACGTTGTATAAACACCACGTTTACACATTGTTGACCACTCACCCAAGATATCATTAAGTGAGCGCTATACGACTCCATGCTTGAATATAAAGACAATCTAGCTATACTAAGCATATAATCATAATAGACATTGAAACATATAACTAAGAATATAATCATTAAATAGAATAAAGTCATGGCAATTGTATTCTAACAAATACTTACAAATGAGATACAAGAGAGAAGCCACGTGAAGCTTCGCTCCCCGCTACTTCTTGACTATCCGGAATCCAAGACAATACTTGACTTCTTCTAGAGACTTGCCTAGATAGCTAATGCTCTAATATGGTGGAACTAGGGCTTGGGATCTTGACTTGATGACTTGGAGTTGGAATGAATTAGAATGAATTAGGGTTTCACCCAGGGGGTCGTGGGTCTTGTTATATAGCCCTAGGCGATGCACGGCATGCCCTTGGATCAAACCGACCTTGGGCAACGGTATAGATCTCTTCTTAATGGCGGTTGTGAACCGACCTACGAAGCGAAGGCCGACGGGGGCCCCACGGCCGCTGCCGCCGCCGCCGCTTTGAAGGCGTAATGCCGCGGCTCGCCAGGTGGGCCCCACCTTCCTTCCGTGCTCTCTGGGTCTCTTTCGGAATGTTCTAGTATAGGTTTCACGTTGGGTTTCGTCACGGATACGTCTTTTATGTCGTAGGGCTTGCAAACTCTTGGGCATTTTTCTGTTTAATCCCCTAAAAATATATAAATCACCAAAACTAGTGGAATTATGTTAGTCAAGCCCCTATACTATGTTAATATTCATTTTAAGCCCTTATTTTTGTTTTAAAAACCTCTATATTTTATGCTATAAGGTATACCAACAAGCTCCCCAAGCTTACCTCTTGCTAGTCCCTAGCAAGACTATGTTGTTGGATCGGGAGTTGCCGCAACGCTTTCACACCTCAAAAGTACACATGCTTTCAAACAAAATTTCATCTCCTGATAAGAATAAACTATTTCAACCTTCAACTTACCCATATTACCTTTAATCATGGAGCTTGTAGCTTTTTCTTGTGATCTTGAGCAATTAAAAGATAGAACAATCAAGTCAAGCACTAGGTCTCAAACTCTTTGTTCAACCATCATTCCGGAGTTTTTGCTAATTTTTTGAAATAAAACTCAAAGTTCCTACAATATGACCATTTCAAGTCTCTCATATGTGGTAATCTTGGTGGATCCTCACTAAGGCAATAAGGTTGTTTTGCCTTTCTCTCGTAATATGTAGTATTTTTGGACTAAGGCAAGTAGGACACTATGCCTTCTTCTCTCTCACCCTATATCTAAAGCTTATATATGGAGTTCATAGGTGGGAGAAAACTAAATCTACTTACTAAGCATATATTGTGAGTTCAAGCAATGGATCCAAAGTTACAAGTCACACTTGATGCATGTGCATGATGGAATGGAATGAATATGATGGTAGGTGTGAAATGATGAGAAAAAAAGTCTAATTCTTTTCTAGCTCTTTGAAAAGTCATCTCTCTTTTAAAAACTTGAAACACTTGAGAGAACCTCGGTTGTATTTCTTTATTTTTCTTTTATGGAGAGGCGGGCATCTAAGTACCCATTGTTTTCATATCGGACACTTGTCCATTTTTTTTTAACTCTCCTTTATTCTTTCTTTCTTTTTTTTTTTTGGGAGGTAGGCTCTACTGCCCGTAGGATACTTGTCCGTTTTTCATCTCCCTTTTTTTTTTCTCTCTCTCTTTTTTTTAAGACAACCCAAGTCTCTTTTTGCAATACTTTTTGGAGATAGACAAGAGTAGAAGAGCTTTATAAGATTGTTGACTGGAATGGATGGAATATTTTTTTGTTGCTCTTCTCCCTGGACAGGAGTGGAACATAATTGGCGGGTATATAGTGGATGTGTGTGGTGGATGCGTACTTCCAGGATAGAAGCAAATATATATATGAGTGGAGTCTAGTGGAATGGAATATAGATGTGGTGGATGGATGGAGTGTACATCGGCATGATAAGTTTCTAAGGGTCGACAAAGATTGACCAAACTCAATGCAAAGCAAGCGACCTATATATATCAAAAAAGGTTTTCCTAATCTATGGAGCATGTATATATGGCTATGGTAGGAGTTTCAACACTCACATACAGGAACTTATCATGTGTATTTGTATAATTTTCAAAAAGATAAATCTCCAGAAATCTAGTGTCACTAGGAGTAAGAGAAATAGCAGCTCAAAACTTTCATATATCGTATCCGTCAATTACCTAGACTCTAGAGCAAGCATTTGCAATCCACAGATTTCAGGTTCGGAGTAAATCTCAAGTCAAAGCAGTTTTTATATTTAAGCTTCGAGAGAAATTAAGCTTGAAAGCTAGGTACTTGAAAGGAATTACGACGGAGCAACTATTCATCATCTCCTTTATTTTTAAGTTCTTTTTAGTTGAGCAAAAGCGTAAAAGGTGTACACTCTCTCTTGATCATTTTATTCATACTATAACAAAGACTCTTTAAAGACTATATAGACTCACTCTTACAAACCAAAGCAAACTAAGCGAACCAAATATCTAGCTAATAATAATAGTAGTAGTAGAGATACTTATCGGGATAATCGGGGTGCTCTCCCCAAGCTAGATTGGAATGTCGGGTTGATGATATGGAAGTTGAGGTAGATGGTGACAAGTGGTGTCGGCTCATCATGTCTCTCTTCCTTCGAAATCTGCTAAAACTCAAATAGACAACAAAGCTAGTGGAACTTGATTAGGCGTTAGAGTTTAGCCACATTACTTTTGTCACCTGGGACACTTAGCAAAATCAAATATATTTTTGGATTTTCTTATTTTGTATGCAAAAAAGAAGATAAAGAACTTATGAATGCATCTTTATTTTATTTTTATGCCACCACAAAAAATATCTCGAGGGTGTTAAACCTCGGATTTACTCACATGGGGCTTTAGGTTTTTGACATGGTAAAACATTAAGCATTTTTATTATCTTTTCAAATGCAATTGGGAAAGGGAAATATGCTATGCAATTAATGAAAGTAAATATGCAATGCTGGGAATTAAATATGGATAACTTACCGAGTTACCTTTCGGCGAGGGTTCGGTGAATTAAAGTCCTCCGAACAAGACTTCTTACCTTACTCACTTCTCAAGTGCATTAAGATCTTGGCGGTTGCGTCTCTTGAGATAGTGATTTCAGAGGATGGCATCACCCTTCTTCTTTGTTGGTTCCATGGTTTGAAGTGAAGCTTTGATAGTGGAAGCGGACAACATCTTGTTTAGTGTGCATACTTTGTGGGTTCGGGACATATACTTATAGAATTTTGGGGGAGTGACAGGCTTCTCCACATTTTGCTCGAAGTGTGTCCTATTTGCAAAGACAAGGTAGAGATCAAGTGCATGGGCCCCATTTGGTGGGAAAACACCAACGGAACCATAACTTTATTCATTATTCTCTAACCTTAGGCGCATCAAACAAGATAGAGTTAATGTTTATTCTGTTTTCTTCCTTTATGACAAGGGTGATAAGATCAGGAAATTGGGCATCAGTGGTTTAATGATTATGATTATCTTCCAAAACGAGGATGCGCAACGTTTTGACTTATACGGTTGGGGACTATGAGATCGGGGAGAGTGGTGTCTAGGAACAAAGAACTAAACATGTAGAGTTAAACAGGGATATATAAGGTTAGGTTATAACTCCAACATGTTTGATTCTTTATTTATGAATAGGCCATAATTAAGGTAAAGCTTAATTAATGATAACTTACCTCAAGATGTTACCTTTTATTTGAATGTGACGGCACTGTAACACCTTGTGGTGGTCCTTTTTTTTTTTTTTTTTTTCGAAGCTTTTCTTCTTTGGCCTCTTGTGTATCTTATTCCTCACTTGTCTCCTTTATTTCATCGTCCTTTCTTTCTTGTTCTTTAAATTATGCTCGGACCTTTTGCTCCTCTTATGGTTTCATTCCTGCAGTATTAGTTGACAACACATACCCGAAGGAATATACAAGTAGTAACAAGGATAGTGTTGTTATAGGGCTAAAGGTCGCTTTCTATGCTACCAAAAAGTTTTGGCTGAAGATTTTAGCATAGATCATTTATCTCATGTTTCGGTATTCACTTTGCTTCTCTAAAAGGAATGATTTTATTCAACCTTAAGTTTAATTTTCATGCAACAAAATCATTCAAACTTGTGGAAAAGAGCAATAGTGAATGGAGATGTTTCAAACCAGCGTGTGGAGCGACGAGGGTATGTGAAGAGGAAGAGTACGATGGATCATCTTGTAGATGAATTGGTCTTTCTCCCCAAGCTTGCTCCTTGCATGCGACTGTTCTTCTTTGGCTATTCATAATTAGTGTAACTATTAAAGTACAAGCGTACCTTTCTCCATAGGAAACTGGAAGTGGATCTCTCTCAATTGGATGTAGATGATGGCGCACGTGGTGTTGAGGAATGGTTTCCCTAGCACTAGTGGTGGATCCTTTTCTTCCCCCATGTCCGTGACTCAGAAGTCGGTAATGACATAGTGCTCAATGGGTTTGTATAGGTGCGTCTCTAGCAATTCCTTCTGGAAATCGGCATGATTTGTCCGCCATCTGCAGCTGCACATATGTTGGGTACAAAGGCATCTTACCAAATAATAATTCATATATTACCTTTGCCATTGGGTTGATGCCGGATCCCATGTCAATAAGTGTTGTTGAAGGTCAACTGGTGGATGGAACATGCTATGGTCGGGACGCCTGGATCTTCTTTGTAGGCTGAGCCTTTTTGTTCTTATTCTTGTTCCTCTTTTTTTTTGTTGATTGTTTTGATCATAGGTTCCGGTGTCAACTCATAGAGGTATGGTGTTCGTGGGTGAGCGGGAGATGTAAGTGTCTTGTCCTTGAAGTTGAATCTCTCCTTTCTCCCCTTGATGGTGAAGCAGATTTTTGAACTGAAGGTGTAGATGATAGCTTTGGCCGTGCTCAAGAATGGTCGGCCTAATATGATTGGTTCCCTTTCATCTCTTCATTGTTCCAATAACCGTAAAGTCTGCTGGCACGTACGAGTGTCCAACGATACTTCACATCTTCAAGTATTCCTTTGGGGTAGCTGGGTGACTGGTCTGCAAGCTTAGTCATGATGCTGATGCTAGAGCCAAAGTCACATAGCAAGGCCTCAATGGTGTGGTGGGTCTAATTCTGATGGGGATGACGGTCTCCCTAGATCTTCTTTATCAGGTGGTAGGGAGTCATCTTTTCATCCTTTCTTTCAAACTCTTTGAAGTAGAAACCTTGGTAGCTGGGCCTCCGTTGGTTCCAATCTTGATTCTGTTGAGGATGATAGTTGTTGTTATTGTTGTAGCTCACATCCTCTTCAATCTTTGGGCGCTTATTGACGGTGCCCCTCTTTAAGCTGGTGTATTCCTCTTGATCTCTTGTAGGGTTGACATTCTTCGTTCCATCTCTGGTTGGAAGGTATCTTCTCCACAAGTTCAATAAATTTAATGATAGGAAAGCACCTCAGCAACAACATCCATGGTCTCACGAGTACTTAGTTGAACTCGTAGTAGAAGGTCTGCATGAGTAGCCAATTATCCATCCCGTGATGTGGTTATTTTAGAAATATAATCTTGGAAGTGCTCCCTCACTTCTGGGATAGATTCATCATGTTGTTGCTGGAAATTGGATAACTTTTCCGTAAGGCACTTGTATTGCCTAAAGGAAAGAACTTGACTAGGAAGACAGTAGAACAGAGTGACCATGTAATATTCTTCTTTATCAGCATAGAACCACTACTTTGCCTTCCCCAATGCTGAGAATGGGAAGAGGCGAAGTAGGATGTCGTCTCTTGGTACTCTTCTTAATGGTGTAAGTACTGTAGACCTCCACGAAATGTTGGAGATAAGCACTCACATTTTCGTGTGCCTTTCCACAAAATTGGCTAGCTTGTAACATGTTGATGAGCCCAGGCTTGAGTTGAAAGTCATTGTCCCCAATCTCAACTGCCAGCCTATTGACCATAGTTGGAATAGAGAACTCTCATAGTGTCTTATAGCCATAGCCTCAAAAACTGGTGTTAAGCTTCGCCTTGATTAATGATCGTCCGGGACAGAAGGTGTTGGAGTTTTTTCTAAGCTTGGATTTTGCCCTTCTAATACTTCTGGATCTTCAATATAATTATCCGGACGGTCACTCCAATTCATTCATTACCCTGTATAAGATAAACACAAGTAGAGAAAACAAGAGTAATCCTGTTCGAGTAGTGACTAATGGTGTCCTCAATACCTTACGTGATGCAAGTGATATCAATCTATCCAAATATGTATGTTCGTTTGGCTAGCACCCTTCCCCGGCAACGGCGCCAGAAATGCTTGTTGACATTGCTTAACGCAATCACAAAAGGATGGATCTAAGACCCAACCCTAGGATGGCGCCAGAAATGTATAAGGGGATCTATCTAATAAGTTAGCTTGGATGTGGAGTTAATCTCACATTCCAATAAAAGTCAGAGCGGAGAGTTAATAAAGTTAGACGGTGTTAGTTATGGTGTATGACTCAAGAACATTATCGATGGTGGAGTTAATCTCACCATGATAGGCACAAAAGTTGTACCACACATTCTAGCATTGCCTACTTAAACTAGTCTGTCACCCTAGCTCACAACGCTAAAGAAATGCGTGAACGGATATTCTTAATATGACACTTGAAACTCTTGCAATGATAATATAATTCGGTATCTCGCAGTTTACGAGATAGAATAACCCATTGTAGCACTTCACCGAGAGTCTATCCGGTATCGTATTTATATATTACCACAAGAAAGGGGTAGGTTATGGGTAGATTGATTGAGGTCACATGCGGTGTGATAAAGTAGAATAACCATATGTAGTCTAACTACTCGAACAGGGGGTAAGTCATATAAAGATAATAAAGATAAATGATAAGTGCCAAGTCAAAGATCATCGTATGCCACTAGAATCATCATAGAAGGGCAAATAGATGGTATAGGTAGCATAGACAGAATATTCCTATGTTACTCCTACTTATATGTCAATGCATACTAAGATTAGTGCAAGACACCTAGCAATCATGGCGAAGGCAATATATCTACACATGGTGAATATTACTAAGGAAGATTAGGAACAAAACCAACCTACCATAGTAACAAAAGTTCAACTAGCCCTACATTCGGGGTGGACTCCAAAGGACTCAATGGGAGTATCACATCCACGATCTACCACACGTCCCCTAATATAGGGTGATGTCGCAGTAAACGTTGTATAAACACCACGTTTACACATTGTTGACCACTCACCCAAGATATCATTAAGTGAGCGCTATACGACTCCATGCTTGAATATAAAGACAATCTAGCTATACTAAGCATATAATCATAATAGACATTGAAACATATAACTAAGAATATAATCATTAAATAGAATAAAGTCATGGCAATTGTATTCTAACAAATACTTACAAATGAGATACAAGAGAGAAGCCACGTGAAGCTTCGCTCCCCGCTACTTCTTGACTATCCGGAATCCAAGACAATACTTGACTTCTTCTAGAGACTTGCCTAGATAGCTAATGCTCTAATATGGTGGAACTAGGGCTTGGGATCTTGACTTGATGACTTGGAGTTGGAATGAATTAGGGTTTCACCCGGGGGTCGGGGGGGTCTTGTTATATAGCCTTAGGCGATGCACGGCGACCCTTGGATCAAACCCGACCTTGGGCAACGGTGTAGATCTCTTCTTAATGGCGGTTGTGAACCGACCTACGACGCGCAGGGGGACCGGGGGGCCCCGGCCACCGGCCGCCGCGGCTGGCGGCCGCCGCCGCTTTCTGCCAGGTGGGCCCCACCTTCCTTCCGGTGCTCTCGGGTGTCTTCGGAATGTTCTAGTGTAGGTTCCACGTTGGGTTTCACACGGATACGTCTTTTTATGTCGTAGGACTTGCAAACTCTTGGGCATTTTCTGTTTAATCCCCTCGAAAAATATATAAATCACCAAAACTAGTGGAATTATGTTAGTCAAGCCCCTATACTATATTAATATTCATTTTAAGCCCTTATTTTCGTTTTAAAAACCTCTATATTTTATGCTATAAGGTATACCAACAAAGCCACTTCCCATACTTGATCATTGATTGATCCTAAGTACATTCTCATGCATCTCTTCCAATAGTCAAAATTCTTAACTCCACCAAAGAACAGAGGGCTTTACCCCAACATGGTTGAACACAACATTAGCCATATTTTACACCGAAGGATGTTAAACCTTATAAAAACGATGACCACGGCTCGATACCACTTGTAAGATCCTAGATGGCTAGAAGGGGGTGAATAGCCTAATAAAAATTCTTCAAAGACACTAGAGCAAAGATATTAGTACAACAAATGACGAAAATGCGGTTTGCTCTAGCTCTAAATGTTAGGCAAGCCACCTATTACAATTCTAGTGATTATTATCTCTAGGGCACACAATTGCTATGTCTCTACTTCAACTAGAAAGAGAGCTAACAAGATATATAGATTATTCTAAGCAATTCTACTTGCTACTCTAACACAAGATATATATATTGCAAATATGAAAGAGAGGGAGAAATACTTTTATACCAATGGTGGAGAGTAGAGGATGATGCCAATCACCAAATAAATACTTCCAACAATATATATATATCAACTAATCCGAAAACCGGGAGACAAGAGATGACACATTTGATTTATCCCCGAGGTTCACTTGCTTGCCGGCAAGCTAGTCCCCGTTGTATCGACCAGCACTTGGATGGTTCTTGGACTAGACGGTGCACTCGTTAGTTGGCCCCTCGGGCTCTCCAAGACACCACTCACAAGAGAGGTAACTCAATGACACGAGCAATTTACTAGAGTGGTTTTTGGCGCTCGCCGAGGAATAAGCCCAAGAACACCTCACAATATCACCCTGATTGGGGCCGGACACAATCACCAAATCCCCTCACCAATCAATCCAATTCCAACCGTCTAGGTGACGGCAATCACCAAGAGTAATAAGATGACCACAATTGCAATAACCAGTGTCACGAAATGAATCACAAATGCAATGCACACTAGGGTTACCCAATCCTCTCAATAGTAACAATCCACCGTGGAAATGGAGAGGAGGAAGCGATCCACTTAAACCCTCAAATCAATCTCAAGCACAAGCTCGCTCACTTGATTTCAGCCCAAATCAGTAGATCGAGAGAGAGAGGAGGAGAGGAGCTCTTTTCTTTTCTCTGTTCTCGGGTTTGAGAGAGGGGAAGAACAGTTCACTTTGAGATTTCGAAATTTGCAAGAGAGAGAAAGGAGGGGCAGCAGCTCACTTATATACTCTCAGAGCAGCAGCTCTCCAACGGCTCCTTCCTTCCCTCCTTCAACGGTCGGCACAGGGTAGCGGCTTCGCTCTCCTTTCTGTTCGCTCGGGACGGCGGCAGCTCCTTACTTTTCTTCGACAAAGAAAACAGAGCAGCAGTGGTAAGTGTCGACTCCTTCGATGGCAGCTAGAACGGACCAGTCCGATCGATGAAAACGGACAAGTCGGCCAGGCCATCGTGGCCCAAGTCGTCGGCAGCCCAGCAGCGAGAACGGACGAGTGGGCTTAGCAGCAGCACAAGCAACCAGTAGGGGCGCGGCCCAGATCGGCCACTTGGCCCATGAGCGCGCAGGCATCGTTCAGCAGCAGCAGCAGCCCAACAGCGTTGGCCAGCACGTTGAAGCTTTTTGAATTTGGAAATCAGCACAAGCAGCTTCATTACTTCATGCACGTCGACGACAAGCTAGCTAGCAAGCTAAGACATTAGGTAGTATGTGCTTAGACATATATATATATTCCATGCATTTTCTTTCTCTCAAATTTCTTTTCCAATAAATTATCAATTCTTGATCCAAATAAAATGTCATCTCATCCAAATCATGTCAAACCTTTTGAGCACATTTAGATGTCATTTTCTTAATCCTTTTCAAAGGAGTTTCTCATCGAATCACCGCGTCACTAACCCAAATGTTCATGCAATTTGAAATTCGAATTAGTGGCACTAGGTGAGTAAAGCGATTATGATTTTCTCCTCTTTATAGTACGCTTATCAAACCTAAATCACTCACATCCGCTATGATGTCTTGAGTGCAAACTAAAAATGGCCCTATCGATATACCTTTGCCTTGAGCCCATTTTATTTTTATTTTTCCAAGTCCAAGCACTTGATCAACTTTTGGATCATCACCGTGCATCCACCATGACCACCGTGCTTCACAACTTGGCTAGAACCATCTCAAGTTAGATACACACTTAAGCATAGAGATTAGTCATAGGTTGTCATTAATTACTCAAAACCAATCTAGAGATCTTCAACTGTTGGCCCAAAAACCGGAAGAGTTGGCCCAACAGGGCGCACACCCAAAGGAAACCTTGCTACACCCCAAAAGCTAGCCCAAGAGGTGACGGACTCCCCCCCACTTTTTAAGTTGGTTCAACTCTCCCCCATAACCAATGTGGGACTAATCCCAACAATCTCCCATGTCACACATTGGCGCCCCTTAGCACAGACTTTGTCCAAACCACAATCCACCAGTGACCAGCCCCACACACGAGTACATACAGGCCTCACACACCCGCGGTCTACCACTGACCGGCTCAACATACGAGCACACACGGGCCTCACAACTGCGGTTCACTGGGCTTCGGGCCTACACCAACCGAGTGTGCACGGGCACAAGAGATTGTGGACCTAGCTTTTTGATACCATTTGTTGGCCCAAAAACTAGAATAGTTGGCCCAACCGGGCGCACACACGGAGGAAGCCTTGTTGCACCCCAAAAGCTAGCCCAAGAGGTGAGGGACTCCCCCACTTTTTAAGCTGGTTCAACTCTCCCCCATAACCAATGTGGGACTAATCCCAACATCGACGATCTGTTTTGCGGGCACGGTCTACATGCCCTAGAGCCCGATCAGCCATCTTCCTCGCGATCTCCTCACCGCCGCTCGGCTCCATGGCCACGCCCCACAACACGCCGCCGTCATCCTCGAAAGGCGGTGGTCGTACAACCGGAAGCGGAAGAAGAGATCGTCGGGCGCCGCTAGACTTACTCTCGCCGTAGACCTTGGTGGCATTGCATGTACTGAGCACCCACGCGATGCCGGTGGCGGCCACTCGGCCCTCGAACAGCGAGCCGGTGAGGGCGCGGGAGAGGGGGCGATCGCGCGGGAGAGGTGGGAGCAAAGGCGAAGTGCGCGCCATATCTGGCGCGGCGGCGTGGAGCACGCGATGCGGATAGACAAAGATCGAAACCAAATGAGTCTCCCCAATGGGGTTTTCGGTCATTTCTAGTGGCCTCGTTGCGGCGTCGACGCCGTTTTACGGGAAGAAATCGTTTCTTCATTATTCGTTCTCTCTCTTCATTAATCCCATTGCCACATCGGTGAAACGGTGAGCTATCACCGTAATTAATAGACATAGAAACCATCATTATTACACCGTTGAGACTGCCCTAAGACTCCAAGTCTATGATACCTTCAAGGTAATAAATATTCTTAGACTCTACATAGAGTCTACATTGTGAGTGCCCTAACATACAAAGCCTGTAGGGTTATGCTTGTTGTGATTTATGTCCACTCTTTTGTTCTTTTTTAAGTTCTTATCGAGTCGAGCACTCACAATACAGATCTACCATAGAGTCTAAGCGTATTTATTATCTTCATATTTATTATAATTTGCTGATGTGGCGCTAATGTGACGGTATATTTATGAGAAAGAGAAAAAAACAAGACTCCAAATCTTAGTTAGACTCCAAGTTTTACTTAGACTCCAAGTCTACAATATTCGAGCAAATAAATAGTCTTAGACTCTATGGTAGAGTCTGTATTGTGAGTGCCCTTAGACTTCAGTTCTTTTAGGTTGTCGGGTAGAGTTAAAACTCTTGTAGGTTGAGGTAGCTCTGGGCTGTTAGATTGTCGCCAATGGGCTGGCTACATCGCTAGTTGACGACACCTACCGATTCGACGTTGTTGCGCCCGCCACCGGGCGGCTCACCCATGGCCTGGCGTAACATCCCATCCATACCCATTTACAAGCGACATGTCTCTAAGAATCAAGAATGTTCTTACGTACCAACAAGAGTCTTTTCTATGCACTTTGTTCTCACTTGTTCGCACCCGAGAGAAGAACTTTCTGATTGGTCACCCATCCTAGCACTTTGTCCTCACTCGTGTGCATCCGTGAAGAGCTTTCCGGTCAGTCATCCATCTTAAATTGTTTCAAGCCAAGCACACTTAACTTTTTCCTGCATATGCATATGATAAGTGGTATTGTGTTCGTAGAAGATAATGAACACACATGTGATAAGTGGTCGGGTTGTTATTTGGACTAACATACCAAAATACCAAGTTGGGGAGAGGGGAGAGAAGAGTGAGGGGGTAGCTGACATGTGAGCCATCGCCACATCGTCGTCCATGTTAGCTGCCACAGTGGCAAAACCACCATCAAAAACAGCTTGATGGGTTATGTGACCAGTTTTGCAGAGTTGAGGGGGTAGAATAGCCGGTTTTATAGTTCAGAGGGTGAAGTAGTCCACCCTGAATAGGTTAGGGGGTTATTAGACTTTTTCCTTTCAAAAATGAAGTTGCAACTTATAGGTCTGCCCCTAGGGCGGGATGTGACACTTGCCTTTCCCGGTGCGACAACCCGACCCGCCGCCACGGCTGCAGAGATTGCCCCAGCTGACTGCCGCCCATCCCCTAGCCCCAACTCTTGCCCAACCGCAAAGTTGCCCTGTGCGTCTTTGATGTGCGCCTATATTCCTAGATAACTTGAATTCCATTAGTCTATCACACCATTGATTTTACCATTGCTTCTTCCACTTGGTAAATACAACGTGTACCATTGCTTCTTCAATGGTAACTTCCTCGATTGAATATAATGTGTTACCATCGCTTCTTCTAATGCTAAAACACATTGTAACTTCCTCGGGATAAGTCTTGATTATATTCTTAACTAAAACTTTGTTAAGACACTCATCGCTTCTTCCAACTCATCTTTAACATTGCTTATTCCAATGGTAACTTCCTCGGTTGAATGTTTCACGGGTTGTTTTCAAACATGCCATGTCATATAGAATGGAATCACATATGGATGAAACACTCACTTTCAATGGAAACTTTTATAGACGTTTAATTTTATGACTCATATTGAGTTGACAATCATGCTATGAAACACATTTCTTCACTCGCTTCTTAAACATGTTGTGGCAACAAAGGCAATACTTGTTCGATCCCAAATAAATTAAAATTTACACTCACACTAAGTCAAATTATCTCAATTTTGTCTAATCTTATAGTAAAATTTACAGTAAAAGGTGACAACAACCATGGTACTAAATAAGTATATTACAAATATGAGAACAATTATGACCATGGCTGGACCTTAGACCCGTGTGCTTTGGCGTTGGATAGATGAGGGACCTTTTCAATCTCGCCGGAGAGGGGCCAAAGGAGTGGTGCTATAGCACCGACATGTGTGTGGGGAGTAGTGGTGCTATAGCGCCCGACAATGTGGTCTCAAGGGCGGAGAAGGAGTGTCGCACAAGCTCGCCGATGTTCAAGACGCAGAGAGGTGGAAGCGTGGAAGGGAGGTAGCATGGTTGGTGGCAGCACAGGATAAGGACACTCACAATGGGGACTCTATCATAGAGTCTAAGACCATTTATTACATCGGGTATTGTGGACTTGGAGTATAAATAAGACTTAGAGTCTTGATTTTTCCATAAATACACTGCCACATCAGCACCACATCATCAAAATACAATAAATATGAAGGTAATAAATAAGCTTAGACTCTATAATAGAGTCTACATTGTGAGTGCCCTAAGGTAGGCGGAGGTGAGACAGAGAATAGAAAGGAAGGGAAAGAGGGAGAAGAAAAGCCTAGGGGTAAAAAAAGTCATTTCACTGTTGTTCTCTCTCCCCAACAAAAAAAATGAACATTTTATGGGCGCATATCTCGGAGCGAATTTCACGGTCTATACTTATTTAAGTTTGGAATTGTTAGCTTCAACGTCAACATCAAATTGCAAATAGATTGCTATCAATCTGTTTTTACCTTTCCATACATGTTATGTACATTGCCTTACTGATATAGCAGAAAGTCTCTTCAGCTTTTTTTTCTCAATTTGACGACGCCTCATTGTACTCTACGCACTAGCTAATTAGTGCAGCAATCGTGCATGTAATCAATTTGATCGCCCACATCGAGGCAACCCTTGCCCTTCCATCCACCGGTCCACATCTCAGTTATATACCTTGGCAGTGCTAGTAGCGGCGTGGAGATGGAGACCAATGGAAGCGGCCCCGGCGAGCGGAAGGGAGAAGTTGAGCAAGAGGGAGACCATGTCGCCAACGCCAAGAGGCTCAAGGTCAGCAGCATAGCGGTGGAGGCCTTCAGTTGCGGCGTCTGCGCTCAGCTCCTCACGCCGCCCATCTTCCTGTTACACATCACGTACACCTATTGATCGATTTCCATTGTATATTGCTAGCATTCTCCTCCCATTTATTCCCTCATGCACGCTGAGTCTGTTCACCTCGATCTACCAGTGCTCCTCGGGGATTTGCATCTGCGCCTCCTGCCGCGACAAGCTGCCGGACAAGAACAAGTGCCCCTTATGCTCCGACTGTGCCCCTGCGCGGAGCCTCGGCATGGAGCGCGCCGCCCGTTCCATCCTCGTCGACTGCCGCAACGCCGAGCGCGGGTGCACCAAGAAGATGGCCTACTACGAGCAGGCCTCCCACGAGATGGTGTGCGCGCACGCGTCGTGCCTATGCCCGGAGCCGGGCTGCGGCTTCGCCGGCGGTAAGCCGGAGCAGCGCTCCTGGACCACCTCACCGGCCACCACGGCTGGCCGTCCATGAAGTTCGATTACTGGAATCCGTTCGATCTCCGCGTCGACGAACCGGGCGCGCAGGTTCTCTGCTGCAACGAAGACGGCCAGCTCTTCCTCGTGAACGTGACGCCGACCGCGGGGCCGCCTGGGCGCGCCGTCTTCCTCGTCGGCGTTCCGCCGTATCTGAAACCCACGGGGTTCGGATGTAGGGTGGAGTTCTCGTCATTTTGTTCTCATCGCGGTACGACGGCGATGGACGATATACAGCCCTTGCGGCTCTCCGACTGGCCCCGACGTCGGAGTTACTCTGCGTTCTGCCCCAGGTCTCCGACGAGGAAAACGAAGCGAGTGTCGTGCGCACGGTCAGCATCACGTTCGTATGTGATTGGCATGATGAAGATGAGAGCGACGACAGTTACTCCTACATCGAGAGCGATGAGGATGGCACTGACAGTGATGCTGCCACTGACAGTGATTAACTGATAGTTCATCGGTTCACTGTTGCCACATGGATCATGGATGCGTAGCTAGCAGGATTCGCTTTGTGGGTTCTCTTCTCTGGCCGTCTTGTTGATGCTATTTAGAATGTCTTGATCCATTCGCAGGTTCCAGTTTTACATGGATGTAAAATTAAGTCTTGGTGCGACTTTTGTGTGTAATGTCTCGTCCTTATAAAACTTTTGATGTTCATAGACCACGTGAAACATTCTACTGAGACTGGCCTTAGGCCTGTTTAGGACATGAGAATGAAATTTTCCATGTTCTTGTTTTTCTTTATTTCTCAAATACTGTGTATCTTTGTATTAAGAAGAAATAAAAAATCAAGGCTGAACCAACGCTCAAATTCCTTTTCGCTCCAACTTCAATCCAGCGGTTGGCTTCCGCCCGATGAATGACCTCATGCAGATCATCCAGGCAATGAGTTGTTCAAGTTCTGGTTTGTTGTGCAATTGTTTATGTTGCTTTCGTATAGTTCATTCATCGTGGGATCGATGACATGATTGAATCATAAACGTAATGAGTATTCATAGTGAGTTGTGGCTCTCACGCAGCACAGCAGCCTTGCAGCACCTCACACTGAATTTCATTGTAGATTTTGGTATACCGCTTTTGCATGATAAACTGAGATGTTTCTTCATTTATTAGTAAAATTCATGATATGAAGTGACCATGTCTAGATGGGATGCCTAATGTGACAATATCAAGTTATATATTCACAAGAAACTGAGCCTTCCTAGCAAACGAAAACAGTTCATCTGAACAAATGGCCCATCGATCAATCGAGCCTCTTTGTATTCCCTTGTGTGGTACCTTTCTCAGAAGAAACTAGAGGTTTGGCACAACTCATAACAACTCCCGACTTATTATTTTTTTTTGCCATACACTTATTTCCAAAATAGCTTCATGAGTGAAGTTGTTTTCTTCTCTTCTCACAAAAGCATGAGTTGGTATAAAGCCAAAAAAGGTAGCTTGTGCTAGCTCTCTCCATTTCTCTCTCTGTCATCCATGCATGAAGATATTGGTAAAGTGTTTTGCAAATAGTTTTTTGTTTTAAAAAAAAACAACTCAGCTTAATAAGATAGTTGCTCTTAAAGCTATTTTCTAACAAACAGCTTCACAGATGAAGCTGAGCTATGCCAAATGGGCCCTAGATAATGTTGGATAAAAAAAAATGCTTGTACATATTATTTTACATCTCATAATCAAATACAATAGATAATAATTCATATATATTATATATAGGCATGACACAAAACAACTCCCGACTTATTATTTTTTGCCAAACACTTATTTCCAAAATAGCTTTAAGGGTGAAGTTGTTTTTCATCTCGTGTCTAAAAGCATGAGTATGATTTAATTACAAAAGAAATAGAATAAATTGAAATTTACATATAAAATAAATAAACCAACATGCAACAAAAATACTTAATAATGAAAATTATGAATATTTGCGTTCATGGCTCTATGGGGCAACAAGACAACGACTATGATGGTATAATGTCAAAAAAAAACCGACTATGATGGTGGTGGTGAGCAAGGACGGTCCGGCACCATGGCATGGTGTTTGTGCTAGGGGGGGGACACCTTAGGCGAAAGCCTCGGTGACGGTGACCATGTTGGAGCGTCGTGCTTCTTATCCTTTAGCATTGTCTTCCAAGGGTGAAAATTCAACGCATTTGTTAGCATTGTCTTTCAAAGATGAAAATTCGGTGCATTTTTTAGACAAGCGATTGTGGCACTTTTCAGCGCCGTGCTCATCCTGAAGGCAATGGTGGCGCTTTTGGCATGCCCTTCCTGATGGCATCGCTGCTGGAATTCAACTTGGCAGTGTCACCATTGCTGTCACTCCTCACTTCTCGGCA
The DNA here is from genome assembly GCA_015847255.1 of Hyparrhenia diplandra. Classification (NCBI taxonomy): domain Eukaryota; kingdom Viridiplantae; phylum Streptophyta; class Magnoliopsida; order Poales; family Poaceae; genus Hyparrhenia; species Hyparrhenia diplandra. The sequence goes on along the minus strand of JADLZK010010724.1, from coordinate 85,179 downwards.
CCTAGTTGACATGTAGAGGTCGATCTTGCAGCGTGAAGCCAGAGCTGCTATGGCTGACGATTTGACTAGCTAGGAAAACTACTTGTCCAATCACAAAAAGAGAGAGACTGTAAATTTATCTAGCTAGCGCCGAGATAATCGCCTAGCTCGCACTTCTCCCAAGATTTTGTAAGTCACTGACAAACATCTTGCTATCTGCCTTTTTATTTTTAATTATTTTTGGACACCACGTCAGATAGCGATTTAGGATTGACTGTTGCGGACGCCCTTAGAGTGGGTTGTCTGGGTCCACCGTAGAAAGTTGAAGTTGCTGCCTCAGCCATGCTCAGCAATAATGAGTCGATGACTATGTACTCTATCGCGTCAGGTGGTGGATTAGGCTTTCAAGCGTCCTCAGCTTTATTATTTTTTTTAAAAAAAAAGGATTAGGAAACTCAGAACGACGTGGTGTACTTGAAGCGCAGGAGTGCAGTTTTGATGTTTGTGTATGCCTGTACGGTGGTGGCCCTGATCTCGCTCTGCCATTCAATTCTACTGTACTGTAGTGGTGAGGGAACGAACGAAACGTTTGAGTAGCTGAAGAGTCCACGGTATTGTGTGACTCCACTTCCCAAACCGTGCTTCGGGTTAAAAGGGGGGCAACAGGCAGCAGCGCAGCACACAAACCCCTCTTCGCCGTGTGCCTACGCAGCTACGGCCCGCTTCCGCCCGGTCGCTGACGCCGGGCGCCGCTCACCGGAGGTAACCCCGTCCTCGGCCCGCCCCATACTCCACATCCTCCTCCTCTTCCTTCTTTCACCCGGCGTCCGTGAAGGGCCCGCGTCATTTGACTAGCGTAGCTGGGATGAAAACCCCGTGACGCTCTAGGTCGCCCAGGCGGGGGCGGATCGCGGGGAATGCGGTTTTTCTTGTTGCTCGAAGCGGTGATCGGGCGTGTGGAGCGGTTTTTGCTTGCGAATTTCGACTTCGAGCTATCTATTCAGGGATTGGAAATCTCGTAGGGTTTCGATTGGGTAGGGACGCGTGGGAATTTCGGCTACCACCTTAATTGCATCCGTTCACTTTGGAAAGCACGCTAGTCCATGAATTTTGGAGTCACACCTTTGATTTAGTTATGCTCGTCGTCTGAATTCTGACGTCTCTTGTGGCACTATTGTTTATTCTTATGAGCCTGGAGACTGCATTGCATTTGTGTGCCTAGCATTTGATTCTATTAGTAGTTTAGTAGTACATCTCTATCTCTTACAGTTGTTTTCAGATTACAATTTTGCTTTGTGTCCTCTACTCTTATATAACAGGAAGGGAATGATTCACTCTAGTCTGTAGTTTCATACGAAGAAATTGATAAACAATGTACATGTGTCTATATATAGGAAATTCCAGTGAAACAGCCCAAGCCTTATAGAAAGTGATAAGACTATCACTGAACCAGTAGCTTTCAAGCGTAAAATGCAGCGAAGTTGTAGATTTTGCTTTGTGTCCTCTACTCATATAACAGGAAGGGAATGGTTACCTATGGTTTCATACAAAGACACTAATAAACAATTAACATGTGTCTATAGATAGGTAATTCCAGGAAAACAACAAAAGCCTGAGATCAAGTGATAAGGCTATCACTCAACAATACTACTACTAGTAGCTATCTAGCGCCATACTATAAATATTGACCTTTCTATTCTAAGCCATTCGAAAATAGAGATTAACTTCACCATCTTCACCATACCTGCAATAAGAAATCAGAATCCTAGCAATTGCCATATATTTGTTGCACACGAATGTTCATCCAAAAACTTTTCCTCTTTGTGAAGAACTTCTCATGTGTTAGTCCAAAAGAAAAAAAAAAAAGAATAAATGATACCACTAGATCCAACCATTTATTTTCTAACAGATTTTGAACTCACCATATAGACTAAAGGATAGCACCGATGCCTACACATGTTGATAATTTAATCTCACAACATTGATGCCTTTCTTTGGTGTATCTTACTTGTACACAATTAAGCTGTGTCATTTGCTATTTTAATAAACACCTTTAGCAACGTACTTAATATTGATATTGATTTGGTGTAATTCCATTTGCACCTGTTCAATGTCCAAATGGGTCTACATTTCTGACTATGTCCTTACCATCCTTAACCTTGGGCACTGTATGACCTCTCATCATTAATTTTGGGCAATACATTGATAACACCATTTTATTTTGATGCACTGCATTTAGTGATGATGCTAATGATGCAATGATGGGTGCTACTGTAATTTCCCTGTAGTGTGCTATTTGGATAACTTATGTCGGACCTTTTTTTGTGGTCAAATTTGAAACTAAGCATCTTATGATGGCAACAATGGAGCAAATGAAGACCGACGAGAATGTGTTTATGCTTGTTGAAGAACTCAAGGTTTGGTTCAAGGCCAAATCTGCATTGTTTCATGTTATTTCTTGAGAAACTAATATCTATGAGTGTGTTACTGTGTGGAAATGCAGAGGGAGATACAAGCTGCTCTAGGCAAGATTCTCAGGTTACAACAAGAACTGGATGCCAAACAGAAGCTTCAACCGAAAATACAAATATTGGAAAGCAAAATGAAAGTTATGAAGCATATTCAAGGGTGTGCCAGATTCGAGTCAAAGAACAAGATGGATGAACTCGCAGAGGAGCTGAAAGAAAAGGTTCATGAATTGGAAGCAATGGAGTCTCTGAGACAAGCTCTGATTATCAAGGAAAGGATGAGCAGCGATGAGTTGCAACACGCTCGGAAGGTGCTGATAGATGTAAGCTACCACATTGATTGACCCAGTGATCCAATGTTATCTCGAATCAATGATGCCACCTTGGTATCTTTTGCTTTGGCATCATATTTCATACACATTCTCTTTACGGTTTGTTGCATCTTTGTGCGAGGGCTTTGAGGTGCTTGCTGTTGTTGGCCGAGCTAATATAGGTATAAAGAGAATGGGTGAGCTTGATATCAAAGCATTCGAATCGCTTGCAAGAAAAAGGTTACCAAAAGAGGATGCGGAAGTCACTTCGCTCTCCTTTATTCAAAGTGGGAAGAAAAATTAGAAGCCCAAGCTGGTACCCTTTTAAGGTTAAAGTGGTGGATGGGAAAAGAAATGGTATAGCCTTTGATCACCAGTTTCATAATTGTTGGCTTTCATTTTTGCATGTGGTTACATGATATATAGTAACATCTGGTGTGTATTCTCACGCTCGGGAAATTCTTAAAGAAGACGATGAGATGCTCCGGGGAGCTGAAAGAAGAGCATGGTGAAGAAATTTATGGGTTGGTAACAAAGGCACTACTTGAGATCAATGAGTACAATCCAAGTGGCTACACTCCTGTGCCAGAAACTATGGAACTACATGGAAGATCGTAAAGCAACAATGAAGGAAGCAGTCCAGCACATCATGAAGCAAAGGAAGACTCACAAGAAGCGAGGAACATGACTTAAGATCCAAGGAGCTTGAGGACATAGATTTGCAAAGGGATTATGACATAAGGAATCTTCAGCAAGAGAGAGAAGGAAAAGGTGTGATGGATTATTGCTAATTTGTACCTTTCTTGTGTTAAGAATTTTGAATATTTTAGGTAGTACATACCCCTTACTGTTCCAAATTATAAGTCGCTTTGACTTTTTTTGTTTTTCATCTATTTTGCTATGTATATAGACATAGACATTATTATATCTAGATGAATAACTAAATTGATGTACCAAAAAAGTCAAAGCGACTTATAATTTGGAACAGAGGGAGTAACAACATTCCTTATGTGCACCTAGCATTTGATTCTATTAGTACATCTCTTGCATGTTTTCAGATTATGATTGTATATGGTTAGTGATAAGGGATTCGGGTAAAATGCGGGGAAATTGTAGAGTTTGCTTTGTGTCTTTTACTTCTCTTATATAACAAGAAGGGAATGATTCCCTCTAGTCTGTAGATTTGTACAAAGAAACCGATAATCTTCATGTGTCTATAGATAGGTAATTCCAGTTAAACAACCAAAGCGGCTAAATTTTGTATGTCCTCACCATCCTTGACATCATAAATTTAGGGCGGTAGATTGTTAACACCATTTTTTATTTATTGGACTGCATTCGGGGATGATGCTAGTGATGAGATGTTGGGTGCTATTATAATTTCCCTGTAGTGTGCTATTTGTACAACTTATGCCAGATTTTTTTGTGGTTGAGTGCGAGAACGAAAATTAAAAGCTGGGCATCTTATGATGGCAACAATGGAGCAACAAAAGGTCGACGAGAACATGCTTAAGCTTGTTGAAAAACTCAAGGTTTGGTTCAAGGTCAAATATGCATTGTTTCATGTTATTTCTTGAGAAACTAATATCCATGAGTGTGTTCTTGTGTGGAAATGCGAGAGGGAGAAACAAGCTGCTCTAGACAAGATTACGAGGTTACAACAAGAATTGAGTGCCAAATGGAATCTTGAACTGAAAATGCAAACGCTTTGGAAAACAAAATGAATGGTATGAAACATATTCCAGGTCAGCGGGATTACCGAGTCAAAGAAGAAAATGGCTGAACTTGCGGAGGAGCTGAAAGAAAAGTTCGATGAACTGGAAGATATGGAGTCTCTGAACCAAACTCGATAATCAATCTAAGGAAGAGTTGCGATGAGTTTGAAGACGCTAGAAAGGAACCGATAGATGTAAGCTACCAAATTGATTGACCAACTATCCAATACTATGTTCTGTTGTCTTTGTCTCAAATTTATGATGGCGGATATCTTTTGCTTTGGCCTGGCATCATATCTCATGCACATTCTCTCTCTGGTTTGTTGCACGCTTTGCGGGGCTTTAAGCAGCTTGCTGTTGCTGGTCGAGCCAATATAGATATAAAGAGAATGGGCGGGCTTGATCTCCAAGCATTTGAAATCGCTTGCAAGAAAAGGTTAACAAAAGAAGATGCAACAGTCACTTCTGCTCTCCTTTGTTCAAAGTGGGAAGAAGAAATTGGAAATCAGACTGGCACCCTTTTAAGGTTGAATTGGTGGATGGGGAAGCAATGGTATGGCCCTTGATCAGTTAACAATTGCTATCTGCCTCCCTAGTTCTTTCTGTTTATAATGTCAAGACATCAGTGCGTTTGCAATTTTGCAAGTGGTTACATGATACTTATATATGGTAATATATGATCTGGCTCAGGAGATTCTTAAAGAGGACGATGAGATGCTCCAGGAGCTGAGAGAAGAGCACGGTGAAGAAATTTATGGGTTGGTAACGACGGCACTGCTTGAGATAAATGAGTACAATCCTAGTGGCTGCTATCCTGTAACAGAGCTGTGGAACTACAAGGAAGGCCGTAGAGCAACACTGAAGGAAGCCATCCAGCACATCGTGGAGCAGTTGAAGACTCACAAGATGAAGCTTTGAGCCAATTGGTTGGTGGGTTCTTCTGGCTGTACTCTCCTGAGTTTGCCATATAAACTTGATACTAGTAGCATTGTCGTGGTTTTTAATTAACTCATAATAATCAGTGGGTGGACAGTGTGGGCTAATATTGTTGTTAAGTTGTCGTCTGTTGTAGTATGTCCAGGATGTTAATCGTATCATGGATTGCCCGTCAAACTTTGCCGGAGAGGCCGAGAGGCATGAGAAATCTTCGTGTTCTTGCATGATACAGATGTGGCGTGCAATTCTGGGTTGATATTTGACCTAGCTGCGCCATTGATCGGCCATAACCAATGCTTGACGGCTCTGTGTATGGATTAGGGTGTGCAATTCTGGGTTGATATTTGACCGAGCTGCACCATTGACCGGCCATAACCAATGCTTGGATTAGCGGGTGGTATGATACCATGATCCTCTTTGCCGATACATGAATCATGAATGAATGAAGGCAACGTTCATGTGACACTTACGTGGCAGTGGTAGACGAATCCAGGCACCGCCGTGGCGTCGAAGGGGTAGGGCTGGTTGGTGTCCAGCTTGAACGCCACCACCACCGTGGTCACGAAGCCCGGCGGCACCTTCACCACGTTCTTCCACGTCTTCTCGTGGTCCGGCACTGGCACCACCAGCCCGACCGCGTGCTCGTCGACACAGCACCTGACGGGGTCGTTGAGCTGCGTCATGCAGTCGGTGTGAACGCCTGCAGGTCGATCAGCTGCTGCACGTCGAGTTGTCCGGCTGGTCGCCGGTCCGTTCGGGGTGACCACGAACTTCACCACCTTACCGGTGAGCGGGCCCCGAGCTGTTCCAGTCGGGAACGGATACGGCGCCGAGTTGAGCATCTCGAGCTCGGCCGTCGGCGACACTGAGAAGCAGCGCGAAATTACCGTACATGTGGGCGTCCGCTCAGTCTATCTAAGTCAGATGGATGGGGATTGCATGCATGCAGCCGCATGTGGATTCCAGCGGTCCCCACTCGAGTCAACTACATGCATGCCTCAATCGTGCCTGAACACCCGAATCGTGCCTGACGAGTTTTCGCGAGCATCCCGCATCCTCACCAAGTCTTCACAACGCCGCCGCCGGCTCTCGCCTGCGACCCCACCAGTTCTTGGCCGCGCCGCCGCCGCATCTCGCCTGCATCACCACCGGTTCTTCGCTGCGTCGTCGCCGTCTCTCGCCAACGACCCCACCAGTTCTTCGCAGAGCCGCCGCCGCCTCTCGCCTGCAACGCCACCAGTTCTTCGCAGCGACGCCGCCGCCTCTCGCCTGCGACCCCCCGCAGCCCCACGGCCGGCTCTCTCGCTAGCCACATTTAATCATTGAGCCTCCATTGCCTCCATTCCTATTCCTGCTAATCATTGAGCCTCCATTGCCTCCATTCCTATTCCTTTTTTTTTATTTGCTCCAATTGGACGAGTTCATGGCTAGTTAGTCGATTCGAGGTCGTTTGTGCTCATTCTTTTTGCGTTGATTTGTGCTATGACATGAGTTGAAGCTATCCTAGAAGTTTATTCGATTGAATCGACTCGAGCACAGAGAAATCAACGTTTTCCTTTTTGGGCGTTTTTTTTTTTCCTCAGCCGTGATCTGTTTTTCCCGTCGATTGGAGCTAGTTCGATCCATGATTTTCTAGGAGTATCTCGTCGACCTTGTTGTGATAACCTGTGAAAATTTTGGGAAAAAATCATGGAGTTTAAGTTAGTTTTCTCGTCGATTTTGAGTCCGACTTTTTCCTGTTTCTGTAGCCGTGCCTTTCTGTTCGTCAGTTCGTCAGGTTCTCCGTCGGATGCACTCGTGATTTTTGGCAAGGGGGTAAGCCGTAAGCCGTGCGTGGGATTGCAGATTCATATGGCGAGAATGCCCAGCACCTTCGGTGCTCTTCAGCAATCTTGAGCTGTGCTTGTTCTGTGTCCGTGCGTGACCTTGTTTCTGTTGTGCGTCAGTTCTAAGCCAGTCGAGCAGCCCCTCCCTTGCTGTTTGAGAGCCGCATTGTTGTTCATAAAAAACTGCAGGATCATTTTCAGTCTCATGCTTTGGTATTTGCGTTCTTCAACAGTCGAGAGCAGCACCTCTTGCTTCCAGGTTGTTCTTCGTAACCAGCAGTAGTAGTAGCACTCCAGTTCGTGCTTGCTAAGCTCGTGCAGTTTTTAATTGGTCAATAGTTTTGTTCTTGCATCCCTTAATTATAACCAAGCAACCTTTAGCTAATCATGAGAACTTTGACGTGAATCATTTTGATTAGAGTAGGCATGGCCTTCCGTGTTATTTGCTCCAATTTTATTATTACAGAACGTCCAATTGGAGCAAAATAGGTGTTTTCTGACAGCCTGGCACCTGTTGTAATAGTGGTATTCAACATGTTTGCATACTCAAGTGTGTGTTTGTCGTATCAATCGATTTATTTGTGTCGTTTGATTGGAAGGAGGCCTCACAGAGCCTGCCACACCAGATCCGGATAGAGATATGGTTAAATGAGTTAAATGATTGGATAACCGTATTTATTGTTAAACTAGCCCGTGTATCCGGATAGAGATATGGTTAAATGATTGGATAACCGTATTTATTGGTAAAACTAGCCCGTGTATCCAAACACTTTGGGTTAGAACTAGTTCAGGGCTTGATTGCATATAAATCTGTGAAATTTTAGATGGCTAAAATTTCTAACCTTTTTCCCCACTTTCTCCATCACATCACATTAAATACACCAAAAGCGTATGTTTGGGTATTAAATGTAGATAAAAAAATTAATTACACGTTTAGATGTACATTGCGAGACGATTCTTTTGAGCTGGTTACTCCGTGGTAGGATGATATTTACCACTAACAAACGAAACGTCTTCGATTATGCGATGTGACATTCGGTTTCAAATATTTGCCATCTAAACAAGGCCGAGATATCAGGTCGCGGGAGGTGCCCAACGGCCCACTACATGCACGTTGGTACTTGTGTTTAGAGCCCAAAATTTCTTCCCAAATTCCACACTATTGCAAAAACAAGATTCATCATCGCATCAAAATGTCTTCCACTATGCAAAAAGAAGATTCCTCATCGCATCAAAATCTTGGTACATGTCTCGAATACTGAATGTATGTAAAAAACAAAATAATTACACAGTTTAGATGTACATTCTGAGGCGATTTTTTCGAGCCTAGTTACGCCATGGTAGGATAATATTTATCACTAACAAACAAAATTAACGTCTTCTACAATATACGATGTGACATGCATGTCCCCATCCGTCTAAAAATTTTAGTGCTAACCTCCATTGCGTACAAGCGAACGTGCACAAAGACTACGAAATGACAAAAAATTGAATGAAAATTAGTTCAGGTACTACTTGGTTCACATGTGAGGGGCGGGTTATGTGTACAAAAATTGATGAATGTAATAAAGTTCAAGAAAATTGAAAAAGGGATATTCTATGAATCACTTTTATTTGGACCTCCGTCCGTGACTCTCCTGCAGGAATTGTGTTTAGTATGTTGTACAACACCATACTTATGCTGTTCCGGTAGCAATGTTTGTATTGGACAAGGCAACTAGGCTGGTAGCATTTAAAGCCTGATCTAAGTTGCAAACATGCTTTGAGAGACAACTTAAAATAGTCATTTAATAGCATAAAGGTTAGTAAATCTAAAAAAATAAACATAATAGTTTCTTAAAAAATAACTCAAAAAAATAACTAACAAGATAATGATTTTATTAAATAAGACTGGCAAACGTGATTATTTGTACAGATAAAAGTATAAAAGGTGTGTGAGTAGAGATTTATTTGAACATGTCTCACTAAATGCTAGTAATAAAGCTTAAGATGGACGAGAACAGTAACCTTTTATGTGGCGTCATGCAAAAACAATCAATTCAAAAGGGGAACCAAAGCAGAAATATGACAGCAATATGGAGTCAAAAAAAAAAAAAGGAAAAGAAAAAACCGAACAAAAGCATACCAACCATGCGAAAGGAGACGACAAAGAAAAAAAACGATCAAACAAAAAAATGAAAGAAAACGTCAAGTACAAAGCGGCCCACTGCATGCGTCAAGTAGAAAGCGGCCCAAAGCAGTTCTCACATGTACCAACAGTGTAGGCAGGATTAGGAATGAGGCGCGGTACGAGGCAGCAGGAACTAGACCTGCCATGCATGTGGTTGACCATGTGGGGTCGGTCTGTGCAGGGATGGTACCATGCAGGCAGACATGCACCCACTGCATGCGCTTTCCCTAAGCTGAGCGGACGCATCCATGTTTTCGTTTGCATTTCAGCACTGAGAAGTTGACGACGACGACGTCGAATATCTCGGCGGGGGAGATAAGGAGGCTGGACACGGTGACTGGCGCGGCGAGGTAGGACACGTCAGAACCGACGATGTGGAAGGGCATGCCGTTGGAGAGCGAGATGTTGAAGTAACGCGCGTTGCTGGTGTTGAGGATCGGGAAGCGGTAGTGTCGGCTGTGCCGCGGTGGACGGCGAGGAACGGCCACGCCTTCCCGTTCACGGTGACGGCCTCACCGAAGTACTCGGGTTGCCACTGCAGGTGAAAGGACGACGCTACGCCCCTGGGTTCATGTGCAGCGAGCCGTCGATGTTGAAGCTGCGGTCCGCGACGACGAGGTGGAGGTCGTCGTTGTCCCACGGCCGCGGCACTGTGGCATTGTTGCTTGTTGGAACTTCGAAGCTGAGGGAAGTCGGTGTGCACGGTCCCTGACGTGAGTGACGACCGTTCGATCAAGTCGTGCGGTGAAGATCGGGCGAGGATCATGCTGGTGGTACCTGTGAAAAAATCTTGGTCCGGAAAATCCAAAATTTCTGAAATTTCCGTTTACCGGGCGGGTCTGATATTTTCATTTATTGTCCCAAGAAAATTTTTGAAGTTTTAGAATCTATCCATACAATAGACCCTAAAAGCCCACCCAACTAATCCATGCTTCATTTTCTCTCCACTTCTCTTTTAGCTTCAAATAGCCACTACCGTAACACTCTCGCACGCTCCAAATAATGGATTGTCTCGCTCATTGAATAGGAAATTGATAATATGTTTTATTTAGTTTTTCGTGTTAAATGGTTTAGAAATGATCTATATGTTTTTCTAAATAAAATGAGCTATCTTTTTGTCTAAATTTTATCCGAAATTTTATTTCTATCGCTGATAAATTTCCGATATATCAGATATTCCTGTTTATCACTGACCACCGAGATTTTTAAAATATCGGTAGAGAAAACACAGGGTGGTACTCGTCAATTCGCGTCAGGGAGTCGCGGGTGATACACTCATACGGTTACGGTCATCCGTAGGGAATACGGTGCAATTCGATCCAAGATTCACTCTCACGCTACCTTTCTGTATAGGATACGGGTAATCCTGCAGGTCTTTATAAGCGCCGTCGACGATCTGCAGCTCTAGACGTAGCGTTGGCAAGGGCAACCCGCAATCGTCTTCCCCTTTCGCCGGCCTTCACGTGAGATTCTGCCATTTTCGTCCACCCGCCGCTCTGATCATCGATCTCTCAAGATCCAGCAACTCGCTCCACGCACACCTCCAGTAGTTTGGAGATCGACATGGCTGCACAGGATGCCCGCGTCTCCCGTGCCACCGACGGCGTGTCCATCGCCCTCCTGCGCCGCCTTCGTGCCGGAGAAGAAGTCCCCTACGTTCACCACGCCGACGTCTGCTCCGCCACCCCTGCTGACCTCGTCGCTAACCTCATGCCAGTGCCGGGCACCGATCATCATCAGACGGGGAGACAGCTACAACAGCGTGTGGTGTTTCTACTGTCCCAAGAGGTACAAGAACAAACAAGGGAAGGCGAGCGGGTACAGGCATCGCGAGATCGGCACCGGCGGCGAAACGTGGCACCCGGAGGGACGTGCCAAGGACATCCATGGATCGGAAGGCGGCACGTTCTGTACCTGCTCCTACGGGCGCAAGAAGGATGGATCGTTGGAGAGGATGGGTTGGACTATGGTTGAGTACGATCTCGTCGACCAGCAAGCCGCCAACACCGCCGCCAGCAACTATGTCCTCTGCAAGGTATACCGGCCGTCTCGTGCGAAAGGGAAGCAGCCATCGTCTTCCAGCAAGACCGCCACCTCGTTATGCCCTAAGAGGAAGGCCGGCCGTGGCGATCCCGAGGCACGGCCGACCAAGTTGATCCATATCCAACACGAGCAGGTGCAGAATCTGCAGATGCAGCAAGACGACACCTTCACCAACAGCTATCCGATGCCTTGCTATCGCTATGAGCACCAACACAGCATAGATCACGCGGTGTTCAGACACGAGGAGATGCACGCTTCGGCGCCGGATCACTACGGGGAGTTCGTTCAGACAGAGTATGGTCAGATGCCGTCCCATGTGGCCCACACCAACGTCAACGAGTGGATCGGCTGCGAGGACATGTTTGGAGGAGAAGAGGGCATGGTCTGCAGCAGTCAAGTGCCGAGAAGGAGCAAACCGGCGAGTTCGTCCAGATACCGTGTGGTCTGGTGGTGCCCGTGGCAGCCGAAGTCACTGTCGAAGATCTGCTCGGCCCGGAGACGATGTCCGGCGAGTGCATCGGCATGACAACACCATGCCTACCACTGGACGATGATTTCTTCGTTGGTGTGGATCCGGAGTGCCTCTTTGGAGCCCAAGAGGAGTCGAGGAGCAGAACAAGCAGCAGCCAGGCGCCGAGTTCGTCAACATGTCCGGTGGAGCCCGTGGTGATGACCAAAATCACCATCGAAGATCTGTTTGGCCCCGAGATGATGTCCGGCGAGCCCATCAGCATGCCAACAGAAAAGGCAACACCACTGGATGATGACTTCGGAGTCCAAGAGAATGCGAAGCAAAGAGCTGGCAGCAGCTACCCGCCGAGCAGGAGCATGGGCATGGCGCCAAGTTGGTCAGCAGGATGCAGCACACCTGTTCAAGAACCTCCCTTGTCGCTTCCGTATCTGGCGTGTTCATAGGATAGAAGATACAAGTTTTTCTGCATCAAGGTGCAGCTTTACTTAGATGTACTAGCAATTTTCCATCAGACGATGAGAAGTTCGATCGATCACCTCTGCTTGTAAAGTTGACAAACATTGAGGATGTAATGTTACCAATGATCTGTTTCTGCAGTTGGCAGGCTTGTTGCTTTGGCTAGTGTACTAGTTTACCAGCACACGGTGTATGATTCATCTTCTGAATTTTGATTGTAATATGTAAACTTGACCAAGAAGATATTGTCTGAACGCAATGAGATGTTGATGTTCTGGTTTGTTGTGCATTTGTTTATGTTGCTTTCGTATAGTTCATTTTCATCATGGGATCGATGACATGTTTGATGAATCATAAACACAACGAGTATTCATAGTGAGTTGTGGCTCTCACGCAGGAGTGCAGCCTTGCAGCACCTTACTGAATTTCATTATTGTAAATTTTGGTATACCTCTTTTGCATGATAAACAGGGATGTTTCTTCATTTATTAGTAAATTCATGATATGGTGTGACCAGCAGAAGATGGGATGCCTAATGTGATAATATCAAAAGTTATGTTCGCATATTATATTCATAAGAAACTGAGCCTTCCTAGCAAACGAAAACAGTTCATCTGAACAAATGGCCCATCGATCAATCGAGTACTTTTTCAAGAAAGCTGTTGCAGTTTACATTCAACAAAACTTGGTGAATGCAATGTGAATCCTAGACACAAGTTTTCAAAATTTCTGGAGCTCATGAGTAATTAATTAAGTATTGAATAGGTCAAAGGTCAGAGAGCATGACATCCTTCTGTAAGATCTGAACTTCTACGCATATTTTTTAAAATCTCCAGTGCAGACAGCTTTACAGCTTCAACATTGACACAGCTATTCATGTTGTTCCTTTCGAGTCCCGACAAGTATATCAAGTGAACATTCAAAAAATGAAACCAATTTACTCTGAAGACAAACTGTAATAGAAACTCAGAGTACAGACCATGGCATATCCAACAATCGAGACACATATAAATGCCACGTACCATCATAGGACATCACAAATGCACAGGTCTCTTCTCTTATACATATTTAGGAGTATCTAACAAGGCTCAGACTTAGGAAAAGTCAAAAGCGCTACCTACTCATATCTCAGTTATGAACAGGCAACAGTTCCAAGATCAATGCGGCATAACCCTTACATATACTTACGGTGGGATGAGTGTCACACTCACTCTGGCCGTGGCATTTGTACTGTTATCTCGGAGCAGCAACTTTGGCACGACAAACGTAATGCAATCCTTCGGTAACCCACCAAGAAGATTGCTGCTTCTCGTTTGGAACTGAGTACACTGAGTATAGCTCATTTCAGGACATGAGACCGCCAGTTTGCACATGAAGTTTGATTCAGTCATATGAGGTTGGATGCTGAAAACTGAGATCACACCTCCAATGGCCTCCACTTGTACCATGTTAACCAAGAACATGTGCCCGTCTTCACCCATGAGGACAGTTGAGCCCTGTGCAATGCAGAATCGAAATGCCTTGTTGTAGGAAAGTTTGGCGCAATGCCACTTGTGTTTGGCAGTGAAATGCTCAACGAGCTCCACATTTGATCCATAAAAAAGAGCAGCTGGCTTCAGGACAGAAGCATGGAGCATGAGGGCACACTTTCGCATGGTCTTCTTTCTCATAGTAGGTTATCTTTTCAGTGCATCCAAGATTGCTGTACATGCAAGGAACTTTAGTGGAGTCAACAACATGCTCTATGATGTGGCACCGATTGTAGCCCGTGGTGATGGAGCAGCAGTGGCACTTGTCCGAGAGCTTGGCACAACAAGATGAGCAGACAACATGCCCTACAGCACACTGAGGAAAAGGCATGAATCAGAACACAAGGAAACATGCAATGATCAGATGCAAGTTGCCAAGTTACGACTAGAATTTCTGGTGCTGAACAAGATGGAAATTTGTAAGTAAGCATTGAATTGGAATGAAGTGCACAGAAAAGGCAACATGGATAGCCCCAACTGTGAATAAACAAGCATGGCACATACGAAATTCCAAATTTAGCTCAGTAAGCCAACCTCATTTGGGTGACTCATTGCATTCAATGCAATTGTCACTTTACTTCGGTATGAAGAATGAATTGCATAGGCATGTAGACAGAAAACTTTTAGGCTGTTCACGACGAGCAAATGAGATACCCCATGACACACTTAGAAATAGAGATAAAACAAAACGAGCATAATGCATGGTTACTCAAGTACGTCCTATCCATGGGTAACAAAAGATGCAGAGCCAGCAAGCATGGACAGACAAAATATGCAATCAATAGGACAGCAAACATGAGGTCTTTGATCTTTCCAAAAAAAAAAGTGAGGTCTTTGAGGTGCATGGGACTGGGTGATGACAGTATCAGATCTAACTAAGTAAATTGTATAGTCTATATTTGATCATCAGTCATCCAATCGTACTAAGCACAGAATTCCAGATCCTTTATCGGTCAATTTATTTATCAAGAAAATTATTGATTGAATAACTAACACTCAACTCTAGTGACCTACTGCAGTTTGGTCGAACTGAACAAGTCATGCAAATGACCGTGCTATATGAAATTTGAAACATCCTGAACAAATTTCCGGATCCGAACAGTTTGATGCTATTCAAACCCAGAGTGCCTAGAATGTTGCAGAAACTCTCAACTTATGAGACTATCCCCAAAATTAAAAAATATATAATCAAAGTTTCTTCATCTCCTTTTGATAAAAGATCAAACAATGCTCCAGACTTTATCATGCATCATGTGGCCCTGCGGATAGTAGCTTAGGGCAGGAGCGTTACGTCGGCGCAGATCCAAACTATCAGATTAGAACCGCAGATGAACTCGTGGCGAAACTGCAAGAGAAGCAAACCCCAATGTAAGTATGCGCGTGCACCTGGAAGATCGGTGGCCGTAGGGGGTGGTAGCAGATGGGGCAGTCGAGGATGTCGAGCTCCATGCTGACGTCGGCGGCCGCGGCGGCCGCCTTCCTCCGCTTCGCGGCGCCGGTGCACTCGCCTTCTTCTTTCGACTCCTGCGGCGCCATTGGTTCCTTCGTGGCTTCGCGCTCCTCCCTTCCCGCAGCCTGCGCGGCGGCGCGGTCAAGCCGACGGCTCCCGACCACGGGAAGAGGGGCGCTGCCGCCGCCGCCGCCTGAAGTAGACGACAAAAGGGAACAATAAAGAAGAGGGAGACACGTTCTGTAGAAGTTTCGAAACAGGAGTGGAAAACGGGACGGGAGGCAACGGGCCCCAAAATGGACTTTAGCTAGAGCGTGCGTGTGCACAAATTCCAATTTCGGGCTGCACACTTCAATTGGAGAAATAAATTATTTTGGTTGTTATTAAAAAAGGAAAAATAATAAAGCAGATGTTTTCTCCTCCGACTTCGGTGTCCTCGCTCTCGCCGCCGGCCGTTCGTCAGAGATTCAGCATCCACGGCGATCGACTCTTCCTTCCCCTCACCGACGCCATCTTCTCAACCTCCGGCGAGCCACCCTTGCCTGACTTGGCCCAACAACTCTTGCGTCGTCGGCTCCCCTAAGCCACCCATGAACCATTCCTACCGTCGGACCTACCCGCTTCCCCGACATAGCCCATCGAATTTGGGGAACATAGGGTGGAGCTCATCGAAACCCTAGAAAGAAGATTCAGAGGAGAGAGGAGGACGAGAGGCCTACCTGCCGTCGCATCTGGCGGATCCGTCGCCGCCGCCGCTGCATTCGCCATGACTGCACGCGTGGGAGGAAGTGGGGCGCGGGTGTGGGGCGTAGGCCGCCAGAGCTCGCCGGGTGTGAATCCCCGTGTTGTCACCATGGTCGTCCGAGGGAAAAGTCTACATAAAACACCCCCCCCCCCCAAATTATGGGGGTGGATTACTAGACCGCCAAACTATAAAACCAGTTATCCTACGTCCCGAACTTTGCAAAACTAGTCAAATAAACCCAAGGTGGTTTCAGAGCGTGGTTTGTTTTTTTTTTTTATTTCGAATCTTTGAAAATCATAATAAATCATAGAAAAATCCTAAAATAGAAAATACATTTTTTTGTTGGAATCCATATGAGTAGATCTATACAATGAACATATAATAAGGTATGTTTTAGTAAAAAAGTTTTTATTGTACATAGATCTATACTAGTACCACCAATTTTGTGATTCTTCATTCTTACAAGGAAAGCTTTTAAGACAGCAAAACATTTGTTTTGCCGTAATTATATTATTAGAATTAGAGTCTGGTTTTTGAAGGAAATCAATTCAAAAATTACACTAACATGAGGTAGGAATAACTATGAGGTTCAACTCATTTCGGGAAAAAAAAATAGGGACTCAACAACATACCGGGATTCATTTCGGACCGAAAATAATTGCAACAAAATAGACTCATGACTTGGATTCGATCCATGGGTCGAGATGTGTGGAATTAATCTCCTCTTGGTGCGTATGTGGAATTCGTATCCGTGGGATCAACTTCAAATAACGAAGTTATTTTCAAAATAATTGATACTCAATAGAGAGTAGATATTTAAATTTTAGATGAATATAACCAAGCAACCATTGAATACAAAACCTGGCAAAAAAAAAAAAACAAACAAATACAACTTTTTATACATGTCCTATTAATGGTGGAAATACAAATTTCAAGCAACATATTTGGAAAATAAACAAACTTCAGAATTTACTTATGATACCCGACAACCAGGATGTGAAACAAAAGGCCATCATTGTCAGGTGAGATTGGCTGCTTTTTTACAGGAATATTGGGTTCTTGAGGTGGCTGAAATTTCTCTGATGAACCAGTGGATTTTTAAGCATACATTTTTTTTTTTTCCTTCGTGACTCAAATATGTATTTTTGGCTTTTTGAACATCCGTATATGCTGCGCCAAGAACAGAAAGCTGTAGTTTTCAAGTTTACTAATATATGGATAAAAGTATACTGACTAGCTTGGAAGTTGGAACAACTATGGACCTCCAATACCTCAACAGAGCAATTGCTACACCGTGGTTATAATGTGCACGCAGACACATGTAAAATGTAAAGATATTTTGCCCTCTGTCCAAACTGATTCTGCATAGATAGGGTTACTTGCTGCTAAACACTACAGTAGCATTTGCATATGGTTGGTAACTAACTCATCACTTTGAAGGGTCTCACTTCCCCTTAAACGAAATGGATGACGAGTAACACCGAGCACCCGAGGTGTCAGTTTCTTCAGGTTGAAATGTTGAATTTTTCTTCATAGTGACACAGACTTTGCTGTCGTTGCCTATATAGAACCTGGGCAAGATGAACATGAAACAATCCCTTGGTAACCCGTCATAAAGCGCCGTGCTTTGCACTAGGAATTCTGAAGACTGGGTGTGGTACGAGTTGTTTTCCCAGAAGCGGACACAGCACACCGGAATTTTGGCTCAGTATCATGTGCAGGCTGCACACAGAACACAGAGATGACACAGCCAAACGGCTCTGATGCAATGTTGAGCAGGAACAGTTGTTCATCTTCGCTGGAGATGACATGAACCCCTTCCTTCACATCGACGTAAAAGCACCAGCCATACTTGCACTTGGTGGAGGGCCAGTGGTGCTCGGTGGTGAAATGTTCTTGAAGCAGTCCAGCTGATGCGGAGAAGTTGCAGCCGGTGTCAGGACATAAGCATGGCGCGTACCGGCATTTTGTCTCATGACCTGCCTTTTCATAGTAGCTTGTCTTCACGCAGCATCCATACTTGGTGTTGGAGCAAGGAACTTGGATACATTCAATGATCTTTTCAACCCCGTGGCAGCGGTTGTAGTCACTTTCACGGGAGCAGTGGTGGCATTTCTTTGGGTTTTGAGCTTGCCACGGCAGGATGAACATATGAGATGTCCCACAGCACACTGCAGATTATAAATAAATACATATGAACATTATGGTTGCTGAAGTAACTAAGACTAGTTGTTGGAAAAACTCAACCTGATCCAAGCACATAATGCATAAAGTAATTACAGTGCAAGATCAGCATGAATGAACAAATAGAACTCAGCTAAGAATATCAGGTACTTGAAGTTGCATGGAATGGAACTGAACTTGGGTGCACATTTCTGAGAAGTATTACATTGTCATTATAACTGTGAGTCATATGCTCAAAGCCTGAAACTAATATGTAGATAGGGAAATAGACCAAAAAAAAAAAAAAAAAAAAGTACGACACACTCCTGGGCAGTTCATCAAATCATAACAGACAAGTTTTGTACAAAACATCACCTTATCTTTCCTTTTTTTTTTTTTGCAACAAAGGGCAACGTGTAGGTTCATAAGTATAATCTAGAACAGTTCCTTGAAATATAGAGTTCATCGAGAATGATGTTTAGGCATACAGAATAGTGGCGAACTAAAGCATCGCTTGTGCAGGGAGCACAATATAGAGCAGAAAAGTTTCAACACATAATTTGGTTAAAGAGGCTAAATTAATCTTTATGTCTAGACTGGTAGAATCAAGTTTCACCTACTCTTCGGCATTTTCATGTTATCAGTCAGCAGCCAGTTATGTGTAACTAGCCAAAGTTCTACGGCTCTGGACATTTATTATAGCCAAAAGTAGTGTTCCAGAACAAACTGAACACATCTACCTCAACCTAACCTTTTTTCTTCTGGAAGAACTTGCAATATCTTGTCTATTTGATTAACCCTTTACGCTAAAGATTGTTAAATGGTAATAGTAGTCTTCAGGTGCATGGAAGTAGTATTTTCTTGAATGCACCAATTTTTTAAGACCTTTTATCGGCATTCAATATTTTATCTAAAAGTTAGTAGATTGTTTGCTGCAGTAACTCTGTTCACAAATCAAAATATCAATGACTGGAACTTCAGTGGCTTGTTAAGAAAGCGAAACAAGATACTAATGATATGCTAAAGCTAGCTTCTTTTGGTGTCGTTTTCTGTTGTCCTAAGATCAAAGCACTGCCAACAAGGGCATCATCAAACCTCAAAACCCAGCCCAAAGTCTTGTTGATCATTAAATCTCTTGGATCATTTTTAAGAATGGAGGATTTTGCCTCAATATTATCTACTCTCTCCGTTTGTAAGCTGTACTTACAATTTGGAACGGAGGGAGTAATAGTTTACTGTGAAATCAATGTATCCCAAATGGTTCTTAGACTGTTACACTAATTGCAGCAATTACATGATTAGATAACAAGAAAGCATTTTACGCACCATGTACTATCAAAAGGAGCACAAGCGACCAGTAGCAAACAATTCTCATCTGAATTTCTTTTTTTAATCAAATTAGCATCTAAAGTTCGACCAGTAACAAAAGGAGACTGCAACACAGGATCAGAAAAATTAGTGATGATAGATGGGGCACAACGGATGTACCTGGAAAATTGGAGGGGAGTAGGGGCCCAAAGCAGACGGGGCAGTCCAGGACCTCTAGCTCCATGACGACGCTGGTGGCGGCGCCATCCGGATCCTTCCTCTTATGGCTTCTCTCTTCTTGCTGCGCCTCCCCGGTTTGCCTACCGGAGTCGCTGCCGCTCATCTCCGTACCGCCCCAAATCAAGAAGTCACGGACAGTCTCCTCACAGAGGGAACCGGACAAACGGCGGCGAC
Source organism: Hyparrhenia diplandra (assembly GCA_015847255.1). Taxonomy (NCBI): domain Eukaryota; kingdom Viridiplantae; phylum Streptophyta; class Magnoliopsida; order Poales; family Poaceae; genus Hyparrhenia; species Hyparrhenia diplandra. The sequence goes on along the minus strand of JADLZK010010724.1, from coordinate 65,194 downwards.
GAAGCTCGTCGGGGCGAAGGGCGAAATGCTCGATTTCTCCGGGCACTGCGAGCAAGAGAAATGAATTAATCTAGCAAGACGACAGATACTGCGGCGTGTTGCAGTAGCGCGGCGCGATGCGATGTGCGGAATGCTCACCGGGGGCGGAGGTTCGCCTATTGGATCCGGCGATCCGGCAGTGGCTCTCCGATGCGGACCTGGCCGGCGGGGGTTTTCTGTACACCGGAGGGGCAGGGGAGGGGAGGAGGGTGCTCTCGTTCTGTCCCGGCTCTTATAATCGTGAAAAAATAATGTGATTTTACTTAGCCTGACGATAATAAACATTGATAGTAGATATTCATGTGACCGGTGATTTTTAAACTGAAATTGAGAGACACTTTCTCTAAAATCTCTAATAATAATTAATTTAAAATGTTTTATTCTAGTTTTTCATCTCGATGTTTAGAATAATTAATTTTAAATGTTTTATTCTAGTTTTTCATCTCGATTATGAAGTTAGAAATTTTCTTACAAGGAGAAGGGCAAGGATGTGTTAGTACTATTGCAATAATAATAAATCATTGTAGGTTACTAGGTTTGATCAAATCATAGAATAAGCAAAGAACATTTACTACTCCTCCATATCAAATTATAAGTCGTTTGACTTTTTTTAACAACAAGTTTGACCACTGCCTTATTCAAAAAATTTGCAAAATATCACTTTTTTTGCTGTGGCTTTCTTTATTAATATAAGTTTTTAAAGAATGACTTGAATTTGATAATATTTGCGCAAATTTTTTTAAATAAGACGAATGTTCAAACTTGGAGTCAAAAAAAGTCAAACGACTTATAATTTGGGATGGAGGGAGTATATTAGATTGATAATCGACCTTTTAGCTTCACTTAGGAGAAAACTGAAATTGCATATGTTTTTAGACGAGAATAAGAGAAAAACAAAGATGATAATGCAAGCTGGATGAGAGATGAGTTTGTTAATCAAAGTTTGGCTTTAGAGCATCTCTAACAAAGGCTACCTAAAGGGACTTAGATTGTCTCTAACACACAACACCTAAAAACTAGAGGCATTGGATTGTTTGCATGGTGCACGCTTAAAGCGTGACAGACTCAAACATTATGTTTTTCAACACATGACCCATCTCTCGGCTAGATCTGTCGGCTGTCGCCACTTCCTTCCCGCGAGATGCGATGCTGCTGGCTTCCTTCCCCGTCGAGCACCGAGCTGTCGAGCACTTCCCTCCCGGCCGAGCGCCAAGCCCGCCGCGCCCGCCTCTGTCGCCGCCCATCTTCCACCCATCCAAATAATGCAAGACCACCATAGGGAAGCGGCCGATAGCCCTACCCTACCTCATCTAGGTCCGCCGGAGCCCTCGCTAGCATCCGGGAGGTCCGGCGTGGTCAACTCTTCAACCGCCGTTGCCGCCACCTCCTCCACCGGCAAAGACTCCTCCCCCCCGCGCGGCCACCACCTCCACCCGGCGGGGCGCTTCTCCATTGGCTCGGCGACCTTCCGGTGGTGCTTTCTCCCCAAAGGCGGCGGGCTCCCTAGACCTAGTGCGGTGAGCCCCGACCGTGCTCGGCAGCTCCCCGGCCCCTAGCGCGGCAACCCTTCTTCGGCATGCGGCCCGCCATTGCATCGGCCTCCACCCCTATGCATGCCCTGAATGGCCGAATTGTCGATGGCAACAGAGTGAGGAAGAACATGACATATGGGGTCTCTCATGTCATTGACTAGTAAACTACATTTAAGAGCCACGATCTAGGTAGTACCCTTGGAGTTGGAAGCAAAATTTAGACAAGATGACAAATAACCACCTATCTAAACATCTAAACAAATAAATAGGTAGTCTGATTTAGATAGTAGTGTTGGAGATGCTCCCGTAGCGATACAAATTCTTAGGGTGCTTTGTTGAAACTAAAATCACTAAAATTTTGTCCGGATTTCACCGAAATCACTAAAATGTACTCGGGACCTCGTCGAAGCGAGGTTGAACTCAATGAAAATGAAGACCGACTGGTGTGGAAATGGGCTTCCAATGGCAAGTACTCAGCCAAGTCGGCATACGAGGCTCGATGTTGACCTCACACCCTATTCCATGATGCAAGAGGATCTAGAAAACATGGGCGCCGCTACGAGTAAAGATCTTCATGTGGCTAGCGGTGCGGACACGATCTTGGACTGGCGGACAGAGACGATGGCACGGGCTGCCGTGTAACACCCGGCCCAATAAGGATGTGGCCCAGGAACCCGCGCGCATTATATTTAGTACCACCTTGCTAGTTTAGCAAGGGTGGAGTCAACTTATAAGCCTTTGTCTACAAACCATATCACCTGGGTTAACCCTTTTTACGGCGGGGGCGAAAAGTGTAGCGGTGGTGGTATGTGTACGCCGTGCACGCCCTCAAGGGTGCGGTGCGGCTTTGGAAAAGCGGGGTGTCACATGTGGCACCGCTCTAGTCGGTCAGAGGTCTTTAACTTGTTAAGTGGTTACGAAGGCGTTAGGGGAAAAGCAGCCCATCTCTCTGGGATTGTATCACCGCGGGAACCTAGCCGCGGTCGGGGGATTCCCGCGGGTTGATCACCCGGACTGACGGAAGATACCTAGCGGCCCTAGCATGTTAGATAAACCTCTGGAAGGCGAAAGCGGGATGTTACAGTGGTATCAAAGCCGACCTTCAGCGGCCACGGGCGTCGCGGGCCCTGTTCGGACATGGGGTTCATTGCGGCGTGTAGACTGCACGGCACGGCATGGCACATATGCCCGGCCAAACGCACGGGTGTGCGTGCCAAGAGGGAGGTCTTGTTAGTTGGCGCCGACGAGGACGCCGAGTCCTTTGAGGGTGTTTTGTAACACCCGCCCAATAAGGATGTGGCCCGCGCATTTTGCGTTATTGTTAGTACCACCTTGCTAGTTTAGCAAGGGGTGGAGTCAACTTATAAGCCTTTGTCTACAAACCATATCACCTTTCCTTAACCCTTTTACACGGCGACAAAAAGTGTAAGCGGTGGTATGTGTACGCGTGCACGCCCTCGGAAGGGCCGTTTTCTGCGGCTTTGGAAAGCGGGGTGTCACATGTGGCACCGCTCTAGCCTGGTCGAGGTCTTTAACTTGTTAAGTGGTTACCGAAAGGCGTTAGGGGAAAAACAGCCGTGGATCTCCTTTGTATCACACGGAACCGCCGCAGATCGGGATTCCTGCCGGGTTGATCACCGGATCGACGGAAGATACCTAGCGGCCCTAGCATGTTAGATAAACCTCCGGAAGGCGAAGGCGATGTTACTCGGTATCGAGGAGTTTAGCCGCTAGTGCATGTTAGATAAACTGAAGGCGGAAGGTGCCATGCCCGTAAATATCCCGCCTTCGCCTTCCGCCTTTAGGTTTATCTAACATGCTAGGGCCGCTAGGTATCTTCCGTCAGTCCAGTGATCAACCCGCAGAATCCCCGACTTCCAGCTTCCCGCATACAATCCCGCAGAGATCCACCACCGCTTTCCCCTAACGCCTTTCGCAACCACTTAACAAGTTAAAGACCTCATCCGACTAGAGCCGCCGCGTTTGTGACACCCCGCTTCCAAAGCCGCACCGCACAGTTCCGTTCCGAGGGGCGCCACGCCGCATCACATACCACCCCACCCACTTTCGCCCCTCGCCGACATAAAAGGGTTAACCCGCTGGTGATATGGTTTTGTAGACAAAGGCTTATAAGTTGACTCCACCCTTGCTAAACTAGCAAGGTGGTACTAAATATGCTCGCGCAGCCCTTATCGGGACCACATCTTTATCTGGGCCGGGTGTTACAAACACCCCCAAAGGACTCGACGCCCTGGGCGAGCGCCAACTTAACCAAGACCTCCCCTCTTGGCACACGCACTGCGCCTGCCCGGATTCGCATATGTGCCATGCCGTGCACTCCGCAGCTACACGCCGCAATGAACCCCATGTCCGAACATCCGCCCGCGACGCCGCCGCGGGCCGCCGGGGTCGGCTTTGATACCACACTGTAACATCCCGCCTCGCCTTCCAGAGGTTTATCTAACATGCTAGGGGCCGCTGGGTATCTTCCGGCGATCCCGTGTGATCAACCCGCGGGAATCCCCGATCCGCCTGCTTCCCGTGGTGATACAATCCCGCAGAGATCCACACCAACACCCCTAACGCCGGGTAACCACTTAACAAGTTAAAGACCTACCTCGACCGACTAGAGCCATGCCACATGTGACACCCCTCGCTTCCAAAGCCGCACCGCACAGCCCTTCCGAGGGGCGTGCACGCCAGTATACATACCACCCCTCGCTACACTTTTGCCCCTCGCTTCGTAAAAGGGTTAACCCGAAGGTGATATGGTTTGTAGACAAAGGCTTATAAGTTGACTCCACCCTTGCTAAACTAGCAAGGTGGTACTAAATATGCGCGCCAGCCCTTTATTGGGCCACATCCTTATTGGGCCGGGTGTTACAAACACCCTCAAAGGACTCGACGCCCCTCGAGCGCCAACTTAACCAAGACCTCCCCTCTTGGCACACGCACTGGTCCGCCAAAGGTCATATGTGCCATGCCGCACTCCGCAGCTACACGCCGCAATGAACCCCATGTCCCAACATCTAATATCGCACGCCGCGTGGGTCGAAGGTGTCGGCTCGATACCACCTGTAACATCCCGCCGCCTTCCGCAGGTTTATCTAACATGCTAGGGCCGCGAAGGTCGGCTCGATACCACCCATAATATCCCGCCTTCGCCTTCCTTCAGGTTTATCTAACATGCTAGGGCCGCTAGGTATCTTCCGTCGATCCGGTGATCAACCCGCCAGAATCCCCGATCGCGGCAGCTTCCTCGTGTGATACAATCCCGCAGAGATCCACAAAAGCCTTTTCCCCCTAACGCCTTCGGTAACCACTTAACAAGTTAAAGACCTCGACCGACTAGAGCCAGTGCCACATGTGACACCCCGCTTTCCAAAGCCGCACCGCCGCAGACCCTTCCGAGGGGCGTGCACGCGTACACATACCACCACGCTTACACTTTCGTCCTCGCTTATAAAGTAAAAGGGTTAACCCGAAGGTGATATGGTTTGTAGACAAAGGCTTATAAGTTGACTCCACCCTTGCTAAACTAGCAAGGTGGTACTAAATATGTCGCAAAGCAGCCCTTTACCGGGCCACATCCTTATTGGGCGGGGTGTTACATGAATGCTGAATCCATAACCGCTTCCTCTGTGATCGTGAACCCGAGTCCATCGACCACATCATAGCCTCCTGCTCTTCTCGAGGCAAGTATGGTGGACAATGCTCGCGGTACTTGGAGTGGATTCCTCTCAAGTGGGGATGCCACGATGCTAGACTGGGTGGGATCGTTGGCGTCATGACACGGAGACAAACGAAAAGGAGCCCATACTGCTCATGCTTGGGGCTTGGCTACTTTGGAAGGAAATGAATGCCGATGCTTCGCAATGAGGCCGCCACCTCCAGCCAACTATTCTCCCTCATCAAGTGCACCGCCGACCTGCGGATCGAAGCAAGAGCACGCAAAACTAAGTTGTCTAATTCGTCAAGTAGCTAAGGGCACCAAACCGGGAGGAAGCGCTTATTGTAAATCTTTTTTTTCCTCTTGTTCGCGCATTTTGCGTATTGTAAAAAGCTCTCTCCTTAAATACAACGATGCACAAATGTTTTACGTATTCGAGAAAAAAAATTCTCCCTAAACTCAGCATCAACGACGACAAAGAACTCGAGACAACGCCCCGATGTTCCGCATCCTTGTCCGTTTTTCTCCTGCTGTGTTTGTTGTGCCAGATCACGGCGTGTATCCCGGTCTTTCCTTTCCTCCCCATCGTCGCAAATCGCAACGCCTTTTGGGGCAGGCGCAGGCGCCTTCCTTTTTTTCCTCGCCACCAGGTAGCATATCATGGTCATGCCGTGGTACCTTCCTTCATTCACAGCAGATCGATCGTTCCCTCGGCTGCGCGCCAGACGCACGACGTCCCGCTCTCGGCGGCCAGAGGACAACCTCGCCGCCGCCTCCTCCTCCGTCACAGCAGAAGGTGCCGGCGCGGCCGCGGCGCGCCGAAGCACTAGCAGCAATGGATCGGGAACTGGACGCGCTTGAGTGCCCCATCTGCCTCTCCCTGTTCCAAGGATCCATCTTCCAGGCAAGCATACAATGCAGCTCACATCTTTCAGCCTTTCACCTCATCACCCGGCCAATTTGCAAAACTAATCATCCGTGGTGCGTTTGCGTTTGTTGTGTTGGCCAGTGCAAGAACGGGCACGCCGTGTGCGATGCCTGCCACGTCCGCATCAACGGGACCTGCCCGTCCTGCCGCGAGCCCGTCGGCGACATCCGGTGCCGGGCGCTGGAGAATGTCATCGCCGGCATGGCCCCCCCGCGCGTTCAGCAGCCATGGGTGCACGCAGCTGCTCAAGCTCAAGGATAGGCCGGACCACGAGGCGTTCCTCTGCCTGCACGCGCCGTTCGCGTGCCCGTTCCAGGGGTGCGCCTACTCTGGGCTGCAACTCTACGACCACATCCACGACGCTCACGTCTTCACCGACTACGTTGTCGGATTCAACGGGTCCAAGTGGTGGTTGTCGCTGCGCCGGAGCACGCCGTTCATTGTGCTCCTAGACCCAGAGGACCGACGCGTGTTCTTGCTGCTCAACTGTGGGGATGTTCGATCGGGCCGGTCGTTCTCGGTGGTCTGTCTCGGCCCGCGCCTCGCGGGCAACCAGTTGCTGGAGTACAAGCTGGAGGTGGGCAGCGCCGGCGCCGCCGCCGGCCAACCCGAAAGCTCTCGCTGTCTGCCTGCTCCGTGCATTGTATGCGCAGCTGGGCAGGGCAACACCCTACTGACGGGTTCCTGTTCGTGCCGGACGCGTACTGGACCTCCTCCGACACCATCAACGTCAACGTCCTTGTGCAGAAGTCGACGGTCAACAATGATGGCAGAAGTCTTAGTATATTGAGTAGTCCATGTCCATGCTCAGAAGTCGACAGTCCATGTCCAGAAGTCGACACGTACTGGAGTTTAGCACGTTGGCTCAGGCACCCCTCACTGAAAACATTTGATCCAGTGTTAGTGCTGCCAGTGTTTATTGTTTTTTCACCGCAATGGCTGTCATGTGGGCATTGGCGTGGAAGATGAGCACTCCTGAAATCCCTGTAATACCTGAAAGAAGGACGTTATGGGATACATGTAGGTCAAATTTTGTTACTTTGACTAGGTTTATATAAAATACGTGTAATTTTTATATCTCTAAATATATTATGATAGTAGCTAGATCCAACGATGTATCTAATGATACTAATAATATATTATAAATATTGATATTATTTTTATATCTAAATAAAGGTGATGTATACATCGGCCGTGCTATTCTAAGGGTGATGTCCATATATCGGTTGTTCCTAGGCAACTCTTGGCTTGTTGGATTGCTGCTCAATTTCATCCTTAGTTGCAACAACACTTTGCTCTACCTTTTGCATAGTGGATTGAGATTGATTCCCACTGAAAATCGTCTCTTTGATCTATTCGGACTTCAACCAGGACCTACATGGAGTCAATTATAAAGGGACACATTATTGTGAATCAACCAGCTGATGGAAGAACAAGGAATTGGTTTAGCTTGAGCTGACCAAACAAATTCAACAAGGAACATGGAGTCAATTATAAAGGGACACATTATCTGTTTCTTCGTTTTTCTATCTTTCCTTTATTGATTGCATCCAAACAGGTGGGTGCAGTGCAGTTTCAACGAGCAGGGGTGAATTGGGCAGAATGGAAATATGCAAAGCGCGCGGTTGCCGCCGTGGTCGTGGCTGTGCCCATGAGAAGGACCTGGGACCGGGACACCATCGATGTCACCCTGAGCTCGAGTGCCCTCTCTGTCTCGTGGCATTCGAAGGCGCGGTGTTACTGGCAAGCCACCACCTGATTCTGCCTCTCGGTCATCTTGACATCATTAGTACACAGTGTCAGCACCAATGCTCAATTCTTGTCGGACCAACTCAACGGTACAAGATCCTTTGATAGGATATGTGTTCGTTGTGCGCGTGCGCGTTCGTCGCCGTGATCACCACGTCGGAGTTCGTCATGGAATGCCTACCGCGCGCTGTTCCGTCCGTGTCATGTCCGAGTTCAACGGCCGGTAGCCAAAAATCGAGAACGCGGCTCAGTTCCAACAAATTTTAATTTGACCATACACGCATCCTTACGTACTCTGATCTTATGTGTCACGCAGTGGTAAAACGTACGCAAGAAAAACCCTGGGTCGGACGTACCGGACTGGAGCCAGAATGCCAAGCCTGCTGCCCGATCAGCAAGATTTTTTTTAGACGTGGAGGCACAGCAGGGACGGACGTGGGCAAGATGCCATGACCTAGCCTTGGTTATTTAAAGAAGGAATATTATCTAGATTTTTAAAGTTTTGTTACCTAGCTGATCGAATTAGGCTTAAAGGTTTGCTAGGATATCTTTAGCTACCGGTCTCCATATATGTCACGATAATAAACAGCAGTTCTTCTCGGATAAGAAGAAATCAATCTATAACTACTGCGATCTCCCATCGTTTTCACTACCAACTATCAGGCACCGCCGGCGCCGGAGCTAGAGACGGCGAGAAAAGCAATGGATCTAGATCTGGACAAGTTTGAGTGCCCCATCTGCCTCTCCGTGTTCCAAGGATCCATCTTCCAGGCAAGCTCCACATCTTTCATCAGCCTTTCGATCTTTCCTGCATTCACTTTGCAAAATTAATTGATCATTCGTTGTGCGTTCGTTTGGCCAGTGCAAGAACGGGCACGTCTTGTGTAATGCCTGCCGCTCGCATCCATGGGACTTGCCCGTCCTGCCGCGAGCCCATCGGCGACATCCGGAACCGGGCGCTGGAGAACATCATCACCGGCATGCTCCTCCCCTGCTCGTTCAAGAGCCAGGGGTGCACGCAGCTGCTCAAGCACACAGAGAGGCGCGACCACGAGACGTTCCACTGCCAGCACGCGCCGTCCGCGTGCCCGTTCCAAGGGTGCGCCTACTCAGGGCTGCTCCTCTACGACCACATCAAGGACACGCACAGCAGCCTCGACTACGCGCTCAGCTTGTTCGGGTCCAAGTGGTGGGTGTGGCTGTCCCGGACCACGCCGTTCATGGTGCTCCTGGACCCGGTGGAACGGAGGGTGTTCATGCTACTCAACGACGGGAACGTTCGCTCAGGTCGGTCGCTGTCGGTGGTCTGCCTCGCCCCGCGCCCCACGGCCAACGAGTTGCTGGAGTACAAGCTGAACATGGATTTCGCCGGCAAAACCGGAGCGTTCTCCCTGTTGGCATCGGGCCCCGTGCCTTGCATGCGCAGCTGGGCGGGGCAATACCCTACTGACGGGTTCCTGTTCGTGCCGGACACGTACTGGACCTCCCTGTACTTCATCCTCGTCAACGTCCATGTCAAGAAGGTCGGTGGTCGACAGTGCCCTAGGTAGTCTTGCTTTAAGCACGTGTCAGGAAGCATTCGCTTTGTTGGTGTTATTAGTTTTTTTGTGACCCTTGCAGTGGCTATCTTGTTGGTATAATGGTATGGAACAGCGAGTGTAAGTTTAGTTCTTCCTGGCCATTGTTGTCTGCGCTTCGCTACGGGTGATATAGGCATGATATAGAAAATCTTGATAATGTGCAATGACGAAATGTGTGATGGATTTGGGTTTAAGCAACTCCCATTTATGGGAAGAGTAAAAATTACAATAGTTGGAGCGTCCATCCACTAGAGCACTAATAAAGCTGGGGGCTCAAACAGCTAACTCCACTAGAGCCATAATATTACATTATGTGAGATTACATAATAGGCACTAGTAAAGATAGGGGCTCAAATAGCTAACTCCACTAGAGCCAAAACATTACATTACGTGGGATGGCATAACGGTAACGCTGTAGTTGAGCGTCCATCCACCGTCGACGACTTCGTGGCCTATTGAGAAGCCCAAATAACCTACTCGCTAACCGCACTTCACGGCTTTAGAAGAAAAAAAGTAAACCACGCCGCATCTTTCTTTTCTCCACCATCGCACTTCGGCGTGTTTGCCCTTCGCTGCCACCGGAATCTTGTCACTCACCGTGTCGCTAAGCCTCTTTCTCCTTCCCTCCCCCCATGGATCTAGCGGTACCCTCCTCCACGTGCGACTTCGCTCAAGTCCGATGGCCGCCATGGCGTTCTCTCCCTCCACTCTCTACTACGGGGCGGTCGCATCCTTCCCGTGTCCCATCGGATCCGGCCGGTGCACACGAGCAAGCCGTTGACCCTCCCCTACATTGACCGGCAGCGCCCCCCAGATCCGTAAGTATCACTCCTCTTCGACCGGGCGGTGGGCATGGTGGGGACGTCGGGCACTCACCAACCAAAGACGCTCTATAGAAGGGAAGCGGGGATGCCTCTCCTCAATTGGCGGCGGGCATGGTGGGGCGGGGCAATCACCAACCAGTGCCGCCCTACGTAAGGGAAGCGGGGGAGGCCTACGTCCCCATCCACATCGCGCCGCCGACAAGAAGGGCAGGGTCATGCCACCACCCCCACCGGGGTAGGTGTTGGCCACGCAGATGACACTATGACATGTTGCAAGAGTATGTTTCTTGTGTTGTAGATGTTTCATCTAAATGTTTCAAGTGTTTCTCGTTGATGTTGCCAAAATATATCGGGATGTTGTATCTGCTTTCAAGAGTTGTACACTTATGTTGCTAATGTCTATCCTTAGGCTTTTTTGGTGTTGGCTGGCAGGCGCGCGCATACCGCCTCCGCCTCCCTTCCGCGGATTCTTCGGGCAATTAATTCAGAAATAAAGGAGGAAATTAATTAGGATTATCTTAGGCTTTTTGGTGTGCAAGGGGATATTCCATCTATAAGGAAGACCCTTATTAGGAAAATAAATAGGATATGTTTGTAAAAAGGGTATTCCAATCTATAAGTAACCTTTTAGAGAGATTGCTTGCGATACAAGTCCCACTAGCCGGGCTATAAAAGTAAGGGTAATCTTTCGGGTAACAAGCAATAAAGAAAATTTATCCCAACTCTTCCTCCTCTCCCCGCGCCGCCCCCCTCTCCCCCACGCCGCGCCCGCCCACTACTACATAAAGGATTAATGGTGGCGGGCATAATCAATTTTCGGTGGCGGTTTTCACGCCCGCCACCGACCGAGGGTCACCGAAAATGAGCCATTTTCGGTGGCGGCAAAATGCCCGCCACGGATAATAAAAAAAATTGAAAAGCCCGTGACGGGCCTTGTGATCGAGCCTCCGCCGTGGATCTGGACGGGCCCGAGATCGGGTGTCGCCGGCGCCGCCGCCGTGGGCGGGATCTCTCCGCGCCGGCGGATCTAGAGGGAGGGGCGGCGGATCGGGGAGCTCGAGGTGGCCGCCGCGCCGTGGATCTAGACGGCAGCCACCCGGGCGCCAGCCGACGAGCCTCCGAGGGGAAAGAGCCGCCGCCGCGGGCCGATCTCGAGCCGGAGGAGCCGCCGCGCGGATCTCGAGGTGGAGCAGCCGGCCGGCCGCGCTGAGGTCGAGGTGGAGGAGGCGCGCCGGAGCTCGAGGTGGAGGAGCCGCTGCCCACGCCGAGGTGGAGGATCCCACGCCGCCGCTGGGCCGGATCGCATCTCGCCGGATCCTCAACGCAGCCGCCGTCGGAGGGAGAAGGGCGCCACCGCCGGGGAGGGAGAAGGGCGCCACCGCCGGGGAGGGAGAAGGGGCCCGCCGGTGGACCGGTCGGGAGGGCGAAGGGCGCCGTGGTGGGGAAGTGAGAAGGTGGACATCAACAAACCCAGCGCTCTCCCCTCGCCGGCATCGGGCTCCATGCCTTGCATGCGCCGCCGACAGAAAAAATACCCTACCGACGGGTTCTTGTTCGTGCCGACACGCATCAAGGGTTCCTTATCGCACCACATCGCCGCCAACGCCCATGTCCGAAGCGTGGGGGCTTAATCTAGAACATTAGCTCATTGGGGTCAAGTAGTAGGTGACGGGGTCAAACATGCATTAATTCTCTATTTTGAGAGTGATTTACATATGGATGAGAAGAGTTTTAGTGCTATTTTTAACAAGTCATCGGGGTCGGCTGACCCGACAATATGCACTAGATCCGCCGCTGTCCGGAAGGTCCGTCGTCGTTAGTGCCCTAGAGCTAATCTTGCTTTAAAAAGCACGACTCAAGGTGTCATGAAACTAGCATTCGCTTTGTTGGTGTTATTAGTTTTTGTGTCCCTTTCGATGGCTATCGTGTTGGTATGGAAGTTATAGAGACAACACCCATAAGTTTACGTCTTAGCAAATATGTTCATGCGTGACAACGAGACGTATAACCTATTCGGCTAAATAAATAATTTGAGACTTGAGATTAGTCCTTGTGTTCCAATTTCATTTAATATTATCTGAATGTACGCTATGGCTTCGACATTTATCCATTATATTGACACCACATGTGTTTTAATTTCTCTTGCACTAAGATGTTAAGGCTGGATTTTCACAATGTCTGCCCACTATACTAACTCGCAGTATGTGCATGAGAGACTTGATGATTTAAATGATCACATTATGCACTCTTTAACAGTCGAGCCCGTGCTTAGCCCACTTTGACTGTAGGGCTGTTCTTGGGCCGCACAACGAAAAATTCGAGGAGGAAGGTAGTGTCGGCCGCGTGGTTGGATCGACCATGGTCGACCGCTGTACAAGAATTAAGTCTTTTTAATTCGTGTAATCAGTAATCATTTTCCTTACTCTAAGCTGAACTTGTTTTCCATTTTTTAATATATCTTTTATTGGTCGTAGGGGTGCAAACCCCTCCCGTTTCTTTAAAAAAGAAAGTTCATTTTTATATCGGGCGCAATAGCGCCCGGACGTATGGAACCACGCCACATCCGGACGCCCGAGGCCGGCCAGTAGAAGGCAGTCAGCCCATCAATAGGAACGGCCCCATCTAATCTCTGTCTTCTATTCGGGCTTGTCCATCAAAACAGAAACACATGACCCCCATCTGGACTTCGTCTTCCACCCGCTGGCGCGACGCCCTCGCCGCCATTTCCCGCCACGCCGGCGGGTACGGACGCCCCCACCCCCACCCCTAGCGCCCGCCCTACATCGACGCTTCGTCTTCCTCGTAGGTGGGCCTCCGTTGCACCGCTCCTCCGACCGGCGATGAGAGAATGTGGGCTTTGGCCCCATCTGCAACAATGGCAATGCACTAGTGATGTGCTAGTGAAACGTGGCCGGATAACTAGTGAAACAAGGACCATATCGATCTAAAAACATTGGTGAAATGCAAGTGAAACGTTGTCGGATAACTAGTGAAACATGTACAATATCACTCCGCGACAAATTGAAACATTCGTTTTGAAGGCAAACGAAACACATGAAACATGTTTCTAAAACACTTGACAAACAGTCCCGAAACACTCTTGAAACAATTGTAACAAAGCTTCTACTGCAACATATACCCTGTAAAGCTTCTCTGAAACAATTGAAGCACACAATTGAAAATGAGGAGGAAGAGAGAGTCTAGCGCGGGGAGCCCCATGGCCGTGCACCCCCTCGCAGAGGTCGCTACCACCATGTCGTCAGACCATGCCGGATCTGTGCTAGCACTAGAGCCACCACGGACATCCGGGAAGAACGGTTTTGCTTTTTATATGTTCTCGCTATAGCAGAACATCCTCATATTCTTATGGTGCTTTTTCAATCAATAAATTTATTTATTTATTATACAAAGTTAGTGATATTTATGTTAAAAGTTTCTTTTGCTCATTCTCCCGTAGGGAGAGATGCCATGGTCGGTAATCTATTACTCCTATAAAGATAAATCCCACTAGCTATTTCTCTTAACGTGTAAGCTGTCCACCTAGGCAATGCACTATCACATACACAGTTAATATCCACTAAGCAAGACCTCACTAGCTAATATCTCAACATGCAAGTTGTCAAACTAAGCATTGCACTATTATAAATAATTAAAATCTACTAGCATATGCAACTATAATGTCCATGTCAGCAAGACACAAAAGCATTTTATTGTCTATGTCATTATATTACACAATCCACTAATTCTTAATGATATATATTATATAATATATCAAGTTCTTGCATACATATACATATCCTAATTCTTCATACCCGCGGTAACACGTGGGGAATCCTCCTAGTAATATATATATCGAAGGACATATATTTGTTTTTCCAATCAATTGTCCTAATATACTTCAAGCTCCTAGTAGAATTATCAATCATAAAAACATTATGAACCAATGTGAGATTTAGGATGTGACTTGGATATAATCTTCAGTATTGAATATAAGTACATACCCAACTAGTGAGCATGCATGTACACAAGGACCATATCGCCTAATGGCTTACAATTTCATCAATTAAACCTAAAGTATATCCAACATAATATCTAATATTTCACCGCTCTTGATGGATTTGTGAACTAGCTAGCAACTCTTCAAGGAGCACAATCTGAAAAGTACAAGCAAAGAAGTTAGAAACTTTTCCATTCATTGAGAAAAATTAACCAGATATCAAAATGTAGTCAAAGAACTCATTATTAGATAAAAGAACAACTTGCAGTTGATCAAAATATTATTAGATCAGCAACTTGGAGTTGATTAAAAATTTTGCTATCATCCTTGACAACTCAAGAATGTGAACACATTATGTGATGTGGCATTGTACGTATAGTCTCTTCCTCGAAGCAACCGTGTGATCACATTATGTGATGTGGCATTGTACGTATAGTCTCTTCCTCAAAGCAACCGTGTGATCTATTCTAAGTTTCTAACAATCAGTAAAATGTCACAAACAAATAATGTGTGTATAAGGCAAACAAGTTGAAGGCTTTCAAATCTCGACAGCAGGATGTGTCCACTCGTAATAACAAAAGTTACAAAATCTAAAAAGGGGATCACATATATATACCTGGGATGAAGAAGCTAATGAAGGGGACGACGCTCCGGTAGTTGTTGCTGGGATAGCTCACCTTCATCACCCGCCGTGACTTTAGGTCAACCGTGAAGACACCAGCATGTGTCCTTAGGAAGAAAACACCAACGCCTTCAGCAAAACCAATCACATAAGCTTTCATATAGTGTTTGTTGTCAAGAGGCAACAGTTTCCTAAGCTTGATGACCTTCCGCTGTACCCATCCTGCAGCACCTCCATCCTCTGAATTATTCCATCTTCTCGACCAAAGGTAAAGCCTTGAACCCCTCATGCCGGCGATGCCCAGTGAGCCGTCCTGGTTTTGCGTGAGCACTGGTTCCCTTTCGTCAAAGTGAAACGACGCTCCACCAAATCTATTTGGCTTGTTGATCCAAGCAAAGCGACGCTCCACCAAATCATACCTCAGAATACCATAACCTCCACCAACGGTGCAGTAGATTCCATCACCGACGAGAGCAGGGCGCATCACGTCCAAGCCCCAGCACCGTGTGCCGTCAGAAACCGGCGCTTGCCAGGCACGATCCTTCGATGAGTAAACACAGGCATAGGCGGTCCTGCTTGCGTCGTGGTAGCCTATACAGACGACAACAAAGGGACCAGCGCTGCAGTCACAGTGGTCGCAGCCGGCCACATCGCAAAGCACGACGGCGGTGTAGGACGCGTACAGGATGCCGGGTGGCGGCAGGTCCGTCCAGTCATCCGCGATCGGATCCCACACGGCGAGGCCCATGCTGTCCGCGTTCTTGAAGAGGACGCGGCCGTGGCGGCAGTCGAGGGCCCAAGACACGCGGCGGTCGGCGTCGAGCGCCGCCGCTGCTGCATGGGGAGCGGGGAGGCCGCCGTGGTGGCAACGAAACGAGACAAGGGCGCCGGGAAATCGAATCCAACGGCAGAGAAGGGACTCGGGAAATCGAGGTTGTAGAAGAATCCGAGCAGGGGGGGCGCGTCGGTGGAAGACGTGGTAGCGGCGTAGGAAGCCGGGGTCTGAGATGATGCGGTGCCAGAGTTTGGAGACGAGGGAAGCGCGGGAGAGCTGCGCGGGCTTGTCTGGAGGGAAGCGGAGGAGGATCTCCGCGGTGAGGTCGTAGTTCAACTCCGGCAGTGTCATGGCCATGGTGCGTTCGGGAGGGTTTTGGCTGCGTGATCGGCGTGGAACCAACGATTGACCTCGCTGCTCCTGCTGGTATATATATTAATATTACATCAAGTTTGTGACAGTATTATATTATATAGATTTATATATATATATACATGGCCGGTCGGCTACGATTTTTATATTCTCCTTCATGGACTCTATGAATTCTGTTCTGGAAACTGATCAAACTGACTGATATAGTATGCGATATGGACTTTATGGTAGACCTGAGCAAAACTAGCCCGCCCGCGGGCCCGGCCCGAGCCCGACGGGTTTTGGCCCGCCCACGAACCTTACCGGACAGGGCCTGGGCAGAGATTTTGAAGCCCGAAAAAATTTTCTTGACCCGAACCCGGCCCGAAATACATTTTGTAGTGTAAAATGCACGGTAGCCCGCCCAAGCCCGGGCCCGGCCGAGCCCGCCCCGAAAAGCTAGGCCCGACTTGCCCGTGGGACGTCATGGGCAAGATTTTTTCGCCCGAAATAACCGGGTTTTTTCGCCCGCCCGAACCCGACCCGCCCCGAAAAATGCTCGGTCTACTTTATGGGCAGGACGGGACCGAAGGAAGCAAATGGGTCGGGGGGCGGGGGCGGGCTCGAGCCCCTCCTACGCTCTGGGCCGTCGCAAGGAAAACTATACCTCAAATTCTTTTTATCCGGCATTAATTTGGAACTGCGTGCATCTAAAGCACCCTTTACTAAAGTCAATGTAGTTGTATTCAAACCTAGAGCAATAGCATGCTGAACCAAGAAATCCCCGGGTCCTATTGTTAAGAAAAGCGAATTACTATTCTCATTAACAGCATTCAACCATCCGGGCAACCATATGTTGTGACCTGCATTGAAAGCGGGGTCATTCATTGAAGATAAGAGTATATCGGACCCATATATGTCGTCTTACCATGAGCAAATTGTATCCATTGGGCAAATATAGGTTCGATCAAGATTTGCTTTTCTGGAGTACCAAAAGCAAGCATAGCGTCATTATGAACATAAAGGCCCAAGGTATGGAATCCTATGAAGAGGCTAGCCCAACTTAAATGAGATATGATAGCTTCCTTATGGTCTAACTTTTTTGCCAATACATTATCTTCATTCTCGTTCCGGATTGTATTAATCTCTAATAAAAAAATAGCTCCATGAGCAAAAGCCCTTGTCATGATGAACCCTACAATGTATTGGTGATGAGTATATAAAGCAGCTTGAGTAGTAAAGTCTTGTGCTATGAATGCATAAGCGTGTAAAGAGTACATATGTTGAGCTACTAAGAAGTAACAACACCTACGAAAGATAGAGCAAGGCCTAATTGAAAATGAATCAAATTATTGATTGTATCATAAATGCCTTTATGCCCACGTCCTATTCACTACTACAGATTCGCTCATCACTACGCCCGAAATCACCGCCGGAATTTAATCCACCGGGCAAGTGTTGAAGCTTGCCCTACAGCGATGAACCGTTCAGCGAGGGAAACTTCGTAAACTCCATGGATTCGATAAATTCCGCGGTGAAGACTCGGATCACCACCGGGTTGAATCGCTCCCCGGCAAAGGGTCTTGATGGACCGTATCAATCGCGGGTTTGAATTAGAACCGAAAGCGATTTCAAGATTGACACAACCGGGTTGAATTAGAACCGATAGCGATTTGGGAGGGGAAGCAAAGGGAACCGATAGCTCAAGAAGGAACAAGAAAACAAACGATAGAAACAGAACGGAGATGAATTACAAATGACTTTGGAGTCATTATATATTACTAGATAATTATATATTACTAGATAATATATTTTACAAAACGAAAAAAAAAAGAAAGCGGCGGCCGCCATCGCCTCCGCCGCGCTCCAGTAGCCGCCGCCATCACCTCCGCCGCCGCCGGGCTCGCTAGGCGTCCGTCGATGCCGGCCTGCCTCGCCGCCCGGCCGCGTTCCCGCCGCCGGCCGCGTTCCCGCCGGCAATTGCTCGAGCTCCGCCCGGCTGGCCGGTATCCCCCTCGGCGAGGATGTCGGCCATGGCCTCGACCTTGAAGGCGTAGAAGTTCGCCTTTTCCACCAACGGTCAAGCCACCGTTGGCGGGCCGACTTTCTTCGGCCGGCCGGTGAGCTTCTCGGGCGTCATGGAGGCGCCCCCACGGTGAAGACAAGCTCCTCGTTGGTGTAGACGCCGGCCATCTCGCCGATGAAGAAGAAGCTAGCTGCCCGAGGTTTATGGAAAGAGAGAGAGGCAAATTAGCGATGGAAATGGTACCAAATCGAGCGTTGTTATATAGTAGCAAGCCATGGAATGCATGCAGTCCATAGTCATTCCCAAGACGCGGGCGCCATGAAAATGATCAACATGCGCATCGCCGCTAATCCAATGGCCGTCGCGATTGGCCCGCTTTCCCCACGAAAGGTCGACCGCTACGCTTGCGCCAGCGCTTCCAATGGCCGCTTCCTCGGCAATGGCACGGCGTTCCCAACACCCAATCCTGAAATTCCCGCCGATCCCCAACAAGCCGTTTAATTTTGACCATTTTTTCAAGAACGATGATCGAGTTTAGCATTGTTATTTTGAAACAAGGAATGCATGCTTCACATTGTTTACCATTGCTACAAGATCAACCACACGTCACGTACCTTCGATGCCGACGGGTGAGGGAGCAGGAGGGAGGGAGGGAGACGAGAGAGACTTCTGCTGGCCGGAGAACGAGACACACTCAACTACAAGTCAGCACGTCCACAACACCTGCCGGGCTATTTAAAGAATCAAACTTTGTACCGCCCAACGGATAGCCATCATCGTTTTTTTTTTTTTTTACCACAACATCAGTAGCTGCCACGCTTCACTTAGCGTGTTCCACGGTGGCTGCGCTGCATGCATGCATGCCGCCGCTTGGAGAACCGCGTTGCTAGTAGCATTCACTTTGCCGGTTAGGAACCGGCCGGTGTCTCGGAATCGATGAGAAAAAGCTCGTGGGCACCGGCAAGCAGCAGCGGCCGACGGGTTAAATCAATGTCGGTTAAAACACCGCGGGTGTAGTTTCACACCCTAAGCGGTGATGTGTAGATCACCGCCGGTGCATATCGTTCGCTAGTGGTATTCGACATCACCGCCGGGTGGAAACTTGACCCGTAGTGATTTCGAAAAAAATTCAACGGCCGCGCACCTTCTCAACTCGATCGGTGACCATTTGCACCAATGTTGGCACACCGCTGCCCGTCCTCCGCATAACGGCGGTCGACTCTACCACGCCGTCTCGCCTATTTCAACGGCAAGGGGGGACGCCGTGTTTTGCACCCGCCTTCTCCTCTCTGTTCTTGCATTCTTGGTTCGTCCGGTGGTTCCTAACCCTCTCCTCAAAATACTGAGGGCTTAGATTTGAATTTAGTGTCATGGGTTTTGGATCTAGGAAATCTTTTTTTCTCCTTATTTTCCTTGTTCTTCGTCCCTCGATCTTCTTTGCTAGCAAAGACTTTCCAGTTCCACATACATATGGCCTTTCTTTGGGAGAAAGCCCTCCACATACGAGATATGCCTAGTCCAAGAAAATGGTTTACAAAAAAAGGTGCTAGAAGAGTCTTACCGATGAAGGAGAGACACGGGGCTTCCATCTTCTGTGGGTGCCATGATTCGGTCGAACTCCGGACTCATATTAAGAGTCCCGAGTCCTTGTGCTTTGGGGTGCTATTGTTCACCCAATATCCCCAGCACATGGGCGTATAGTATCTCGAATCATAAGGTGTATCCAGGGGAAAAACAATCCTCATTGGACCTAAGTTATTGGGATTTCATCCCCGGTCCAATGGTCAAGTTTGGGATGAAGACGAAGCTCCCTGTGAATCTCGTCCTCCAACCTCCTCAATGAGTGCACGTAGCGACCTCGGCAGTTCTTCGACCCAAGAGATGCTACAAGAGACTTACTGAGGTGGTTAAATTTTAATGTGTTTGTACACTTTGATTGTAGCATTGACCTATCTGTGAATTGGTCTTTGTTACCATATATTTAGTTCTATGTAAGGTCTTTTGCTATGGAAATATATGTAATGTAAGGTCTTTGTTATGGAAATATATGCAATGAAATTTTTTATCTTTTTGTATTTCATTTTGGTATGAATCTTGATTGTCTCTTCGATACCTTTGAGTTTTCATTTTTTACCCTTCATCGAACGTAATAAAGACGGTTAAGTCAATGAAATATGCTTTGCATATTGTGAGGAAAATTCAACGTATATATATATCCAAATCTAATATGAATAAAATAAAGTTATATATGTAACAAAAACAAAGAACGAGATATTGAATTGTTTTCACATCCATATCCCCTTCAGAACAGATAACCAAAACCCCCAGCTTTATGTGAAGCATCTGCTTTCGACATAGTATGCGGCGGCAGAGACGCAACAATGCATGCATGCAAAAGCGAAAGTGAAGTGACAACACCGTGAATTCATCACGGATACATACACGCCACCGTAGTGATATGGTATTCATCTGCGGCGCCATTCAAATAACCATAGTCATGTTGTTATCACTACCGGGTATATCTTAATACCCGCAAGTGATGTACCCACCGATCAACTCGCTATAAATCAAGGCCATTCCCTTATCCAAATATCGTATGTAATTTTTTTCTAACATTTTTTATTTCTTATTTTACTATAACAAATACATGGACATTAGTTTAACTTAACGTCATTTTGTTGCATTTATATGTTTCACAGACTTTATCCCCAATACAATGGCTAGAAACCGAGCGTATCCACGAAAAAGACTTTTTCGAGACTATACAAGGTGTAGTTCCTATACATGGTGGGAAAAAAATTCAAGCCATTTCAATACAATGGAGGATCATTATTTGAGTGTACATGGTTGGGAAAAAAATTCAAGTCATTTCAATACAATGGAGGATTACACATCCTTCACAAAAGGCACATGATCTACCATCGAACCAGGACTATCGATGTAGTTCCCGTGCTCCATGTGGTTCATATGTTTGCCGGTGTTGTAGTGGTCTCAAACTTTTTCTGAGCCTTTCACATGTAAATTGGGAAGCACCCACGAAGTTTGAGATTTTTCGAATTGGTTTGGTACTTTTCCCCATTTATTTGAATTTCTCGCACGACGCCACCTTGTAATTATAGTTTGAACCGAGCGTACCCACGAAAAGAGCCGGAATGCTGCCGGACTTTTCCACGGGTCTCATGTGCCCTTGGAGGCAAATCACCGTGGAGGTCCAAGAAAAATTCTTGTGTTTCCATGGTTTAATTAGCCTTCTTGTCGCCGCTTATCTCAAGAAAATCATAGTAATTAAGATATTTATCAGAAAAACCTAAGAACTTGTGTGGGGTCATTATTTGGGTGTACATGGCTGGGAAAAAAAATTCAAGCCATTTCAATACAATGGAGGATTACACATCCTTCACAAAGGCACATGATCTACCATCGAACCAGGGACTATACAATTGTAGTTCCCCGTGCTCCATGTGGTTTCATATGTTTGCCGGTGTTGTAGTGGTCTCAAACTTTTTCTGAGCCTTTCCAATGCAAATTGGGAAGCACCCACCTAAGTTTGAGATTTTTCGAGTTGGTTTGGTACTTTTCCCGGTTTATTTGAATTTACGTGCGACGCCACCTTGTAATTATAGTTTGAACTGAGCGTACCCATGAAAAGAGCCGGAATGCTTTGCTAGTTCTTTTCCACAGTGGTCTCATGTGCTTTTCGTTGGCATTTCTTAACGCAAGCAAAGGGAACAGTATAAAACCCATCCCGATGAAAGCGTCGAAAATGCGCCGACATTCCCAAGTAAACCACCATGTCGGGTGATCCAAAATGAGACCGTCAACGGGATAGATCTTGTCATCATAGATATTTCATCCGCAAGCGCACGGATCTATCGTTGTAGCATTTCACCCGGAAATATTCAGGTATCGTTATTTATATTTTCCCAAAGGAAGGCATGTGATTAATAAATTAGCATGGCATCTCGAATAGAGGAACATGTGTTTGCTTAGACCAAAATGTTCATAACAGGGGTAAGCAATAACGGTTCATGGATAGTGTGACACACACTTAAGAATCCACCAAAGAAAAGGATAAAGAAAAATAGATAAAGAATAAATGAATAACCTAATGGAGTAATTCTAATGTATCTAGTCATGGCCATACAAATGAATAGTTAGGATCATATGCAAACTGATTTAGTCATGGTTAGGTCTAGGATAACGGGGAGACTCTCTGGATACCATACGGCCCGATAGGAAGCATTTACGAACTCCTACAGAGCATTACGAACGTCTTGGGGATTTCAAGGGGACGGTCAAGGCTTGTCACGACCAAGCGCCTACCCCCTCAACCGTGGCATGCCCTCATATTCGCAGGTGTCGTAATACCCCCGCACCATGCCCGCATATCGAGCACTACTCTTGTCCCCCCCAGATCCCCACTCGTCGAATGGACGGACTAGAACAAGAGCAAACCCGAAGGAACAACGAACCGATATCCCACCTCTAATCAAGTTAGGCATATGATGATCGATGAAGAATTGTAATGAACATGTCAAGATTATGATATGTAAACTATATGCTAGTTCATATACCAACACAAGAACATGAACAAGACTATACTCTAGTTCATAAGTTAGGCCAAGAACATAGAAATAAGACTTGTAAATAGAAGAATGCTCCATAGAGTAGATGTATTACCAAAGCACTTTCTTCTAGGAGACAAGCCCTCCTTGTAGCTCTTCTACTCCAAGTACTAACCAAGAAAGAAAAAGAAGAAAGAAGAAGAAGAAGGAAGAAGTAGAAGAAGAGAGAGAGGTAGAGGTGGTAGAGAGAGAGAGAGATTGCTTTGTTTGTTTGGACTCCAAGTGGTGTGTTGAGAGAGGGAGAGGGGGCCTACTTATACACTTGGAGGAGGGGCCTAAATGCTAAATTACACCCAAACCGACCTGGTAAACCTTCCATCTGTGCGCAAACCGACCAACCAAGGGCGGGAAACCCCGTTTGGAAGGTGCACGAACCGCCTCCCCGAGGCTGGGCCGAAACCGCCTCGGGGGAGGGCGCGGCCGCCCACCAGTGTGCGCACCCCCCAGGCTCGGCCCGGCACCGGGGCTCGGTGGGGTGTCGTGTTTCGCCACGAAAAGTTGTGGGCCGGCTTTGCTCGGCCATTTGGAGTTTTGGGTCGATTTGCTCTCGGGCTTGGATTTTGCAATAATGTGCTTTCCTAAGACGTACTTTGGTCGATTTTCCACTTGCTTTTATTAATAATCTGCAAAATAAAATACAAGACACTACAAGTGGAATTTATTAGTGGTAAATGCATATGAGTATAAAAAGGTTTAATTTTACTCCCTTTATGGTAGTAAGTTGGCCGGAAAAAAATATGTCGCTTAGTTATCACAACAAGGATTGCCCTAGGAGGCAAATCACCGTGGAGGTCCAAGAAAAATTCTTGTGTTTCCATGGTTTAATTAGCCTTCTTGTCGCCATTTTATCTCGAAGAAAATCATAGTAATTAAGATATTTATCGAAAAAACCTAAGAACTTGTGTGGGGTCATTTTTTGGGTGTACATGACTGGGAAAAAATTTCAAGCCATTTCCACCATGGAGGACTACACATCCTTCACAAAGGGACATGATCATCCATGAAGTGGCATCATTTCTATTTCACCGCCGGTTGCGTGTAATAACCCAAGCAAATGAATAGGATTGGGGTGAAATTTTCCAAATCTTCGAACCTCCCGCCATTTCATTCCCCCACCGCGCCCAAACTAGCCTTGCCTATATATATAAGTGAGTGGCTCGGAGCGAAATTTTGGCAAGCCATTTGAACACCACGCCATTCTCGTTCCCCACCAGCGCGAAGAGCACCGGATTAGCCGGAGGAGCGCACCACCAACTCCAACGTCGCCGTTCTTCGTCCCCTACGCCGCCCGGCCATCCGATCGCGCATCCCCGGGCCGTTCCGCTCCAGCCGGAATCGAGGCATGACGGCGTTCTCCCACGCCCGCTCCTCCACTCCGACGTCCCCAACGCCCGCCCGGCATCCTCTACCCTTCGGCCCCTTCCACGGTGAGAACTAATTATGCCTTTAGGTGTACGAGTTTTTTACCTATGAGAATGACAACTAATTAAACTGTTCCTAGCCTCGCGCCCGCTTGGTCTTCCTCCACGCCGACGAAGGACCGCCGCCACACCTCTCTGCCGTCCGTAGCCTCACGCCGTCTTCCTCTTCACCGCCCGACGCCGTACCATCCGCGACCTTGTCCTCCTCAAATCCTCCAAGACAAGATAGGAGCGCACGAGGCGCCAAAGCTTACTTGAGTGCGTCGGTCCACGCCCTTAAGGTGTTCGTTGAAATGCCCGTCTCGTTCACTTTTAACCTTGTGCTCGAATTGTGATTGAAATTGATGAGTTAGTGTTGTTCGAAATCCAGTTTGGATATTTTAAATATATGTCCGTACTTCTTGTACAACTTTTATGAATAACATAGCAATATCATCCTATTTTGGTGACATGTGTAGGCAAGCATGGCGTGGTGCGTAGTGTTTGTTGGTCGCGTGCGGGATCTATCTAACCTGGGAAGATTGCTATGCTCAAGTCCAAGGGTACGCTAATAATTGTTACGAAAAATACAACACCGAAGGTGAAGCCGCCGCCGCCTACAACGGTGCAAACTAGCCGCCCCGGAGATTGAAGAGAAGCCACCGCACATACTTATGAAGATTGCGAGAATTGCTACTTAATTGGTTTTGGAAAGATGTCATGCTTTTATTTATGTCTATGATGACTCTATATATGGTCATATTGATGTTTTTATTTTAGAAGTTTATGTAGGCTTAGTCTCTAGAACATTAGGTGGATTTTGTTGCATGTAACCATTAAATCTGTAATGTTTTAACGATATTAATGTATGATGATTTTTCGGATTTAAAAAGAGCTGAATTCCACGAATAAATTCAAAAATTTAAAACAAAAACGCCGGGTGGCATGGGCCCTAGCAGTGAATGAGCAACAAACCGGTAGTGTAACTATACCAAACACTATCGGTTTGAATTACTAACAACCGTCATAGTCGACGAAAACATCACCGCCGGGCTGCATTAACAAACCGATAGTCTCCACTCTTATAACGCTATCGGGTTGAGATCACCCACGATGTTCACGTATAGTTCGCTGACGGGTTCAAAGTAAGCCGCCATTGTTAGGTCTTCGATACACTTGTCGGCTCAGTCTAACCCGATAGTGTTATCCCCACGATTACGTCGGTTCGCTAAACCCGGCGGTGCTCCCAATATCAACTCTGCCGGGTCACTTCCGAACCTGCATTGCTTGGATCAAAAATGCTGCGGGTCGTGGAACAACCGGCGGTGTTCGGTGACGGCGCTGCGGTTCGATATCAAACCGGCAGTCTATCCTCGCATCACCGCCGGTGTTTTGACCCGTAGTGTTTCAAACCCCACATCACTACCGCTATGGTTCGCGGTTCAGTTTTTCGGCAAAGAAGGGGGTTGGAGCCCGGCAGTGATGGACAATTTTGTAGTAGTGATTCGACCCCGGAGGAGTATGTGCTTGTAAAAGATCTTTGATACTGTGCCCAATTCCGAAGTTAGTTCAATACATATGACCGGCAATGAGAAAAACCCCCCTTGAGCCATCAATATTTTTCATGGAGGCTGTTTAACCAGCGTCATCTCATATCTTTGCTGTTGATGCCAATGGCTCTATAACTTTCTTTTTTTTTTGTTTTTTTCAGTATCCGGCATGGGTGTGTCTTTGGCATATATGAAGCTGAACCTTTGAGCTGTAAATAGATTCATAACCGTGGTCTTTTATGTTACTCCCTCCATTCCAAATTGTAGTTCACTTTGGCTTTTCTGGATACATTGATTTTGCTATGCACCTAGTCATACACTATGTCTAGATACATAGCAAAATAAATGAATCTAGAAAAGCCAAAGTGAACTATAATTTGGAACAAGGTATGTCAGATTCCAGCTAGATTGGGCGGAATTGACACTGATTGCTGAACGTCGGCGATCTTGACGGCGAAGAGGACGACGGCGGCGGCAAGGAGGAAGACGATCGGGCGGCGTGATGACGTAGATGACGTAGGCTGATGAAGAACGGCGAGGTAGAAGACGATGAAGATGACGTGTAGCGTATCCGGCGATGACGAGAGAGAGGTGGAGGAGGAGGCGGCGGGTGGGACAGGGAGGGGCTGCCGCCGCGGCATGCGGCCAGACGGGCGCCGACGGCCGCTGGCGGGCGGCGCGGGCGCCCTAGGGCGCTCGTCGTTCGGCAAGGGCGGCGGCGTTCGTGGTGGGCGCCGCACGCGGCGCAAGGTGAGGAAGAGAGATTGAGAGCTAGAGAGTCGGAGAGTTTTTGGGTGTTACCCCTTTTAATTTTTCTGATTAAGATCCAAACGATTACATGCCCCTTGTATTTATAGTCCGAGGGAGACTTGCTTGCTAAGAAATATCTAGGAGGTTTCCTTATAGATTGGAATACCTCTTGACAAAATAATTTATTTCTTTCCCTAAATAAATATTCCTTAAATAATTATTACTTAACGACGGCCGAAGGACGACGACGGTCCGCGGCAGGCGGCGGCGGCCGGCCAGGCGCGCACGCGCCTGTGCCCTGGCGGCGGTGCGCACCACAAATGGGCCATGGGCCCCCTAATATTTGGTTCATGACAAGGTAGTAATGATGAAAATCCAGGGCGATGTTTTTTTTGGCTCGGGCAATTCATAACCATGCATGGTCATAATCTTTGAACTCTAAAAAAATATTTTTAGGTAAGATTTAAAAAAGCTGCTCTCCAACGACTTCTTATCCGAACTCTCAATCAACTCACTTGGGAAAATTGACCTCCTTGCGCAGAAGGACGTGGTTGCAACTGTATAAGAGAGGAAAAAGAATAAAAATGGTTTGGTAATTCAAAAATAGTGTTGGAAATGAGATTATCTTCTTTCTTTTAGAAATGAGATTATATATGGAAACTGTTGGAGGAAGGCAACAAAATGATCCCAATGTTTCTTAGTTACATGGAAAACTTATAAATTTACCAAGTGATTTTTTTTAGAAACTATTGGAGATGCTTAAAGTATATCATGTGGACTTCAAAAATTTCTCTTACGAAAACCGATCGATTGGATATTTTTGCTCATAAAGAATAAGAGAAACTGGATTTTCATATGTCAATCTGCTAGGAATCACTATTATTCTGGATTTTGAAGATTCTGGAAAGAACAATCCTAGCTACCTAAAATTGTCACAATTTTATACAAGAGGAAGTTTGTGAGGTTTTGATACAACTTTACCTAGCATGTCATGCATCATTAAATCCGCGTTCGTGATACATGCACGCTTCCTTAATTTGGTCGTCTATACTAAACATGTACGAGCTTCCTAATCTATATCTATACCTACTAATAAAGCGAGTAAATTTCAGTCCACCAAAATTTCAGTCCACCTAAATTTTTTTTCACCCTTCTCTTGTCCGCATCGGGAGTCCGGTATGAATACACCTTTATTTTCCTTGACTGAGCCACACGAATACACCTTTCTTTTCCTTGACCGAGCCAAACAAATAATCTCCGTATGTGTCTCAATTCGATCTGATCTCCTTAATTTCTTGCATATACACATGACTGTCTTCCTTAGAATAAAATGAAAAGAAAAAAATTATGTGTCGGTTGGTGCCATACGAGATACAGGATCCTGCGCGCAAAATTACCCACGAACTCTGTCTCTCCTATCGACGCCGATCGTCGATTCGCCGGTTGTGCGTGAACGAAGTCTTTCATACCCTCTCTGATCCTCCACGGTCTCTTCTTTCCTTTGCACCTCCCATCGTGGCAAGGGTCTTCGAGATGGAGGAGAGCTTGGCCGGCACCATCTGCTGCGGCGGCCACAACAATGACACTGCAGAGGTGGAGATCGCCGCAGCGGGGCAAGGGAAGCAGGGGATCGTACGCCGCGATGTTGTTGCCGTCCCCGGTGAAAGTGATGTGAGTACATGGAGGCGAGCGACAGTTCACGCGGTGGCCGTAAAGCTGTTGTTGTACCAATGAACGCCAAGAACTTCACGTCCATCCAGCATGCCACCATCTATTCATGCCGCTCATCAAGTCGTCATGCTCAATGTCGGCACGTACACGTACGTACCTTGCATTTCTCATCTCTTGCTTGCTTGCTTCTGTAAATGTACCACGCGGTGCACTGTCCACAGAAAAGGTGAACATCCCGTCGGCTAGGACTACAGGACACTAGGGCACGGCGATGGAAGGAGGAACACGGCGGCGGCGAAGACTTTTGTGCGGAGAAAAAGAAAAGCCGAAAACAATTGACCAATTTTTAATGTTTCAGGAGTGAAATATCAGGTACTATTGAAGATGCGCTTCTTTTTCCTCCTGATATGTTTTTAGGAGTTGCAAAACATCGTGTTTTTAGGAAGAAAATTTAGGAAACTTTTGGAGATGCTCGAACATGATGTTTTCTTGCCGGTTTGCTTAGTCTAATAATCTCGACCAGAGGATACGATATATGATATGGATAGAACACAACACCGCTCAGACATACCGCTCGTGATGGCGTAACGGTGACGCCGTGGTGCCCAACTGACTTTGAGATCGGAGGCTCGCCATCTTTCGTCCTGATTCGCTATTTGGCATGGAGCAGCCTGATCTGTCGAGGCGCACACGGTGAAGGGATTACGACTCCAGAGTGAAGCAGTGCCAATGTGCCATTAGGGTTGCTGGCCGTCGCGTCGCCGGCGCAGTGTTGTCGGAGAAAAAAATAAAAATTTGATTGTATTATAGTCATGTCAACGACTATGACAAACTATTTTAATCAAATGCTTATTTGAAATGACGATTTTAACTTAAGTGAAGTTGTTTCCCAAATACGGAGTCCCAACCCGTGACCCTGTGGTAGCATTTTTGCTAGTCTATACCTAATAATAAAACACGAAAATTTCTGTCAATCTGCCCCTAATCTATCCGCCTGTCCAGTTTCCTTTCGCCTCTTCCTTCGCCAGAGTCCCGATCGGGCCGTTACATCGGATACGTTCGCGACCTGACGTTACTTGTGTTTGGCTCGACCACCGATACGATATAAGGCCGCGACGCCCTCCGTGCTCCTGTCCGTGAACCCCGCCGGCGAACAACCCGAGCCTCCGCGCGCCTCGACGTGGTCGACGCCGCCACGCCAAGGCCGGCGTGGAGCGGAGCTGCCCACGCACCGTCTCCCTGCGCCGACATCCCGGCGTTCGCGGCGCGCGACAGCGTGAACCTCACGATCAAGATCTTCTACCAGGTGCCCGCGGGGCGGCGGGACGGCCGCATGTCCAACGTGACGGAGGCCAACAGCAACCTGCTAGGGCCAGACAGCACGGCGGAGGTCCTGATCAACGGCTTCAGGTGGCCCGGGTACTGGAGCAGCTGCTCACCGACGCGCCGTTCCCGCGACGGATGCGCTTCCTCATGCTGCGAAGCCTTCCCTTCGTGCCGCCGCCACCGCACGCCCTCCACGTCACCACTCGAGGCTCATCTGATCGGCTTCGTTTCAGGGCTTTCAGTTTCAGTTGGCCCGCCATGGCCACGGCCCACTAGCCTGTAATTGAGGGTAGCTGCACTGCTGAGCTCAGATAGGTTGATCAATGATCCACGGTGTTTAATTTCTCGCTTCTTTTTCTTCGGTTGATTTTTGTCAGCTCATGGCTACGCGGTGCTGTAAAGGATTAATACTGTCTTCGAGGACTCATGATAAGACTTTGCTTGACACTTTGTTAAGCTCCGAGTGCCTGGATAATGCACTGCGCCATACCTTTTCCTGTAGCGTACCATGGCAATATGATGCGTCACCTTCACAGTGTCATTCGCCTCTTCCCTTTCTCCTTCCCGATCGGTCTGCCAAAATTTCTATATTATTCCTTGTCCAAATCCAATCCAAATAGAACTCGAATTCATCGTAAACTCTATAATTACACAGCCCTAAGAACAAAAGCAAGATAATTAAAGATAGACCCCAGACTTTTCTTGTCCAAATCCAATCCAAATAGGACTCAAATCCATCGTAAAGTCTACAATTACACATTACTTGTGTTTGCAGAAAGTTAAAAGATAACTAGATGTGTAACATTGTCGTCCTTGTTTCTATTAACGAGCCCGTTCGTTTGTGGTTGCTGTGGCAAACAATCACAACATCAAAAGTAGCACATATACAAAATAAGTTGTTGTGTTGTTGCAGTTGTGCAACAAATGAAGCGAACAGGTTAAACATTTCAGAGTTATTTTCTCCCGTTGCAACGCACGGGCATATTTGCTAGTAAATATAATAGGAGAATACATCATAATATAGTTGCGGTTAATTTAATAAAGAGGGTCTATACATGTCTAACTATAACTATAAGGGCATGTACAACCCACGACGACAACCTCGAATTTAGCATACACACGTATATAAAGACAACTCATACAACCTACGGGCTCGATGACCCGTGCACCAAGCTGTTTAATGCTTTGCATGTACCTTAAGATCAACTACATGTCCATTTGTGTATACCATTTTGTGGCTATTTGATTGCATAATATCAAGCATCTGAACAAGATCACATTCACAATCGGTTACTAGTGGAGCGTAAATCGATGAGTACAATCGATGACTAGTGGAGCACTAGTGGGATACATGCAAAGAACTCCACAATTGGCGTAACAAGGTAGCATCCAGATTTGAACAAGCGGATTGTCACTCATAGCATTCAGATTAGAATCAAGTAGCATTCAGATAAACGAACAGGGAGATTGAACACACGCATGCAGTAGCATTAACAAGTACCGGGATGCACTTACACTCACGAAGAAGGCAAAATTGTCAACACACACACACACTACCGAGGCACGGAAGCTGAACATTCGATAGCGCCCATGGACGCCGACGAGCCGGGAATGGTGTCGCCGGGCGGAGGGTCGTCCCTGGAATGGTGCCGCCTCCCGGAGGGTCGTCATCGCTGGCGCACCAAGTCCGCGTGGAACAGCGGCGGTAACCCAATAGCACGACCGAGAGAACGGGCCATGGCTGAGCCGCCACCACGACCTGCTGCCGCCGACGCCGCCGCCACCCCGACACCGCGACCTAGGGTTTGGCTGGCCGCCGCCGCCTGGGATGTCGATCCGTTCTTCCTCCGAGCTGCGCCGGAAGGGTCATCTCGCCGCACCTTACTCCGGGGAGAATCAACAAATAGGCGGCGGAGCGGGAAGCGGTCTGGGTGAAGAGCCGGGTGGCGAGATGCCGAAGGGGATTTGTTGGCGGCGATATGAGATGCCAGCGGGAGCTTTTGGCGGGAGGGGGCCGGGCGTAAGAGGTTTTGGCGCTGGGGAGAGGCACGGGCGCGACTGCACGCGGGATCCCGCCCCGCCGGCGATTTGGGGCGACGGCTTGTACAACCCGGCGGTGGGCTGTCTACTCGGCATCGGGGAATGGTACCGCGTCGTCGAGTCGGGAGCGACGCCGTGGCGTCTCGAGGGCGCATGCGGGGGCAATATGCAAAATCACCGTATACCGACGGGAGAAATCGACGCCACCCAGACGTGTGCCCTAATGAGGGGTTGCTCAACAATCGAGGGCCCTTCAAGTGCCGCGACGGTGGGGTCGATCCGGGGGTAACCCATTACATATTCCCATTTAAGAATCCAATCATCTTGTTATCAAAAAAAAAAAGAAAAAGTCTAAATCACACCCCCACCTATGGGAGGTGGTCTAAATCACCCACGACCTATGAAATGGTCCAAATCACCCTCTGAACTTTTCAAAATCGGTCGATTACCCCTAAAATAGTTTTGAAAAATCATATAAAATCATAGAAAAATCATAAAATAGAAAATAAAATTGTGTTAGACTCCAAATGAGTAGATCTCACGCAGTGAACATATAATATGGTATGCTTTAGTACAATGTTTTTGTTGTAGCTTTAGATTTATGCTTTTTCTCGTAGTTGTAAAAAATGTACTAAAAGTATACCATATTATTTGTTCATTGCGTAGATCTACTCATTTGGAGTCTAACACAGTTTTATTTTCTATTTTATGATTTTTCTGTGATTTTCTATGATTTTTCAAAACTGCTTTAGGGGGTAATTTGACCGCTTTTGAAAAAGTTCGGGGGGGTGATTTAGACCATTTCATAGGTCGGGGGGTGATTTAGACCACCTCCCATAGTTGGGGGTGTGATTTAGACTTTTTCCAAAAAAAAAAAAAAAATCCAATCATCTTGACTCATCAAATCATAAAAAGCAAAAATAATTACTTCCATCGTCCTAAATTATAAGACATTTGATTTTTTTTATAGCAACTTTAACCACTGCTTTTATATTAAAAAAAAAGTATGTAAATATAATTAAATTTAAATCATTAATTCTTAAAGAACTTTTATTAATGAAGCAAGCTCCTCCCGGCGAATGGTCAAAGTTGGTGTAAAAAAAATCAAACGCCTTATAATATACTACCCTAAAAAGTTGGCATAGCATACACATAACTAACATTGATTGTGCCGATAACTCAATCATGAACAAACACCCCTAAGATAAAAAAAAATGTTCACATATACATGGACAGAAAACAGAGAAGGTCACGGTAAAATATACTCATAAAAGATCAAACATGTTGTGAAAAAAATCATGTCGCTACCGATGCAACGGGCGAGCAAGCACCTTGTAGGCTAATGTATGATGATTCCGCGGACAACCGGGATCGCAACTGGAATCATACTAATCATACTGCCAAGCACTAGTCCAGCGATAATCCCTCAAAAAATGCACTAGTCCTGCGACCAAATGTTGGCCTCTTTGGCTGCCGCTGTTTCCACATGGCTCTGGCACTGGGACATCGGGAGTGTGGTCAGGGGCAGCAGGGCCGGCGGTGACGACGGCCTTGACCTCGGCGTGTGCGTGCAGGCATGTCTCCTCGTGCTCTTGCTTGCCGTGGTAAGCCGTCCTGGCGGGACACCCGCGCCCGGCGTTGGCGCACGGGACCCGGACGGACTCCACAATGTGCTCCACCGCGAAGCAGCGGCTGAAGTCGGTGGCGCCGTCGCACGTGTAGCAGCTCCTGCCGGCGAGCTTGGCACGGCAACATGAGCATACCACATGCCCAACTGCACACTGCATATGTACATGAAACGAGAATTTCTATATAGTTTCTACAAGGAATAATGGAATTCGTCAAAGAGATGAAGAGCAAGGAAAGGGAAGTAAGGAACCACCTGAAACACCGGGGGCTTGAGAGGCCGGAAGCAGATGGGGCACTCAAGAACCTCCAGTTCAATCTCGACGGCGGTGGCCATCACCCACCTTGTTGCCTTGCTGTTGCTGCTACTGTCGTCCTCCTCCTGCAGCCGTCGGCGTTGTACCTCCTCCTTGGACTCGATCTTGTTCAACATATTTGTCTGATGGATTTCTGATCATACAAAGAGAACTAATAATCACGCCAAAGTATTCATTACTCACCATGCAGTTTGAGTGACAGAGTACGCAATTCATAGACTGAACTACACCGATCGGTCTAGATTAGCTGCAGGAGATGGAATAGAACATAATCGACTGGGAAAACGAGATAGAATCTACACCAGCGCAGAAGGCGAAGGATTCGTGCGCCAGAAGCCCACGACAATGGTCTGTCCCTCCGCGCTCCGCAGTTGCTCACCTGTAGTGCCGATGGGGCGGTGGCTGAACTGAAGCAACTCTGCTCTCCGAGCCTCCCGACGGCTGCCGAAGAAGACGCGATCGGAGAGCAGAAGACGAAACGACGGAGATCTTGCCGAGTTTCCGTACATACACAGAACATTAAATGATAAATCTAGTATTCGGTCAAAAAAATGATAAATCTAGTAATGGGTCTGGTGGGCCTGTTCCGAGCCATACTTCCATGGGCCTGTTCCCGTATCATAAACTACATGTACGAATTGTCAAAAATAAACTACATATACATAAAATATAAATATAAATATAAATATAAATATTCATAATAGATGCCTTTTTCTCCTAAAGTAAATACATGTCTCATATTTTAATAAAGCAACCAAACGAATTTTACTAAATACTCACTCTGTATCACTATTAAAGAACGTTTAGGAAAAAGTTTGAGTCAAACATTAGAAACATAAATCATGAATAACTTTTAAGTATTTGAGTTTGGAAATGTGGAAACCATATCAATACATTTGTCTCAAAAAAAATAGTTTATATTTGTCTCAACTAATTTAAATAATTTTATAAAAAAGAGAAGTTAAAGTTGTGCTTTGGAGACCGAGTCACATCCTAAACTTCTTCTAATAGTGATATAGAGGGAGTATATAACAATATTGGTATTCATAGTACCTATTACAAAATAATAAATAAGTATCATTAGGTTAATCACACTAAATATTTTTTAATATAATAGTTAAATTTTAAATTAGTTGAGTACTCGAAATGCAAGATGTATGCTTACTCCTACTTTAAAACAAAATTAAGTTGTGCTACATAATGAACCCAGGTTCACATATCCTCGCCCAGCATTCGCTACAAGATAACAAAGATACATGTATCTCTTTTTAGAAAAAAAAAAAGGGTAAAATACAGTTTTCAATATCCAACTTGCACGGTAGACTGATTTAAACAAGAACAAGCAAGACAATGTAATCACTACTACAATCAACAAGTTTCCCTAGGGTTAACAATCCAAACAAATTAGTAGTGAATTCGACGGGAAAGGTTCCCCTATGGTAGGGAAAGAAATATACTGTAGGGAAACTTATTGATTCTAGTAGTGAATGGATGTCCTCTAACGACGATCAAAATCGAACAAATTAGTAGTCATCTTGCTAATTAAAATGAGGTTTTCTATTTTTCTAAAAATAATAAAAATCTGGTTTACATTTTAAAAAATCATAAGAAAAACATTATCTATATGTTTATGATCTATATGAATTATCTAGAACTATTTTTTTTTTTTGATCCTGTTGCTTTATTGGTCATATGATCATGCTCATTATCTATTTAAAACAAATAAGATCCAAACAATTCTAAATAGAGAACCAATATACAGCCGACATTTTAAATGAAAATTGATAATCGTTCATATTTTTCTAATTTCAAAATAAATTAATTATGATTTTTAGAGATCAGACCCATAGTTTTATTATTTTTAGAAAATGGAACACCACCTTTGAAACTAATCTCATTATTAAGTTTGTTCGGTTTAGATAGTTACAGGTTGTTTGTTACCCAGTTCGTAGTTTAAGGCTAGAAATCAAACTGACGTTGAACTTGGATGTTGAAAAGGTGCTTTACCCTTGTAAAATGATACTTCGGTGCATTCGCTGCAGCTTCTTCAATCTCTGTTGCAGGCTGTCTGCAGCACTAAAATTTGGCGCGTTCGCTGCCGGTACACCAAAATTGACTTCTAGTGTACTGAAGCCTGTGCAGCCGCAGCTTCCATCTAAACAGTGAACTTCATTCTAAATTATAAGATGTTTTAACTTTTTTTATATATATAGTTTTTTGTCAAAATAAAAGTAACCAACAAAAATCCTAAACATTTTGTAACTTGGAAAGGAAATAGAAACTAACGTACGGGCTAAGACTTCTAAGGGCATGTTTGGTTTAGGGACTTTTTAGTCCTTGAACTAAAAAAGTCCCTTTTAGTCCCTAATAAACCAAACAGGAGGGACTTTTTTCAGACTTTTCCTCTATTAGTCCCTAAAAGACTCTCTTGGAGGGACTTTTTTTATTAGTCCCTAGGACTAAAAAAAGTTTAGTCATTGTCAACCAAACAGCACCTAAGAGTGGAACAAAAATATACCCATACTTTGTTTCAAAGTTGCAACAAAGATTTATATAGTAAAAATCTCAATAATCCCTGAGAGAGAAAGAGGAGAAACGATCTCATCACGTTCCAAACAAAACCTAAATGCGTAGCTCTGAATACGATACCACCACCGGTGGCTTCTTGTATGTTGATTGTTGACACAAACATCAATCAACTATATATTCAAACCCGTCGACGGCGCGTCATGTCTGAGAATGCCGGGCAATGGCATTTTTTACGGTGACGCTGAGCGCGCTACCCGTCCCTACCCGACAGTGACAGCGGGCAGGAAAAAGGATCATGCAACACAAAATCACCTTTTCTTTCAATGTAGCCTACCGACTAAAGTTTGGGCAACTAGTAACCCACCTATCAATACACATATTATTACCCACTAGTAGGAGGCGCCCTCCGCGCGCCCGTGCAGGAACATCTTAAATACATAAGAAAATAACATAGTAGTAGGTTCGCGGCGCCCGTGCAGGAACATCTTAAATACGTACATAAGAAAATAACATAGTAGTAGGTTGAATCATGGATATACACATATCATACATTATTGCAGCTGTGTAGTTATAGGTTTCAGTTTAGAGAAGGTTGACAAGCTAGAAAATAGCCAGGCTAGTTAGATCTTCTCTTATGAAGCTTGGTGCATATGTTTGTGGGTCTGAAAATACACAAAGTCCCAACTCTCTTTGGAATACAATACAACAGTTTTATCGTAGTGATGTAGATCATCAGGTCGCAGCACGTTGTATGTTCTGGTGTGCGGTGGCATTGCACTGGTTGACCATAACTCAGTTCCAATATGATTGAATAATATTGGTACCTAAAAACATTGGTACATAGTGAGAAAATGAACTTAGTATTTTAGGAATCTTTAACTGAAGATATTAGATCACAATGCTGCAAGGAAACAAAAAAAACATTATCCTATATATTCCTTTTAAATCTAAAAACAAAACACGAGGAAAAGCATCGAATATTTTATAGGTTTCGAATCCTAATACAAAGCATGATACGCTCTCAATCCAAGTTTGCATGATATACTTCTCTCAAATCTCTTATTGGACAAGGCATTCCAAAAATTGTGACAGAGTATGTTTTTTGGAAGGACCATTGAAAAACTCAAATTGGAAGAGCACTTGTCCATGAAAAGGAGTATGCCATTATATGTAATGTTAATAAAAATAAATGAGCATGTACCGTATCAATTTAACATCAAACAAACAGGATAGCTTAGAATGGACAACAAATATCATCAAGTCGAGACTCTTATAAGGAAAAGAACCTGCATACAACAGGCATGAATAGGCTCAGGTCCATTTAATGGAAATGCATACCACTCTGCACCTTTAGTTACTTAATACAAAGCAGAAACAGAACCATAATACAATTATTCCATAGAAGCACACACACGTTTCATTTCAGGATTTTCAATTTGATACTGAGGAAACCTCCACCACCATCTTGCTCTTAAAAAGCTAGATCCTGAATTCTCTTTAGCCTTAAGGTACTAAAGGCATAGAATAATCAATGGGGGATATGAGGTAATTATTTTTTTCATCTAGAATGAGTTTTTTTTTCGTCACGTGCACAGTATACTATAGAGCTTCATTACAGTATATTATTCTATTATATCCTTTTTAAATTTAAGATACACATTGAACCGTGGCCGCGTAGGAACAGAGAATGATATTTTGGTGCATATAGGAGCAGTAACAAAATTAAATAGAGTACTATTTAGGTGCATGTAGCAAGCACAAATTTTGGCCAATTGAAGATGAACATAACATGGATAGTTTTTTATACAATAGATCATGGTTCTAACATGTACATAGGAGCGACGTACTATGTAAGAGTATATTTATATAGAAGCAGTTGCACAAAGTCAGATACTAAATAAAATGAGAGGCATGGCAAGAGTATTGTTTACAAACCAGCCTAGAACCAATGAAGCTGAGGATAAACGAAATCATGTGTCTGGTCTGTAAATCTAATGGTAGAAAGATGGTGTCAATGCTGCAGAAGCACAAAGAGGACTAAGAAAAACTGACCAGATTGGTTTTTGAAATAAGGTGAACCCCTCTCCTTTCTCGAGAACCTGAGAAACTCAAACCTGCATTGGGACAATAAACAATTAAGGCCGGTGCATAGAACATGTTTACAAATGCAGGTTTATTTATTAAAAGCTAACTTGGAACAGAGGTATGTTCATAGCCACCTGTATCTATCACATAAGTCGTGATTAAATTATGAAACAGTTATATGATTGCTCATATATCAAAAATGTAAATTATAATTTTGCATTTCCCCACAAATGCAGTTATATGATTACTCCTAGCACTGAATGTTCTCAATTGAATTGGATCGTATGGGGGAACAGGCCAGCAAAACCAATAGCTTTTTTAATTAAAAAAATTGTCAACCGGTAGAGCAGCAATAGAATCATCCTTGTTCTGATCCAGCAAAACAGAGGAAGGGTAAATGTTAGTACCCACCTAAGAGACGTCATGTTCCCTTTTCAATTGCTAGTTGATCACCTGGTAACAGGAAAATAAGTTAGATCTATATCAGCTGATTATATTTACCATGGCTCATTTTAGTGATAGATTTCCTATTTACAGCATATCTAACAGGAAAAATGTTATACACTTAGCATCCAGTCTGCAAGATCATGATTATGGAGTTTAGAAAATTATTCTGTGCAGCAGAAATGTCGGGGACTGGACATTAATATAACATGAATAGATTCGCACCTGGATCACGATACGACGCGCCACTAAGGGGATGGCGACCCGGCCCTCGCCCATTTAACACCACACCCGGGTTCCGATGTAACGCGTCGCTAAGAGGGTTACGCCCCAACGAATTTCTTATGGGTTTCATATCCATTAGAGTGGCTGTTTTTTACGCTGGTTCGCCAAACCTAACGCAACCCTCCTCCTTTACCCGGGCTTGGGACCGGCTATGTTGAGACGACTCAAGAAAGTCTTCCAAATCAACATAGGCGGAGTTATAACATGAATAGATTATGTGAAAAAATAGCATCAATGGGTTTTTTAAGTATGATAGATAATGGTTTTAACATGCACATAGGGAATCAAATGGGCAACAGAAAAATAATAAAGTGAACTGAAAATATAGAAGTCTGATCACTGAAAGAAAACTGATAATAACAAATATGCAAGTAACTCTTAACTCAAGCTTGCATACTACAGGTCATGTAATGGTTTGGTTGCTGAAATCTAAATTAGAGGCAAATAATTGCACAACAGTTCTTAAACTTTGTCAAGAGGGATCACCTGTATTTTGAACTGAAAGTACATATTCAAGGTGTAATACATTTTGTCTGAGCATTGAAGCTATCAGAATATAAAAAAAACATAGTGTCTCTACTTTGGAATAACAATAAAAGCTTTGTTTTCATTTATAACCATCAATTTTCTAAAACTGTTCGATTATGTGCAGGAATCCTCATTAATGTAAGGTACAATTATCTCAAATAGAGTGTGACCTGGTTGTCAAAAAGCAGGCACAAGCATGTTAAATTCAAAGGGTATCATTGAAGTAACCTGCAGAAGCTTCAGATTTAGAAAACCTAAGAAGCACCATATATGTGCAGGTCATTTCCTTTTCTAAAAAAATAAGTATATGCAGCTCATACACACAACAAAGATGAAAGGTACAATTATCTCAAATAGAGTGTGACCTGGTTGTCAAAAAAAGCAGGCACAGGCATGTTAAATTCAAAAGGGTATCATTGAAGTAACCTGCAGAAGCTTCAGATTTAGAAAACCTATGAAGCACCATATATGTGCCAGTCATTTCCTTTTCTAAAAAAATAAGTATATGCAGCTCATACACACAACAAAGATGGTTCAATCTAAATCATTCTGGCAGACCTAGCTGGTGGTGGAATTAAAGAATTTAATTTTATTGTTTGACCATGAGGTAACCTGAATTTGGTTTAGCCTCTCTGGAAAATTATTGTGCTTACGATTATTGTTGGAAAAAAAATATGCAGTGGGTAGTGCTATAATAATTATGTAAGGAAGACATATTTTTTCGATAAAAAATTACAGTACCAAGTAAATATGCAAGTTGCCGGCTAGGTTGGAAATTAGCTATAAAATTACGGATGAAACTATTGAAACGGCAAGAGGAGCATGTTGTGCTGTCATGTAAGGACAAATATCTTGTGATTGTTGTACGAAATAGTGTACTGAACATCAATGTGTTTTAGTACTATCCATAGCACCAGGAAATGCATTAAGTTAATATGTAATCCTGTTACCTTCATGGATGGGCATGTCCACAGTGCCCTGAAGATTTCGAAAAACAACTGAGCAAAAATCAAAAAAAGATTTAGGCTTACGGCTGGCATCCTTCCTGGTCTCTGTTGTAGCAGACCTGCAATGTTTTTTTTTAAGATAAAATCATTTGACAGAAATAACAAAGTGCATGAATTGACATGCAAACTATTTACCTTATTGCATTATTTGCTCATTAAATAGTTCAATGATATATAGAAGCAAGTAGAGAAGATTACCAGGCAACAAAATGGCGGATCTTTATGTTCATCTTGGGAGAAGACCAACGGCCCTAGGTCGTGCATGCTATAAACAACTAATCTCTTCGTTCAAACAAGGTGGTGAATCAAATAGCAGCACGACATTGCTTTTTTTTCCCTTAAGATTTGTTGCAATAGAAAGCTCATGTAAAAAAAAAAAAAAAAGATGTAAACTGCAGGAAGGTAGCCAAGTAAAGCCATAACTGCAGGAAATAATGAACCAAAAAGCTGTGTTAGCATAGCACCAGGCCTGATAAAACCAAATAATTGGAACCTCACTAACAAAAAAGAGAAATACGAAACCGAAGAACAACAAATAGGCTGAATAGGCAGTAAGAAATAAGAACTACATGATCACTCGTGCAATAATAAATAGTAAATGTTGTAATGATATTTAGCAAAACAGCCTTTAGAGTAAGAGAGTTTTTTAAATGAATTATCATCTTAGATATTGAAAACATAGGTGCTAACTGATCAAACTTTCAAGTATATTTAGGTTCATGGAAGGAGTCACTTTGACACTAAAAATAGTCACTCTTTCTCAATTCGGATTAATTGATTGCGATCAAACACTAATGTTTCTCCTTTTCAAGCAATAAATTCTTTTGAGAAATTTATAGTAGCACATAGCAGAAGATTGAACGAAACTTTGTGATAATGAATGAAGGAGAAAAATGTTTTGAGGCAAAGGTCATGAATGCCCGATGGACTAGAGTACAGTACAACTATGTTCAGATGTACCAACCGAACAAAAAAACACTCTTTTGTTTTGGTATGCAATGATGATCTTACGCAAAGACATCAGTAACACTTGATTTAGAGAAATCAAATTTAATAGATAGTGCTAAAGTGAATAGATATGAAATTTTTTACAATAATTGGGGAAAAGTTTGATGGCTCACATCGACCGAGAAAGCGTTCGATCCGACGACAACGAAGGCATGAGGAAACGGGAGGAAATGGGTTGGAGGAAACGGGAGGAAAATGATGTGTCTATGGCCGGGATGCCGGGGGAAATTTTTTTCCCTCCCGTTTCCTCCGCAGATCTGGAGATTAGGACCCGCGGTAATTGCATTACTATAGTTTTTTATTTTGATTAAGGGTAAAATAGTAACTTCATAACTATGTTTTGAGTAGTATAGTTTTGACATCATGATTCATTAACTATAGTTAGATAATGTGTTCTTATTAACTTTTTTTTTTACAAAATTCCTAGGGTTCCTCGTGCCACAGCCGTCGCCGTGGGTGTGGGGCTGCATCCGGCGGCCGCCGACGCCTGGATCCAGTCGCCGGGGACGGGATCCGGCCGCCGCCGCCACCGCCGCCGTCGTGGAGGTGCTGGGGAGGGGTGCGCCGCCACCGTATTCGCCCCTCGTCGCCCCATGGCCGTGGTGGTTGTGGAGGGGCGCGCCGCCGGCGTGGAGGTGCCAGGGAGGCCACCGAAGCTCTCCATGGTCCCCTGAAGCAACGCCTCGCTGCTCGCCGCCATCAAGAGCGCCGGCGCCGAGGAGGACGCGCGTGGACCTGGCTCGGTGGTTGGGTGGTGCGTTCAGGGTCCCCGACGGCGACGGGTGGGTGGCCGCGGTGAGCAACCGTGGCGGCGGCGTCCTCCTGAATGCGACCAAGGCCGTGGCCATGTTCACTTCTGCCCTGTCACTGGGCAATTTCTCTCGCGTGAATACAGGGACATCACTTCTTTGTAGGCTTGCCTACAGGCTCTGTTTATCCAACAAGGGTATGTTCCCATTTGCTATCTGCAATTTCATCCAACCAATCCCTTTGGTACTTAGTTGTAATGCTGCTCAATCTGGAATGTCTAGGATGACAATGGTAACTTGTTGGTCACCGAGTATGGGATGTGTGGATACAAGGATCACCAGACATTGTCCATGCAAGAAGTGCCTAAAAATTCTGCGCCTGGACAGCTCCCAAGAACTGTCGATGCTATTGTGGAAGATGATCTTGTAGATTGTTGCAAACCTGGCGACCGTGTTTCAATTGTCGGTGTATACAAGGCTCTACCAGGGAAAAGCAAGGGAAGTGTTAGTGGCGTGTTCAGGTTAGTTCAGCTATGACTGACCCTCACCAAAGCTGACTTCAATTATCTATCTATTTCTGAAGTATGATGTGGTTTTGTATTACTATGTAGAACTGCCCTTATCGCAAAATAATGTGTTGCTTCTTAACAAAGAGG
Source organism: Hyparrhenia diplandra (assembly GCA_015847255.1). NCBI lineage: Eukaryota > Viridiplantae > Streptophyta > Magnoliopsida > Poales > Poaceae > Hyparrhenia > Hyparrhenia diplandra. Next base: position 22,505 of record JADLZK010010724.1, on the reverse strand, counting down.
CAAATGCGCCTGTCTATACTGGGAGATCTGCAGCGGATGAAAGAAATATCAAGGAGAAATGACACCTTATATGGTTTCATTTTCATTTGGATTCAATGACTCTATATCCTCATACAATCTTTATGAAAACTGCAAATGGTACACCAGAAAACATTCTCTGATTGCACCGACAAAAGTGGAGGGGCACAGCTCAATGGTTAATAGTGAAGTCTCATTTTTCTCTGTTTAGAATCTAGAAGTACTATCTGTCAGATAGTGAAAGTAGTGAAATCATAGTATAAATAATACTGACGGCAACAAAGTAGTGAAATCATAGTATAAACTATCGTATGGACAGGAAAATAGTGAAAGTAGTGAAATCATAGTATAAATTATACTGAATGTAGAAGTACTATCTGTCAGAGAGAACTGAGTGACCAAGAATATAAAATTAGAATTATGCTTTAAAAACTGCACCCAACAGATGTTCATTGATGTTCATTTCTTGGCTTTGTTCTTAGTAGTATAAATCAGTTATCTTGATGTAAAGGTGTTGAATGGTTATGCAACTGTTGCATTGGCATCAACGGGCCTGTTAGGAAGCAGTGGTAGTTACTTAAACTTGTTGCATTGCAGCTTCATTCATAGCTCCGGGCAACTGTAGCCAAATTAGTAATGATTTTTTCACTAGTGAAGTAACTGAAGTTTGTGCACCATGTGTGACCTGTTAGTTTTAGTGTTTTTTGATCTATATTCATTTCTGAGATTCATAGCTCTTGCATTCTTTTTCAGTTGAACAATAAGCACATGGCAACAGCATGGGCAGAAAGCTAAAAGGAGTGAAGCAGCTAAACACATCATGCAATGTAACACCCCAAATTTTGGCTCTTTTGAAATAGTTTTAAATTGACTTAATTGTGAATCTTTGTGTTCATGAAATGTAGGAAAATTAACATTTTTCATTAAATTAAAATTTAATATAGGGTTTAGAAACATGGTTGTGCATTCATGCTGAAGCATTGTTTATTTTTTTTATTGTTTGGTCTTCGGTTTGATTCAAAAAGGTATTTAAATTCTTTTTGAAACTCTCATTTGCAAAGATGTCCAAATAAATAGAAAAGGATTTTTATTTCTTCTTCTATTGCTGTTGGCCCATCAGTTTCTCATAGACGATGGCCATTTATTTTTTCTTTGGCCCGTGTGGCATTGATCCTTGCCTTCGCTAGCTCGTTCTTCCCTCATGGCCTGCTGTCGATGTGGCCCAGGTCAAATCCAAGCACAGCAGCATCGCTGCCTTTTCCTCTCTGGCCGATACCGCTGGATCAACTCAGCGTCGTTCCTTCCTTCCTCTATTCGTTCGAGTTGGACTCCATCACGGCAGCGGACTCTGCACATCCCGGTATCCTTTCCTTGTATGCGTACGTGCCCAGCCCTATATAAGTCGACCCCGCGTGCTGCTTCCCGGTTTCCATCTACGCGCCGCCAGCAAGCCCAAGCTGCGCCTTTGCCCTGCTTTGGATCTCGCCGAGTGCAAAACCTCATCTGCCGAAGCTGCCGTGGGCACCTTCTGCATCTTTGTTGCCCAGAGCTATCCGTCGGGCAGTTTCCTTGGTAGAAAACTTCTCAGCATCGTCTATGTCTCGCTCTTTCTTTTTGTCGTGTGCTCATCGACACCGGACTTCGCAGGAATCGTTTTTCCGTCGAGTCGCCCCGCCGCTCCATCTTATTTGTTCCTGAGGTCCGCTGTTCCAGGCCTCACATCGCCGTCGTCCGTCTTCCGGCGTCAAGATCGCCCGTGGTGAGCTTGCCATCTTCCCCCACTCTCTTCTCGTACTAGACCAGAACATCACCGTGTCTTCTATGGTCCTCACAGTGAACTCCGGCAACTTCCTCACTGCTAGAAATGGCCACCCTCGCCGGCGCTACTTCCTGCTAGCTGCCCTCCGCATGCATGTGCAAGTAACGTTGGTTGCCATGACAAAGCACCAGCCATGTTCCTACTTGACGACATCGTCGCTAGCTTGCTTGATGACATCAATCCTAGCTTTGATGACATCATGACGACATCAATCTGATTTCTTGCCGGTTTCCTTGAGAAAAATAAATCTAGGAATACAATCTAAATACACATACACATCCATCACCCTAAGCCATCCAATTCTAGATCGAGAGTCAAGATTAGAAGATACCCTTTCATTGGCAGTTTTTCTAAAGAGACCCTAGATTTTCTTCTACTTCTACTCATCGTTCTTCAGCATGTTCAAATCTGATTTACCTTTGCGAATTGGCTTGTAGTCCAATGGTAGGGCGGTCCAAAGGGGGACGCTACCCACCGGGGTTCAAATCCTCGTGCTCGCACCTTTTCCCGGGATTTTCCTAGGATTTTCCCGCGTTATGCATTAAGTGGTAGCGGCGTTCCCGGCGACGACGAGGCGCCAATGGTGACTTCGAGAATCTCCGTATCCGCCGGTGCTCGGTTCTTGGAGGTGCTCATAGGGGGTAGGGTTTCTGCGTCACGTGTGTTCATAGGGGTGAGTGTGCGTGCGTGTTGTGAGCGTTTGCGTTGTCTTGTGTCATTCTCAAAAAAAAAAAAAAAAAAAAAAAAAAAAAAAAAAATCTGATTTACCTTTTTATTTATTTTATTTCGAAATCAAGTATTAAGTATTTACAGTTTTGCCATCTAATTTCAAATGCCCATAACTTCTCCGTTTTAAATCCAATTTGAACCGTTCAACTTTCGTTAGATACGTAATTCCGTAACCTAGATGTTTATGCTGCTGTTTAGTAGGTTTTCAATCTTTAAATTTCGAAATCATATTTAGTTTATTATTTCATTCATGCAAATCTTCAAAAGTCTGTATCTTCTCCATTTTTAGTCCGATTTCGGTGATCCTTACGCCCGTGTGATCGTAGTGACGTGTAGATTGGTGTTATAATATTTTCAAATTATTTTATCATTGTTGGTGTATTGTTCTAATTGTAGCCCCGTTTGTTATGCATGATTGGCCCGTATGGTTGTGTGTTGTTGATTGGAACCAAGTAGACGGTGAGATTTACGTTGGTGATCAAGAAGGAGTTTGTGATCAACAAGGTGTTGACTTGAAAGCTTTGGACTTGAAGAAGGATATCTAAATAAGGCAAGTATAGTTTTGGGATATGTTATCTTTAAACCATGATCTTATGGCTTGCTTAATGTTTATGCACCGAACGTTAAATATGAATTGTTGATAACATGGTTCGACTTATTCATTTGTGATCATCCGGGGATATACAAGACAGCTATGGGGGTTACATGGCTCGACTCTAGTTGTTCGGGGGTTCTACCTAACTTTGTTGGTGGTTTGCCGTAATTGGGAGAAACGGGGTTGTAGCTCATGTTGGCCACTTAATATTTTTAGGAGGGCCTTTGAACGGCTTTATATGGTTTTCATTTGTTTGGGGAGTCATGAATCTACTCTGGTGGAAACCATGACCCGTAGTGAAAGTGTACACCTCTCGCACGAGTTAAAAATCGTTATAATGTACCGTGTTCGCGGTCATGAACGGCCTTGGAGACATCTATGAATAGAATTACATGCTTATTAAATTGATCATGATTTATCATTTCATGCTATTCATTATTTATGTTATAATGATCATGGGTTTTGGGTTAGATATTGCCTAGCTATATTTGCGGAGTTCGACATGGACTCACTCTTGCTATTCCCCCACACCTCAGGAAGAAGTTAGGCTTGTGATCAACCAGTCAGTCGTTCCCTGTGGTGCCTACATCAGAAGAACAGAGAGTCTTTCCGCTGTCTGCTAGCTGAGGTTATGTTTTTTTTTGTTAGGTTCGTTTTATTTTAAGCATTGTGAATTGATTACCATTATTTTGTAAACTATATGTGAGATTTGACTTCCAGGGCTCACATATGGCTTCATCTGGTTTTGTTCTTAAAACCGGGTGTTACATGCAATATCTCTTCCAGGCTGCCTCTTTGCATGTACTCGTACACTAACAGAAGATCATCATTCTTGAAGCAGAATCCAACGAGGGACAGCTAAGAAGACCTGGACGACGATGGCAACCCTTGAGGCAGACCTCAAGGCGAGTTCGATAGACCTCAAGTGTACCAATGAGAGAAGTTTGTATTCACCTTTTCATCCTATGGGCTGCAGTGACAGGCCCAATGCCCTCGACAGACAACTTTATATACTAGGCTGGTGCCCATGATTGTAATCCAGTTGTTCCTTGTTGAATAAAATCTGAGTGTGTCGCAGTTCGTTCTATGATGTTGGCCGAGTGTGTCGCAGTTCGTTCTGTGATGTTGGGCCTAGCACACTGTATAGCACGAAGCATGCTGGCCCAGGACAGGATGTTGCGGGTACACGTGGTTTTTTTTTTAAGTGACTGCTGAATATCAACAGCTACGAATCTGCATTACTAAGTGACTCAATTTAAAATTCAAATTCTAAATTTCGGATTCCTAATTTAAAATTCTTAATATGAAACTCTAATAATTTTAAATTTCATAATTCATATTCAATCATTCATTCATAAATTCAAACCATCGAATCAAATTCAATCAAAAATAAGGACGCGGCGTGCAGTCGGAGTGTAGAAAGGGCTTAATTTATAGCATTGCCTGGGCATGGGTGCTTTACTCTTAGCGAGGTGGTATAAATATGATTCCTTGTGAGGATGCAACAATGCTGACTAGGCCCAATTAAGCTATCCTGGTCCAAATCCTATAACAAGCATGGGACTGTCTTTGAGCCCTCACATTTTTTTTCAAAATTATTTGTTGATTTACTAAAAATATTAAAAAGACACTAATGTAGCTAAAAAATTCTAAAAATTTTCATGAAAATAACATTTTGGTGTGACATGTTGACAAAAAAGTTTAAGTCGATTCAGAGAAAGTGATGATGCACACCCTCGGGGAAGGCACACATCTCTCACACATGTCCCTAGTCTCTAGGTGAGAGATGTTCATGTTTGTGTGGGAAGTATAGTACCACTTTTCCCAAATCATCTCAAACTTTAATGGAGTGTTTATGGAGCCAAACTATGATGATGTGTGCATCTGTGCAATTTTCGGACTAAGTTCACCAATTACTGTAATTATTTGTTGATTTACTAAAGAAAAAAAAAGTTAAAAATACACTAATGTAGCTAAAAAATCTAAAAAATTTCATGGAAATAACATTTTGGTGTGACATGTTGACAAAAAGTTTGAGTCGATTCAGAGAAAGTGATGATGCACATACTCGAAAAGGCATGCATCTCTCACACATGTCCTAGTCTCTAGGTGAGAGATGTTCATGTTTGTGTGGAAAGTATAGTACCACTTTCTTCAAATCATCTCAAACTTTAATGAGGTGTTTATGGAGCCAAACTATGATGTTGTGCGCATCTGTGCAATTTTCAGATTAAGTTCACCAATTACTGTAATTATTTGTTGATTTACTAAAGAAAAAAGTTAAAAAATACACTAATGTAGATAAAAAATCTAAAAAAATTTCATGAAAATAAAATTTTGGTGTGACATGTTGGCAAAAAAAGTTTGAGTCGATTCAGAAAAAGTGATGATGCACATACTCAAAAAGGCACGCATCTCTCACACATATCCTAGTCTCTAGGTGAGAGATGTTCATGTTTGTGTGGGAAGTATAGTACCACTTTCTCCAAATCATCTCAAACTTTAATGGAGTGTTTATGGATCCAAACTATGATGTTGTGTGCATCTGTGCAATTTTCGGACTAAGTTCAGTAATTACTGTAATTATTTGTTGATTTACTAAAGAAAAAGTTAAAAATACACTAATATAGCTAAAAAATTTTAAAACTGGCATGGACACCTTATTTTTGTGTGACATGTTGACAAAAAGGTTTGAGTCGATTCAGATAAAGTGATGATGCAGATTCATAGAAAGGCACGTATCTCTTACACATGTTCTAGTCGCTAGGTGAGAGATGTGGAATAGAAACAATTAACCAAAAATTTTGTAAAAAAACAGGCTTCTATGCGTTTCGATCCTAGGAGCATAGGATCAAACTCTAGGGGACTAACCATTCAAGTGTGTTCTTCAGTATGCCAGCGCTGTTTGTTTTTAACCTTGATTAATCTCGTAAAGGGATGACTGGGTGGGCCACATCGGTTTGCTCGGCCCATAGGGAAAAGAGAGCGCAGTGCGCAGATCAGATATCCCTCGCCTCTCTAGAAACTTTTATGACGTTTGGAAACAATTCGTACTCGTTTTTCTCTTGGGCCGAAGCCCAGCAGGCAGCTCGCTAAATCATCAGCACGCAGCAGAGGAAACTATGATGTGCACAATGCCGAAGTGTTCACACATCATTAGAAATATTCACATAACAATTGCGATCACATAAACAAGACCATAAGCTTCCGATGATATATTCATAAGATCTGCCTGTCTCCTTCAAACCACACCAGCAGACACCACCATGATAATACTCAACAGTCTTAAACCATAAGAATATCATACTCTATTTCTTTTATGACGTACATGATCAAACCTACGAACATATATACATCAAACTACGCATTCTACAAAACCACTAGATGCATATGCATCATCGAACAATCATATGCTAATCTCGTAATCAATCTCAGTTACAATGGATTACCGAGATGCTCTTCTCTATCCAAAATTTGCGCTGTTCGTCTCGAATTCTAGTATTCCCCGAGCAGTCGTCTTAGGTAAAATTCTGGAACCAGCTATAATACACCGAAGATGTACATGTTCCTCAGACATGGGAAATCAGACCTGCCCTTTGTAGAAATGACCTCTAAACTTTGCAATGTTTTTCCGCAATTCAATGTTTGACGCCCGCTCTGCCTCCAACGCACGTTCAAGCTGTCAAACATACTCAAAAATATGATAGCGAGAAAAGGACAAATGACATGAATAGACAATAGCACTGCACCAAGATTACCTTTGCGGCTCGAGCACTCCATTCACCGAGAATGGCTCTGAGCCTATCATTTTCTTCAACATACTGCATTGAACGTGTTTATGATAAAATAATCTATAGGCTTATGCATAATCTATAGGCTTATGATAGTAATATAGCATTGCATCACAAACCACTAGATATACATGGTATCCATGTAAGTCATACTTTCTGAGGAATGTATAACATGGCAATAGTGCTTCAATAAACATAGTTACCTCAGCAGTGAATGCTCGAAGTTCTTGATCACAAGTTGCTAAAAGATGGGCAAGATCAACCTGAAGATTAAAAGAATATCCACCATTTGAAACAGTTAGGGAGTTCCTTCTGTGTAAACATGGAGCCATCAGACTGCTAGTCAATGAGGTACAGCAAACCTGAAGAGTGGTTCCAGCATCAGTTCTCTGGTATTTGCTTAAGCATTCTTGCAAGCGGAGGACATTGCAAGAAACAAAACAATTTTAATGAACAAAAAGATTCAGCATGATGGAGAAGGCAAAAAAAGTCCGTCCAAAATCCCTTCTTCATGAAAATTTTCATTATTGCTGCTTGAAAAATTTGAAACAAAGAAATAATATAATCTTTTTAGAACAATCAGATAGGCTACATCTCCTGGAAAAACAGTTTTATCAATGGTACTATCCTACAAGCTCATAAGAGTAAAAGAACCTACAAGATATTCCCCGTTAGCTTGGGTACAGACACTTGATTAATTTCTGTCTGTTAACCCCAAGCAATTGAGTTGGATGCTAAATTTCTCACTACATTTATTATGTACAGCAGCTCTATAATATTTCTCTAGAGGAAGGGGTTAAGCCCAGTTTCTTATATTAAAACCACAAAAAACTATACTCCCTCCATATTGAAAAGGAAGTCGTTTTGGAAAAGGCTTCGGTCAAACATTGGGAACATAAATGATTAATAACTTTTAAGTCGTTGAGTTTTGAAATGTGAAAATCATATCAATAGATTTGTCTTGAAAAATACTTTCATAAAAGTATACATATATAATTTTTTAATAAATATTTTGATAGAAAAGAGAAGTCAAAGTTGCACTTTGGAGACCGTGGTCGATGTCCTAAACGACTTCCTTTTCAATATGGAGGGAGTACTGGGAGGGGTTAACAGACAGAAATTAATGCTTGGGAGACCCTTATTGTAATCAATTTGTGACTCCTAAGCCCCAATAACTATTCTTCTGCAGTACAAAGTTCGATAAAGCAGCATCGATCTACTGAGCAATAGAGAATTCAAGTGACACGACCTATGATTGCTGACTGCTGCCCACAACAATTTCATGAAAGCACCTTCCGTAGTGGAAAGTGACACAACTACACTACATTGCTCCTAATAATGAATTAATTGAATTAGACTGAATGTCTGAATCGCCAAGAGTTCCATGGAATGGAACTTACTTGTTGCCTCTGATCTTGAACCACGTGTCGGCGCACTGCTGCAGGTCGGCTCGCGTCAGCCGGGGGCGCCGGGGAGGAGGAAGGAGCTACGGGATCGCAGCGACGAGTGCTGGCGAGGGCAATCCAGCTGCGGCAGCACCGCCGCGCGACGGCGGCGAGGGCGAGGTGGTGGCGGGGCACGGGCTAGGGGCTGGGAGGAGGGGAGGAGGGGCGGCATCTTGTGCGAGGGCATGCCGGCGGCGGCGCAAGGCGGGCGATGATGAGGGAGAGGCGGTGGCGAGGCACCGCGGGCGATGGCGATGGCGATGGAGGGCCAGCGGCGGCGCAGGGCGGGCGACGGAGACGGCGAGGGCGGGCTGGCGGCGGCGGTTTCTCGAGCGCGGTGAAGAGGACGAGGCGTCGGGGTCGGGTTCCCGGGCGCGCGCGAGAGAGACGGGCGTGAACCGGCGAGGGGTGCGGGGTCAAGATGGCAACGGGTAAATACCCGACGGGTAGTGCCCACCCGTATCCGCACCCCGCCATGAGTAAATCTTACCGTTGGGTTACCCGTATCCGCATGCAGGTAGGAAAGTCATTCCATACCCGTACCAGCGGGTAAATTCTACCCGACGGGTAACCCGTATCCGCGAACATACCCGAGTATGACATATGAAATGCTTTATAAATTCAAATATTTGATAAATATTAGGTCAATATATGTGCACAAAAGCAAATCTAACATCAATTAGCAACAATACTAGTGTTATATACGTAGACTTTAGTTGAATTGGCTCAAATTCTAGTGTTATATGGGCCAAATTTATTATGATTGTTAGTGATATATGTGGGTATTTATTACCCACGGGTAGATCGGGTATGGGTAGCTTACACCGCACTGCACCGCAAAAATCCGATGGGTAGAAGATTTCTTCCAATAACGCACCGCGGGTAGAAAAATCATTCCATACCCGCATCTTTATCGGGTAAAACCCGTCGGTACTCGGGTTTTGGTACCCGTTGCCATTTTGAGTGCGGGGGCTGCGGGGGCGGCTCAGCCATAGGCACCTAAAATGACCAATATACCCTTTTTGACAACAATTAAAAATTCACGTAAGAAATAGGAGGAAACAGGGAGGAAAATGCAAGTACCGTAAAACAGCTCGAATAGATATTTGTCTATTTTTTTTGCCTAAGCAATGTCACAAACACATGGAGGTCACCGATATACTTGACGGTACCGGGATTCTACTTTCTTTTGCACAATTCTTTAGGTAGTCAGTATCGTAGCTAAGGTTAAGGCAGTATACCTTGAGCAATGCTACCCCGCTACTTCACAACACAGAATTCTACAGATTCCTAAACTGAAAGAAATAAGAAGCAAGTACTGACGCCTCTCTCGGACCCGGTTTCTGATTGTCGATCATTTACTCACTGTATCTCAAGTATGGCCCCAGCCTAGCGACTGCAATGTATACATCTGATATCCAGCTTTGCAAAATAGAAGACCTAGGTTGGCCTGTACACACATTGAAAACAGTAACATAAATTAGGCAGAATAAATCGAATCAAGTATTAAAATCGTACCAAAACAAACAGAGGCATATTTGTCTGCATAAAGCTCACATAAACTTTTTTCATTGGGGAAGCATTGATTTGATCCACCACGTCCTGCATCTCAACGAAACAAGGAAATAAGAAAAACATCAAATTAAGTTAGATGCAAGAGAACAGACCAAACCAGCAGGATGAGGGGCACGAGGGGATGCAGCATGCGTCAGACGGAGGTAGAGGACGACGACCAGCAAGGAGGCGAGGAGGATGCCGCGCGGCTGCGATCGCAGGCCGCCGCCGCCAAGGGCCGCCATGCCGGTGGCGGCCATCCCTGGTGTACCACCACTGGGAGAGGCCGTGGGGATGGCCTTCACGACGCCGCTAACAACGGTCGCGCAGGGGGGACGACCGGGCGACGTAGAGGCGAAAAACCCTAGGCTGGCGTTCGCGCCACTGCGAACCCCGCTACCGTGAGGAGGAAGGAGCACGGTGGAGGACCACGAGATGGAGGAGGAGGAGGAGGTCGGGCCGCCGCGTCGAGGGCCGGCCGCCGAGGAGCTCGCCTCTCGCCGCCGCGCCGGCCATGAGGGATGGAGGGAACCGAGGGAGAGAGAGCGACGGGATGTTGGAGAAGGATACGGTTTTTTTTTCACGAGGAGAAGCTGAAGCTGGGTTAGTTGGAGTGAAGCCGGATATATATTTGCCTCGGTGAGAAGCCAGAGAAGCTGATGAGAAGCCAGCTTCTGGCGAGAATCTGTAAAATCCGAATTTGGTAGATTAAACCATGGCTGTTGATGTGAAATCGCACGGTAAATAAAAATTTAGGGTGACGTGGATCATGGTTCCTTTCGAAAGCCATTCCACTTCCTATCGCTTTTAATGTTGAGAATGGAGTACAGCTTACTTTTACCCTTACCACTTACAATTAACCCCTCTGATACTGATATGTTCAAATTCTTATTTACAATGTAGTATATATGGAAAGCAAGAAATGATAACAGGTTCCAGAGGAGAAATTGGACCCCCTTTCAGGTGCATAAGGCAGCCGAAGCACACATGAAAACTTACCTTCAAGCTGATGAACACAATGAAGAACAAGCAGCCCCTCCTAGTCAAGGTATGAATTCTATAGTTACAGGTTCATCACACCAACGACGGCAACAGGATGATCAAAATCGGCCACAACAACACTTCAATGACTCTTCCAACCGGCAGCCTCCCTCTACGCAACTACAGTTGGTACATCTTCTTCCAGTCCTCTCTTCATGGACAGGTACCTGGTGCATTCCCCAAATGCGGTTCACGGCCCTCGCTGCTACACCGATGCATCAATGCAGCCCCATGAACAAAAAACAACAGGCTTGTAGGAATTGGAGTCTTCTTTGTTGACACGAGTTAGCAGCGGCGCCCATCATTTTTTTCATTAAAGCAGGATTGCAAGACGCCTCCTCTGTGCTCATGGCAGAGATGGTGGCCATGGAGCTGGCCACCACCACCTTCGCTCGAATGGGACTAGTGGCAATCAACTACTTCCGATAATTTGCAGCTTGTTAACTACATCAACTCTGAAGATCATTGCAGTCCCCCGGAGTGGTGAACTAAACCACACACGCAGAGGATTGTCAATATGCTGCGAGCCACAGATTCCTCCGTGCACAGGATTAGGAGAACAAACAATATAATGGCCGACTCATTAGCAAAGCAGGCCTTACATTTGATAAGTGTAGGTGACGTTACCTTTTTCGGTGTGTGTGTCAACCCGGCTCATGTTCATATGTGTCCACTATTGGACACGCTTCAAGTATGTAACCATGGACAATGTTATTGTTCTAGCAGCTGCATGCTGCTAATCTATGAAATTTGTTTCCTTGTCAAAAAAAAGTTTCCAAATAGTAATCTAGCAAAATTGTATTGGCCAGAGATCACAAAGCTAGTGAGTCCAGACTCTAGTAACAAATCCTGTACAATCTTGTAGAAACACCTTTTATAGCTCGCACAACCACTACGCCGGAGAAGCAAAATTTGAGCGGCACACGATGTCAGACGCTGAATCCAACCGTATGTGATTTAGACACTACTAGTGATGGGTGCACCACCGTCTCACATAAGTAAGTACGCAAAAGAGGCGATTATGACAACAGTCTTTTGATACACCCTCCGTCCCAAAAAAAAATGATGTTTTTGACTTTTTTTAGACATCGTGTTTAATCATCCGTCTTATTTAAAAAAATTATATAAATATGATTTATTTTGTTATGACTTATTTTATAATTGAAAATACTTTAGCATTGATTTATTTATTTTGTAATTTGCATAAATTTTTTTTTGAATAAGACGGACGGTCAAACACAAATTCGAAAGTCAAAACGTCATTCTTTTTGAGACGGAGGGAGTATCGTAACAAATAATAGTAACGCACCTAAGAACCGTCTCGGATATCCAAAACAGATGGTAAGTACAAAACTGTAGAGCAACTAACCCTGACCCTCATTTGAGCCCTTAACCCAAATTTTAGGGGCTCGAGAGAAAAAAGCAACTACAATGGAGCCTATAATGGGGCCTCAAAATTTAAAAACCCCTCAGATTTTTTTTAAAAAAACCCAAATTTTAGTTTGGACCCCTAGATCCGGATCCCCTATTCCCGTGAGTCCCACCTTTTTCTTCCATCGCCCGCCGCGAGGGACTTCGTGTGCCAAGACGCTAGCGTCGCCCACCGCCCCGGCGGGCGCGTCTTCTCCACCATTCCCAAACAGCGGTCGGCACCTCTCTACCCCGCCGTTGGCCTTCTCCCCCACGCCGACACGCATGCGAACATCTTGAGAATCGAGATGTCGGCGCGGTCTAGATGTCGGCGGCAGGGAACCTCACCTCCACCGTGGGGATCTGGATGCCGGGTGCGTCGATCACGCCAAGGAGCTTGAAGAAGCGCTTTTGTCCTCCCCGGCGCGACGCGGAACACGCGGTCCACGAAAGGCCTGATGCTGCACCAGCCCCAACGCGCCGCGTCCACCTCATCGTCTTTGCCACCGCCCATCCGCTGCCGCCTCGGTCGGGCGGCGTCCCATCGAGGCCGCCCGCATGAGGCCCGTGCGCATGCGCTTGAAGGATGACAACCGCTCCATGGCGGCTCGCTGCAGCGCTTCCTCGTCATCCACCTCGCCGGCCCCCGCTGCGGCGCCGCGATGACGTGCTCGAAAGTACGGGGGTGGCGTCGGGGCTCACCATGTTGTGCAGGCCTCGGCTCAAGATCTCCTTGCTTGCAATCGAGCGACGAACCGTGCATGACCTCTACCGTAACAGAACCTCACCTCCACGGTGGAGGTAAGGTGCTCGAGCAAGCGGGCGCTGGCAGGCAGCACACGGCGGGGCTCTCGCGCCCCAGAGCAGGCACGGCTCGCGGGCAGGGTGTCGGAGCAAGCGTCGGGCGGAACCAACGGCGGCGGGCGGGACGTCACGTGGCTGGGGCTGATTTGGAGGCGGCGAGTTTTTTTAGGGGCTGATTGCAGGTTCGGCTTTAATTCGGCCCTCAAATTTAAATTTTGCAGGTCATGCTGGAGTTGCTTAGATAACCAAAATTGCGACTGCTCGTAAAGACTCAACCCGTTTCTCGATCAATCTAAAAAGAGAGACATATATGGTATGTACTCCTCCAAGATTCAAATCCTAAGTCGTTTTGATTTACTTTTTTGGTATATATAGACATCTAAATTTGTAAATAATATGTTTGCATACTTAGCAAAATTGATCAACCCCAAAATTCAAATAATTTGGAATGGTGGGAATAGTTGACCGTGATTTGCACACATTTCCGTTGAGGACGCCCTCTTTCGCAGACATAAATAAGGATTTTTGTAGAAGTATATATGGCAACACGAAAGATAGAACTAGCAAATGAATCAATTATTATCAAATTACACCTCCGTATAATGGAGTGAGTAATGCAAACCCTAATGTAGTAATGCAAAACCTATTGGGGAAAATCTATTCTTTGGAAACGAATTTGATGAAATCCTAATATTTATTGGAGAAACTGTTCGTGTTTCAAACTGGGAATGCACAGAATGATGAATCATGAGATGACCCCAGCTGTTTAGTTTCTTTGAACACTGTCACCGACGGCGGCGGGCGCCTCCTTAATGATGCGCACCTCGACGGAGTCCTGCTGGGGCCTTCCGTCGGCAGCATGCTGCCGGGCACCTTGACTCTGACAGGGTTGGCGTACAGCACCCCGTCCCTGAGCGAGGTTCCCCACACCGTGGATTGCATCTGGATGCGGTGTTGCATCCCCGGCGCCGCCGTGGGCGTCTTCACCTCGTACGTGGTGCGCCGCGGGCGCGTCGTCGGGGCGGATGTGGATCATGGACAGGGGAGGCGCCGCTGCCGTGGTCCGCCTGCTTGGCGCAGAGGTAGAAGAGCGCGCCGTCCTCGGCGCGGAGCAGGAGCGCACCGATACCGGGCGGGCGCGGACGTGGAACGGCTCGCCGAAGCGCACGCCGACGACGGTCCAGCCGTGAACCGCCGTGACGTGGCGCTCCAGCGCGTCCGTCGGCCCGCCGGGGAAAGAGTCGCAGCGCCAGTCCACGGGGCAGAAGACCGGCGCGTAGTGGCAGGACCGCTCGTGCGCCACCAGACTGTGACGCGGGAGGAAGGCCGGGCAGCCGTAGTCGTGGTTCCAGCACGGGAACAGGATGGATTTGAGCCAGCCGGCAATGGCGCTGCTCCGTCTGTAATCTGTCGAGTCGCACATGCTGCACCTTTTGCCGGCGCCCTCGCCAACCCCCGGGCCCTCGTTGGTTCTTCCGTGGCAGCCAGCGCAGGTGACGTGCCCGTCGACGCACTGCAAATCAAGGAACCGGCGATAGTGTCTCGAACGATCGATTGTCGGGGAAGAGAAAAGAAACAGATGGAAGGGGATTAACGGGTCACCTCGTAGACGGGAGAGGAGAGCAGCGCGAAGCAATGGGCGCACTTGAAAAGATCGTCGGAGCGGTCAATGCGCACGAAGAAGTCTTCTTCGGGTGGCGGCGACAGGGAGCGCTCGCTGTCGTCGCCGTCGTCGCCAGGTGGCAACCTCGACCGGTTGCAGCACAACTTGTTCTCGCACTCTTCGCTGCGGGTTCGGCTCCGGCTTCGGCAGCTCCTCATGGGCGCCGCGGCGGGTTCACGTCTCGGGCTGCGGCCCCGGCCGCGGCGATCTGGCTCCTCGTCACGGTCGCTGTCTGAACGCCCACGTCGACGCCGTATGGGGCTAGGGCTGCGGCTCTGTCGACGACGTATGGTGGGGCTAGGGCTGCGGTGCTCTACTTGGTCATCGAAGTAGCGGCGCGCACGTCTACGGCTGGGGCCGGGGCTGCGGCTGCGGCTGCGGCGGACGACCTGGTCACGGTCACGATCATGGTCACGCAACGACAGGTAGGAGGGAGATCTGCGATTGCGCTTGGCCTTCACACGCTTCAGCATGTCGGCGGCGGCAGCCGCCGCCGCCGCCGCAGCCCTGCGCGAGGCGACAGGGCTCCGGTCATCGTCCTCGCTGCCTCTACTCATCTCGCGATGGGTGTTTCGTTCGGAGCTCCCGGCTGGACGCAGTATATGTACTTGCGGAAAGATTAATATGGTTTGGACGAAAATCTCGCCGGCGCAACAGATTTTATAGCGGGTTTCCTGGAGATTGATTGGTCGATCTGGCTGGAGAGATAAGTACTCCTGATTTGTTTTTTTCTCTGGATGGAAGGATTATATACCTTGGACTCTTTCAAGAGTCCTTTTCGTTGATGCTAAAAAAATAGGAGAGTCCTTATCGTGGAGGCAATTAATTTTAAATTGTATTGTATTCATATAAAATGGTATGGATATTTATATTTTTAAATGAAATTTACTATAAAAATTAATTATGCTATTATATGTAGTATTTTTAATTATTATATGTAGTATTTTTAATATATATACTAAAATCTGTTTCAAATTGTCGCTTGATTTTTTTCAACCTCAACTTTGACCACTGTCTTGTTCAAAATTTTTGCAAAATATCACTTCTTTTTGTTGTGGATTGCTTTATTAACAAATGGTCTTTAAGAATGACTTAAATTTGACTATTTTTGCATAAATTTTTTTATTGGTCAAACTAGAGGTCAAAAAGTCAAACGAATTATAATTTGAAACGTAGGGAGTAGTAGTTAAATTTAAGATTCATTGACTCTTTTAAAAAGCAACATCTTTTACATCGAATATGCCTCTTTTTCTTTGCGAGTTTCGAGTACTCCCCCCCTGTATAAAAAATTGTAATTCTAGATGCATTCTTGTACGTGTTTAAAGTTTAATTAAATACTAAGTATGGAGTATATATCCAATAGTCTAGTAGCTATATATCCAATAGTCTAGTAGCTAGCTCATAATTTTTATAATAATTATTAAATATAGTGCAAAAAGACATAAGACCAGCTTGAACTCGAGAGACAGTCTCCCTACATGCATTTCTCCCTCACGTCATGATTATTTTAAAGACGGTAAGAGTTTTACCAAAGTTTTATTAGACGAGGAAACTAAGAAAAACAAAATTTACAACGATTACAACTCGATGAAACTATTGAAAACTACTAGTATAGTGCCCGTGCTAACGCATACGGTTCGTTTCAAAAGAGATAAAAAAAAAGAATCAAACGATAACATATTTTCATAGTTTCAGTTCCTTCTAGGTGGTCCTGCTATCTTAAATGAAGCATATCTCAGGTATACATAGCGTTTGCCACTGAACATCATTTCAAAATAAATTCAGCTCAAAGTACAAAGTGTTCCCAAGGGTGTTTAGCCTCTTCTCGGCATTTCAACAATCACACAAACTCGTTTTGGAGTTAGGTCCTGCAAAAGAAGTAGAATAAGGCCACTTGAGAGCTACTATTAGCCATTGAGTCCTGCTGCTAAAGAGCTACTGAAAGTCATACGCAGGTAAATTAGGTGAAAACAAACATTGATTGGTAAATTAGGTGAAAACAAACATTGATTGTCTACTGCGTTGCGAAATGAAATTGATTGATATCATCCTTACACAACATTGCTACTTGATCTGCCGACTGCCGGTAACGATCTCTGCTGGAAGAGGTTCTTCTGATTCGTTCTTTCCACACGTTATGATATTTCAAGAGTCTTTTTCTCCTCCATATATATATTTATTTATTAGATAAAAGGTATTAAATCCGTTTCAAATTGTAGTTCGTTTGACTTTTTCAACCCCAACTTTGACCACTCGTATTATTCAAAATTTGTGTAAAATATCACTTCTTTTATTATGGCTTGCTTTATTAACAAATGGTACTCCCTCCGTTCCAAATTGTAGTTCACTTTGGCTTTTCTAGATACATTGATTTTATTATGTATCTAGACATAGTGTATAAACTAGGTGCAATACAAAATCAATGTATCTAGAAAAGCCAAAGTGAACTTCAATTTGAAACGGAGGGAGTATTTAAGAATGACTTAAATTTGACTGTTTTTTGTGTAAAATTTTTGAATAAGACGAATGGTCAAACTCAAGGTCAAAAAAGTCAAACGAACTATAATTTAAAAACGGAGTAGTGTTAAATGAGACGCTTACCAAGTAACAACACGACAAACAGTTGATGACGACTAGGGAATCAAGTGCTCTTCTTCGCTGCTCAGTGCTCGTCGCCCGTATGGCTGGGAGAAACTGATATGTTATGGAGGATTCTAGCAAATGTAGTGGGTTTCTGGGTTACGTTTGCTGTGCATACCTATACGGCAGTACCGGAATTGCAGTCTATTCAGAAATTGGTGCGTTCTGGTTACCTACAGTGGTGAACTTGGATCTATATAAGCGACCTAGTATGCGTTTGCAAATTATTGGAGATGCTATTCATCAATCAAGTGAGTGATGTTTCCTCTGTTCGCTTAACGTGTCTAAATGACCATTTGGATCTTGAATCTCTAAGTTCGCTGGACACTCTGCATAATACTCTAGATCAGATCACAGTAAAAGCAGCCTGATCATGAGACCCATGAACACATGAACACATGACGAAGAATAAGCAAACAGGCCTAAGCTGAACAAGGCGACACAACACGGAAAACACTACTCCCTCCCTTGCAAGTCATTCTAAAATCTTGGAAAGTCAAATCATCTTGGGTTTGACCAAAATTATAAAGAGAATTACAAAATTGTAACATCAAATATGCATATTATGAATATGTAGAGAATTACAAAACTGTAATATCAATATGTAGAAGAATCAATGATAATTAGTTGACATACTAAATGTTATTAACTTATCATATAAATTTGGTTAAACTAGAGATATTTTGACTCTATGGGATTCTTGGAGTGACCTACAATTTGGGATTAAGGAGTACCAACTTACCTATGGCTCGTCTTCCATGCCAACACGAGAGCCATTGCTAAGCAAACAAAACCTAACACCAATATTGAAAGGACTGTTTCCAGTGATGCGTGCTTAAAGCAACGTACTAAACTGTCCACCGCCGACTTCACGTCGGCCGCCGACTTCTGGACACGGACGCTGACGAGGACGCAGCGGAAGGAGGTCCAGTACGCGTCCGGCACGAACAAGAACCCATCGGTAGGGTGTTGCCCCGCCCAGCTGCGCATGCAGGGCACCGAGCCAGCAGCAGACAGCGAGAGCGCCCCTGGTTCACCGGCGCCGCCGACCTTCAGCTTGTACTCGAGCAACTGGTTGGCCGCAGGGGGCGGGCCGAGGCAGACCAACGACAGCGACCGGCCAGTGCAAACGTCCCCGCCGTTGAGCAGCAGGAACACGCGCCGGTCCACCGGGTCCAGGAGCACCTCGAACGGCGTGCTCCGGTGCAGCTGCAGCATCACATGCGAGGATCCAACGAAGCTAACCATGTTGTTGCAGGCGTGCGCGTCCAGGATGTGGTCGTGGAGGTGCGGCGCGGACGCCGCGGAGTAGGCGCACCCCTGCAACGGGCACACGTACGGTGCATACTGGCAAAGCGCCTCATGGTCCCGCCTCTCCTTGTTCTTGAGCAGCTGTGTGCACCCGTGGCCGCTGAACGTGCAGGGCAGGACCATGTCGGCGATGGCCTTCTCGAGCGCCCGGCACCGGATCTCGCCGACCGGATTGCGGCAGGACGGGCAAGTCCCGCGGATGCGAACGCGGCAGACATCGCACACGACGTGCCCGTTCTTGCACTGGCCAACCAACACACGACAAACAAACAGTCAGATTCACATTCATCACTGCAGCCGCGTGGCCGGAAGTGCGTGCACGCAGTTTGATTTTGCATAGTGAATGAAAACCTGAAAGATGTGAGCTTGCCTGGAAGATCGATCCTTCGAACAGGGAGAAGCAGATGGGACACTCAAATGCGTCCAGATCCATTTCTGTTTTTTGCTGCTCCTTCTTGCCATCTCTAGCTCCGGAGGTGCCTGATGGTAGTGACAACGATGGTAAAAAGCTAAAAGCGCTGTGCTGAATGAACACCCACCACTTATAAAAGCACAGTCCTGAGAATATATGGACGACAATGAACTGAACATGACGAGCACATGGATCTAGACAATGAGCTAAGAAAATATTACAAGTTTCAAAAGACTAGCACGTCTTCAAACAGCTTCAGAAGCATGCATGCAAGAACTAGTAGTACTGAAACCAGTGTCTGCAAGATATGCTTTATTATGTTACACAACAAAATGTAGAACAATGAAAAAGTATACAGATAGATGTGAATGTGATGGCAGCAGTGGCTAACTAATCCCTATGCCAGCCTGAGCTGAGCTCTCAACCGTGGGGATGCCAGCGATGGCGGATGTGAGGAAGGAAGCGCAAGGAAAGGAAAAACCGATCTATTACTTAGTGAGAGCATAATGTTTACAGAACGCATCTTAAAAGTCCAAACCCAAACTGACTAAAGCCACAAATTAGCAACTACCATGCTAACTCAAGCTAGATTATGGTCGTGGCTACTGTGTGGTCACTGCAGTGCGTCTGACTGCGCGACATGCACGCCTAAGTGCTCTCTGACTCACCCGTGGATAGAGGTTCCTACTTACGATGTCTTGCATAGGATCTTCCATACATGACAACAGGTCTGGAAGAACTTTACCCCAACCTCTTTTTTTATGGGATCCCATCTCATATTATACCAATGCATAATCAAATTCAAGAGTATGTCCATGTATACCAGCAATTAAAATTTCATTAGTAAACTTACTATCAGTTAATTCGAACTCCGAGGGCATTATGCAGCTTATTTAAAATATAAATTGCCAAGAAAAATACATTTTATTTCAATGCAATAAATCACAGTAGGGGCGAGCCCCCCCTCCTGTTCTATTCAAAAAAAAAAAAAATACATTTAAAGTTGAGTAATAGTAGAATAAACATGAACTGGTCAGACATTTTGTGATGGCCTGCTTATTCAAAGAAGAATATTAGATTTCCATAGTTTGTTACCTTGTTCATTTAGGCTTAAATTTGCTAGGATATCTTAGCTACCGGTCTGTATATATATGACCTGATTGTAAACAGCGGTTCTTAGGGGAATGAAATTAATCTATTCTCTCTGTGTCTTCCTTAGCCAAGAAAAAATACATTTAAAGCTCAGTAATAGTAGAATAAACATGAACTGGGCAGACATATTGTGATTGCCTGCTTATTCAAAGAAGATATTAGATTTCCTTAGTTTGTTACCTAGTTCAGTGAGGCTTAAATTTGCTAGGATATCTTAGCTACCGGTCTATATATATGACCTGATTGTAAACAGCGGTTCTTAGGGAATGAAATTAATCTATTCTCTCTGTGTCTTCCTTAGCCAAGACAAAAATACATTTAAAGCTGAGTAATAGTAGAATAAACATGAACTGGTCAGACATATTTTGATTGCCTGCTTATTCAAAGAAGGACATTAGATTTCCTTAGTTTGTTACCTAGTTCAGTTAGGCTTGAGTTTGCTAGGATATCTTGGCTACCGGTATATATATATGACCTGGAATGTAAACAGCAGTTCTTAGGGATGAAATTAATCTATTCTCTCTGTGTCTTCCCTTAGCCACGTCCCTGATGTGCCTCCACATCTACGGCTCTTGCTGCCTTCTTGTGTCGGCGCTCATACTGCGTCCGCACATGACACATATGCATACTAACGATTACTACTTTGCAGCTTCAGCAAACTAGATTGGTCATGATTGGTTTGCAAAAAAAAAAAAAAAGAAAAAACTCAATCTTTTCAATGATGAATGCCGTGCAACACTATTTCATAATTTCTTTGCTTGCAGTTAAATATTTTTTCTTGTAATTTCTTACACAAAAAACAGAGCTTCTTACCTCCTCAGATTTCACAATTGAACAAAAGCTGCTGCTACTTATTGACAGTATTGTTCTTTTGTTGGTGCCAAAATTAAAAAAATTACCTAATGTGCCAATGATCTAATATGCAGAGCGCAGTAAAAACTGAACCACAGTTACATTTAGTTTTGGTCTAATATGCCAAGGATCGATTCCTGCATACAGAGCACTACAATGATAAGCATATAAATTCACTAATTCAGTAGCAAATTGCATTTTCTGGCAGTTTCACCTAGGCAATTAGCAACACTGGAACAACATAATATGTAGTCACAATATACTTCTAAAAAGAGATGGACCACATATATAAGATGTATCTGAATAACAAATCTCTACTGCCTGAATTTTAACATTAATGATGCCCAATCTAAGCACAGTGAGATTCTCTCTTCTCTACGCCGAGCAAGTAGAGTCTGAACAACCACCCTTTGTTTTTGACGCAAACAACCACCCTATGTTGAACAAAACCAACAGTATATATATAAATATAAATAAAAGCAAAGTTTTACTATCTGCTTACTGGTAGGAACGAGAAAGAAACTACAATGTTTCAGGGTCTGTATACCTAAATAAAGAAGTTCCACTGGGACACATGAGCTGACTTTTAGTGGTTTTCACTGAAATCAGAAAAATTCCACAAAATAAGGGGGTTTTTTTCACTCAAACCGCGATTGTCATGCCACTAAGAATCGTTCTAGAGGGCACACGCAATCTCCGGCGCGGCGCTTCATTCATGTGCTCCCGCAGCCGATACGCTTGCCAACCGCAGGCCGGGTCCTCGCACCCCGAGAACCCTATGGCGGAACCGCGGAATCAAGAACGCGCACCGTACCGAGCCAGGAACCTTAGGACTGAGAGCAGGGCAGGAAAAGGCGTGCAGTGCGTTACCGGCGAGAAGGCAGCTGGCGATGACAGAGCCGGAGAACAGAACGCCGAGTCGCCGTCGCGTCGCCGAGTCCTCGCGGGAGCTGCGGCAGTTGGGACTGTCCGGTTCTGGTCCAACGACTCCAACCCAGGGCAGCTCCCGAACCGGGGTGAAGGTGAGTGGCGAATGTTTTAGGCTGACCCACACGGGAGGAAGGTCCCACTAGAACGCGTCCCGCTATAATTTGCCCAACGGGCCGGACCGGCCTGGCATGGAACAATGGGCTGGCATGCTCCGATGGAGGTCAAGTTGACAAGGCACGCCGGGCTGGCCCGCAATACACGGCCTCACCATTTCCTATCGAACAAATCTTGAGGCCCGCTTGACATGGGAAGGGTGGCGATAGAGAGGCGCACGGATGA
>JADLZK010010723.1:0-92982 GCA_015847255.1 Hyparrhenia diplandra | reverse complement strand
CTGTGCACGAGCTACGAACCTCCGGCATGCTTGGTTCAATATCATGCCTTGATTACGTATATCGTAGTAACTCCAACCCCTGACGTTGATGATGACATTGACATGCTCTTCACAATACTACAACTCCACCGACTAAAGTTAGAACACAAAAATAATTAACACCACATTGTCTAGGTAAAAATGTTTAGCATGCGACCTTCAAGATCGATTTATCATTGTAGTACCTCAGTCGATCAACAACCACACCATTGCGACACCAACAGACCAGACCAAAATCAAGCGTCGACATCATAACCTGAGCGGCTGTCGTCAACATAGTACGCAAATTGTCAATTGTCATGTGGCATGCATCCAAGCTGAATTTCCATCTCACTCACATTGTGCCAATACAGACACCTCTAGATTCAAGAATACAGAAGGAAAAACCATGTCAGCAGAAAAAAAAATAATCACCAACAAATGGGGGCATAGGTGTCATGTGGCGACCATAGTCAAACATCTTGGAATCAAACACAAACCATAGGACATTTTTTTCCAAATCCTCATTTAGAGGATGCAAACATTGAAAAGCTAATATGTAGATTATTTAACTACTAACATAATCCTCAAGTAGCAACAGCATCATAAAGCTTGAGTCTCCCGGAATTGGTCCATGCCATCAGTGGGCGCGAGACGAAGGTGAAGAAGAGAACTGACAGCTCACGAACAGGCACGTATCACATTTCATGTGTAGAGGTTGCAGACACTAAAGGTACCACTAAGTCCCTCTTATCTGCAGCAGGCCCTGAAACAAGCTAAGGTGTGACGTTACATCTTATTCTTGCAATAACTGTCAGCAAGGAAGTGCATTATTTATTACTCTTACTCCTAGTACAGCATCAAAAGCCAGGTTCGGGTGAACTTTGACATGTACCGTATGTCATACCGTCATACCGATAATTACTTTTTCCTGAGTGATAACATCTGTGCAAGTTGAAGCAATGAGATTCCCCTCAACAATGATGTGCAGAGCCCCACAAGGAGCCCCTCAACAATGAGATTCACCATGCAGGTGCCTTTGACTTCTCCACAAGGATGATCCTCCCATTCCACTCAGTCTCGTCAAGCACGGATTGCTGCATCGGCATCCTCATCCTTCTCCAAGGATAAGAATCCAAAGCCACGGGAATCTCAGTTCTATAAAGAATGGAAACAGTACTGAGTAACTTCATTCGATCAAAGTGATGTATCTGAGTACAAAGTCAACATGATAGGTTCAAAAAAGTTACTGCATGCTGGGAACTAATTAGATAAGGTAGGGGAAAACAGTGATTCCCTAACACAATGCTGAAAGTATACCTAAGTGCTAAAAAAATGCAGTAGTAGCTTTCTTTATAGTTAATCTGTAAAGAGTATAAGCCAGGCAATCAATGACTGATTGCTTCTGGTTTGCTACTGATCTGACAGGATAAATTTAGCTAATCAAGGTTTTGCAATACAATGAGTAGTTTGAAGAATTCCCATTTGCCAGGCTAACTCCACTTTTTCATTTTAATTGCTTTGAGTTATGTATAACAAAGACTCTTCAGTTGCAATTTGCTCTGACGTATTGACTTAAGAGCCCAGTACTTTGTATAATTTCACCAAAAAAAAAAAAGAATCTGCGGTTTCTTTTTCAGTTATACTTTTAGCCAAGAAAAAAATTGTTCCCATCAAGATTCTGTTATTTAGGAGACAACATGCCAAACTTACGTGCAATGAACTATCTCACATCAGCTTGCCTACCAAAATGTACAAGCATCTTATTCTAGACTTGTTAGAAGAATGTAGTTTAAATAACTAAACTATTTAATAGATTAATTCTGCAAGAGCTTCACAAAACAACCAAAAAGAATTCTATTCGAATTTGCAAAAGACCAAAAAAAATCATAACTGTTTAAAGAAAAACATAAACAAAGATGAGCATGAGTTGCACAAAGGTCTCGTCCAATGATGACACTGCACTATGAAAGCAAGTATACTAGAAGTGCTGGGAGATACAAATAACATAATGTGGAAGTAATTACCGTTTATCACTTAACAACACGTGCACTTGTTACACGTCCAAACTTAAAATTTCTTCTCAAATCTCGCTCAGTGGTGGCATAGCTAAATCCTGCAATAAAGAGATTCTTTCCAGGCTTACCCAATCCAGTCTTCCTGTTGGCTGGTGGTGACCAATGTCTCCTTGGTGAATGATGGCGTGACTGGTTGGGGTGATCTGCGCCTTGGTGAATGCCTTCTACAATACCAAAATAAATAGAAGTGAATAAAATAGCAGGCAGGAAAAATGATGATGCAGACACCAAATATAAATAGTACTATAAAACAGAATTAAACATGATACAAGAACGACCTATTCAAGGATGCATGTCAGACAGTATCTAATCATAAATCCAGTATGTTCAGAAACATGAACCTGGCGTGACCATTTAAAGGACATAATTTCAGCAGCCTTACTGCCTTAATAGTTACTAATGGCAAGGAATCACCTTGGAGATCGCCTGTGATGATCCCTTGAGTGGGGGGAGACCTGGACCGAGATCTATCATGTTCTTTTCTATGTCTAGAGGAATCATGTTTTCTTGAAGGTGACCTTGATTTTGACCTATCCCTCCTCCTTGGGAGTCCCCTCCTCTTTGGTGAATCTCTCCTCCTTGGTGAATCTCTCCTCCTTGGTGAATCTCTCTCCTCCTGGTGAATCTTTCTTCCTTGGTGAATCTCTCTTTCTTGGTGAATCTCTCTTCCTTGGTGACTCCCCTCCTCCTAGGTGAGTGCCTCCTCCTAGGCGAGTCTCCCCTTCTTGGTGATTCCCTCCTCTTGTGTGAGGATCTTCTAGGGGATATAGATCTTTTTAAGGGGTTATAGATCTTTTTCGGGGGTTATAGATCTTCTTCGAGGGGGGTGTAGATCTTCTTCTGGGAGATGCAGATCTTTGTTGAGGTGACCCATCACCATGTCGAGACTCTCTCCTTCTTTTCCTTTCTACAGGAGAAATATGCAGCATGTGGAGACAACTCTCTTGAAGAGGCTCTTTTGCGGCTGGGGTCATGCTTTCAGAAGATCGGGACCCATGTCTTACTGGTGGGCTTTCAGAATGAGCTAACTCACGCACATCTTTGGCACGATATTGTGACTCCATCTTCTCAGAATGATGGGCATGTGAACTTTCAACTGGAGGAGATATCCTCCCATCTGGAGATGGGTTATCCCTTTCAGTCTTGCAAACCTTTCAGGGGATGCTCTCCCCATCTGGAGATGGTGTGTCCCTTTCCAGTCTTGCAAAACCTATCCGGAGGAGAATCAAATTGATTGTCTGGAGTTGAGCTTCCATTTCTAGTACCAGGATTTTCTGCTCTGTCTGTTCCCAAGAGGGAGGCACAGCTGAAGTGTTAAACTTCTCATTGTCTTGACCATTCATGGGGCAAGGTTTCCTACCAATCATCTGATCATCCTCTGACCCACTGTTTTCATTGTGAGAAGTCTCATGTAGATTTTCCATCTCCTCATTTTCCATCTGAAGTGCAGGAGAGTTTGGAATATCATCATCAGAGCACCACTATTGTTAAGCTGGTAACCGTTACTACTATTTTTCAGTTAACAAAGAGTCACCATGGTAGGAATCAGAATATGAAAGCTTCTGGTTGAAAGTTTGACATATCATTACCACTGCTTTCAGGAAGCTTTGGAGGCAACACTGCACCAATCACTTCTGTGTTCTGATGTACATCATAACCAAGAGAAGTGATCTGCTCTTCAAGTTACTATTGTGAACATTTTGTTCAGCAGCATCATTCTGTACATCAGATTCTATATTAAGAGGTTCTTGAGGTTGTTTCATCAAAGATTCTGGACTAGTTGAAGCAGATTTCATAACATTGCTAGTGATTTGATCATTCATGAAGGGGCGGAGAATCTGTAGATAAATACGGGATTGCATCAGCCGGGTCAACCAAAAGTCCATGATCCAGTGTTGGAGACTCATGTTGTGGAATTCCTCCTTGATAACCCAAGTGGTCCAACAGGCTGCCACCTTGGTCTCAAATAATGGCCCAGGATCTCCACAAGCCCCTCCAGATTTCTCTCAGGGGATATGTACTCCATCTGAATGAGCAAATTTGAATAGCATAAGTATACATAGGTTGCTCAATATAGCTATACAGGTCCAAATATCTCATTGCACCCTAAATTCGAATGGAAAAAAAATAGATACAAACTAATATGACTGAAGCAGCAGAATTATATCACCTTCTAGGTATGATGCATGCAGGATTACCTCTAGGAAATAATATGAACAACAGGCATCTTTGCATTTCAAAGTGCTGATTTGCATTTTGCATTAAGGCCGTATTCCTTCACAAGTGTGTCAACAAAAGAATACTACAGTGGAAAGTCTGACTTTGACTAACTCAGATCAGGTGTAGCAAAGTGTGTTCGGTGAACCAAAAATAGCAACAATCATGACTCAATTTTAGGTCTATGTTTCATAAATGGTGATACAGGGTAGATATTCCAATTGTAAAGCCATGTCAGTTCTACAATCAGAACAATACAACTCAACAATGATGCCTAAAATAAAAAAGGCTTGTTTGGTTTTGTGCCCAGCCAGCCTTGTTGCGAATTTGCGATATGTCTAGTAGACACAGAATTTAGCAATTATCAGATGCCATCGGAATTTTTTGCCAGCCAAATTTTGGTAACACATATTAGGCCACAAACCAACAAGCCTTCCAATGATTCTCACAGTGATTGCAATAAGATCCTACAGATTATAAGGGGTCAAATACACATGCACATTAAAAAAACATTCACGAAATTCCACGAGTAAGTTCTAACTTCAATAGTTGTAAACTATAGTTCCACTTTCAAGACACAAGTTTATTTGAAGAGAAACAACATAAACCATTTTGGGCACTGTGTACATACATGGTAACAGGTTCGTTTATGGTGATTCTGCAGCTTTTATTTGAGAAGGACAACAACTATTGTAATACTCCCAGAACATTAATAGCGTTCCCACGCTTCCACATGACAATGCCTATGAAGTAGCACCCTAGGCCATATAGCATCTTCCCAGAAACAGCAGCTAAACAAAAATCAACTGCACAGAGTACCAGAGATTTCAGTGAGCAGAATTTGGAACACCAGCAGCAGCGCCAAATCGGTAAAATCCGACACCGGTTCCTCACGCAGATCCTCACTCCCCTCAGTGACACACACGAACCAAGCGCAAACAACAATGAGACCCAATCGCAGCGATTCTCTACGGCCGCAACCACACAACAGACCAACCACGGCGTCTGATCCGAGCGCCAACTAATCCAGCGCGAAATCCGCGCAACGGATCGAACCAGCTACCGCATCTAGCGGCCCCTATCGCGGATCGAAACCCAATTCCGAGGCCGGTCGTGGGAAGCGGAGCGCTCACCTCGGACGGTCCCGGCGCGCCACCTCTACCGGCCGCTGCTCCTCCGGCGATCCCTCTCGCCTCCCTCGCGCCGCGCGAGGTTTTCTTCTGCCTGCCCCTCTTCTCTCCTCTTCGTTAGGAGAGAAGAGAGGAGAGAGAGAGAGACCGGGTTGAGATTTTTGGGGAGGCCGTACGAAACGGAGGAAATATGCCTGCCGCTGCGCTGCGGTGCGCGTGACGTGAGTGGTGGTGATATGGGCGCGGTGGGGACCAGGCCTCCTCGGGGCCCACCGGGCAGCGGGTCGTGTAGGAAAACGGTGACCGGTGGGTGACCAACTGCGCGGTGACTGTTTGTAACCGATCGTTCAATCCTTGCAAGGGGGAAGCGTGCTGCACCGGGCACCACCTACCTGCACTGCACGTGGCGTTGTTTCTGGGCCGGGGAAGCGAGACTTCCATGGGCCAGTAGGGCCCAGCGGATCTCGGGCAGGAGGCCCGCGAGGCCGGCCCATCCTCCGTGTCAGTCCGTCTCGATGGCGCCTCGGCGGTGAGAAAGTCAAAGTCCAAGAGGCTCCGCTCCTCTAGTGCTCTGCAGCTGCGGTTGAGTTCGTTTTGGTTGGAATAGAAAATGACGAAAGCACGCAGTGATGTCTTGAAGCTAGCCTCCGGTCGCCGCCGCCGCGGCAGGGGAACCAGATGCGTTCAGGATATATCTCTCCTTGAGCTCTCCTCGCCACCGCGCTACGACCAGCCTTTCGGCCCTTGCACGCCGCACGCTGTTTCGCCGGTGGCTAGTAAGTTCTTGCAGACCACCCCTGGATCCCGATCGGTGTTTCGAATAACCTTGGTTCCTGATAGTTCTCAACCATATCTGCCGTCATTTTTATGATCTTTCTCCTGCCTTTCTTGACGTCTGTTTCGCTGGGAAAAGTTGATGAGTAGCTTCCAAGGGCGAGAAAGTAATCTCACCAAGAAAAGCAATTTCATAGTGCCCTGGACCCTGGCATGTTTTCAGAAGTACAAATCTGGATGTAATTGCAAATAGCTGTATCTGCAGTCTGCTGCATATGTTTTGCTAACTAAGATTGATCAATGAAAGTTATTGTCTAGATTCTAGAAGCTTTGTTGCTTGTAATATCCATTACAGAACCTTTCATCTACATGAGTTGGACTGTACTCTGAATATATGAGCTCATTACAACTGTTACTATTATATATTTTCCAAGTAGCACTGAATGATAATGGTTTGTGGTGTATGCTGCAGGTAGCGATGCCCACCACCATCTGCAGTTTGAGCAAGCAGCACAAATGGAAGATAGCAGCCTCTGTGATGCTGTTCTCCATACTCCTTGTAGCTTTCGATTCGCCGTTCAGGGCTTTTTTCAGCAAGTACCTCAGCTCTATTGTACCACCATCTGGATCATCACGTGACACTACATTGACCCAGGAGTAAGAATGAACTAGCGGCGCCCCCTTTGTAGCCTTATTAGGAGAGATTAAGTAGTACTATTAAGATCAAATTTTGCTACCTTGAAACAGGAACCGAAATTTATCCCCTCGGAGCATGCCATGGACCTGAGTAACAGCAAGGCAGGGAAACGGATCAAACATGGCATGTACGACATGAACACCAGCTCCATAAATGCAGCTTCCAGTTGGAGCATTGTGAAGGAGGAGTTCACATTTCAAGCAGCTGGTCGCCCTTTCAATAATTGTCATGCTTCTACCATTGTAGAGGTATGTCCTTTTCTTTAAGGAAAAGGTAATGTCAGGAAAAGATGACTGTGATTTCTTATATGTGACTGTTATTGTAGATTGAGAAAGACAATTTTTTGGTCTCATATTTCGGTGGATCCATAGAGGGGCTCCTGATGTCAAAAATCTGGACACAGAGATATAGTGTAGGTTCACGACTCCAAGCAATGAACAGTGTTTGAATCTTGATCCTCGTTACTAGTTGTTAACACT
Source organism: Hyparrhenia diplandra (assembly GCA_015847255.1). Classification (NCBI taxonomy): domain Eukaryota; kingdom Viridiplantae; phylum Streptophyta; class Magnoliopsida; order Poales; family Poaceae; genus Hyparrhenia; species Hyparrhenia diplandra. Next base: position 85,589 of record JADLZK010010723.1, on the reverse strand, counting down.
TCATTTTTTTCTCTAGGATGGCTACTGGCATCCTCCAGTAGTAACTGATGAAGAAAATGCGACGGCAATGTGGAATCCTGTTTTATTTCAGCTCCCTCTCGTGAGTTGCTTCTCTTCTACAAGATTGGTGAACACCCTCAAAAGTAAGAACTTCATGTGTTCTGTCCCTCAAATGTTTCAAAACATTTTTAAAATGAACAGAAATATTTTAAGGAACAGGAAATTCAACAAAAGGTTGTGATGATATCTGCTATAATCTTGAAATAACTTGTTCAGCTGGAGTGGTGCCATGAAAAGATCTCTCAATGGTGGCATGTCCTGGTTAGAGAGAGAGCAATTACCACCTGGTATTCTTGGCCCTATTAAGAATAAGGTATGTATAAACTTGTCAGCTGTCCCTAAAATAAGATCACAATGTACTCCATCTGCTTCCAAATGCAAATCATTTTATTAGAGTTATAATCGGTCAAACCTCTTTATCTTGGCCCATCAATATAGTTGATGTTACTAGATTCACAACATATATAACTTTCTCTATTTGAAATATTTTATACTTTTTTTTTTTAAAAAAGTGCAATTCAAAAGTGTCATATTGAAGACCATGTCAATGTCCTAAATGACTTACATATTTACATTTGGAATCAAAAGAGATTACTCCATCCGAATTTGAATATGGCATGTCAGGACAACTTAAAACCGAAGGAGTATTAACTATTAAGTAATCACAAACTTTGGGATTGGGTAGAAGCTTGTACAAATTGAGGGTCGCGTAAGCAAAAGCTATCTTTAAGGTTGAGGAAGGCTTTCATATCTGACAAGAAACCCATTGTCAGAGAAACAGCACTCCACTTTATAACCATTTTATCAACTTAATATTCTATGCGTCCTACAAGTTATTGATTAAACTGTTATCTGTGCAGCCCTTTTTTGCTTGATGATGGGCGCTTACTATGTGGGTCATCTGTTGTTGAAAGTTGGAGCTCTTGGGGTGCATGGCTAGAGGTAGCAACAGAATGTCTTAAAAAGGGTGAAAAGTAGTATTTTCTTGTGATCATGTATCATGGTCCTAAGTTTGTGTGAACAATGTAGGTAACAGAAAGATGCTGGTCGGACATGGAGCAAATATGGTCCTATATTCGTCCAAGGTGAGACACTTGGGGTGATTCAACCAGTCCTTACCGTACCACAAATGGGACTATACGTATGTTGCTGAGGTCTTACCAAACAATCGGTCGGGTATGCGTGGCTGATTCCTATGATGGAGGGTTAAGATGGAGTTTTGCACGCAAGACTGAGCTTCCAAACCCAAATTCCGGTATTCAAGTTTCCTCTGAAATTGAATTGACTTCCGGATATATTGTTTCATATATATACACTCCTCATTTAATCTGAACAATGTTTGATATGACAAAACTCCGATCCACCATGGAAGGCATTGACGGAATCAAGATGAAGGATGGAAGGGTGGCGCTTGCTTACAACACCGTCTCAGAGGCACACAAAAGTGGCCGTCTCCGCGGATGACGGCCTCTCATGGCAAGAGGTGCTGACGCTGGAGAACACGGAAGGTTGGGAGTTCTCTTATCCAGCAGTGATCCAGACCATGGACGAGCTCGTGCATGTCACCTACACATACAACCGGACGCAGATCAAGGTAGCTTTTGCTTGTTCTTCCCCATTCCGATGAGCAACTGCGTGATTTTGGTTTAGAGATTGCCTTCTTTAGGGGGCCTGACTCAACGCCTTGTGATTTTGCAGCATGTGGTTCTTCGGCCCAGTTGAATGAGGTCTTGAGCTTGCAGCTGGACCTGGACGGCGACTGTGGGCGACTGTTGGAGCCTGGAGGATTCACAAGTGTGTAGTATGTGTCTGCTTCTGCTCCTGTAGGAGGGAGGACCTCAGCTTGTAAAGCATTGTGCTTATTAACGATTTTCTATCTTCCTGGCACCGACAATGTACAATGAAGGAAACTATACATACACAATACAGTGTGCTTGCTGTCATCTTTTTTTTAGTTTTGGTCCGTGTTGGGCGCAATGGAACTTCACTGTATTTCTCGTGTCGCACTCGCACAAAATGCCCAAAATCAACGTACTGGTGTGGTGGTGTTCGTCGGCGCTTTAATTTCGTTGTGACGAGGTCTGAAATGAATTCAAATCCAGCCCTTGAACAGTAAACTCATTCAGCCCTTTGAACAGTTTGAGCTGAACTCTTGGCTTTATTAGTTTAGGGATCCCATTAGTTTATAGTTGTACAAGTTTGGCAAAAGTCCGGTTTCAGCGTTCTAAAAAGCTTACTGGACTATAGTTTATTTAGGGGATGCTTGGCAAGGCTCTGTAGCTGAACACTAGCCAAAGACTCTTAACTTTGTAGAGTTGAGGTGCTCTTAGTCCCGTGAAATTGTATTTGGTTTCATGGGATTAGGAGCTCTGAGAAAAATTTTAGTCAAATTTAGTGTCGAGGAGACTATAAGAGGGATTGGTAGTCTCTAATTCACTAGCTTCTTGAAGATATGCTAATTGATATTAATGGACCAACCTTACGCCCATGCTCCTCAATTTGTTGGTCCCCACTCTTCCTTGTTCTTTTATTCTTGTTTTAGAGTATTCTCTTCCACATAATACTATTGAATCACCTAAAATTAATAAATACTCCCATTGTATTACTATTAGAAGACGTTTAGGATAGTGACACGGTCTCCAAAAGACAATTTTAACTTCTTTTTTTTTCTATAAAAAATTATTAGAAAGTTATATATGTATATTTTTTTGAAAGTATTTTTCAAGACCTTTCTAAACTTAACGATTTAAAAAGTTATTCATGATTTATGTTTCTAATGTTTAACCTAAATCTTTTCCAAAACCTATTCTATTAGTGATATGAAGGGAGTAGATCTTTTTATTCTATACTTTACTTTTTCAGTACCTAGAACAAATATGTTATTAGTGTCTAGTCTAGGCTCTAGACCCATAGCTAAACATATCTATACCTACTAATAAAGAGATAAAATTTCTTGTCCACCTTTTTTTTTGTGTCTACCACCCATCGTGCGTCAATAGGCCTAAAAAGAGTCCTAGGATAATACGGGGGACCGGTTTTCCTCGCCTATTGCTACTTTGCTCAAATTGGCAAGCACGCCCGGACTTGATGGACCACGGGCACACCTCAACATGGTCATTGGCTCATGGCATGGGCTCAGCGGGGATCTCCGGCACGCACGTGCACACCAGGATCTATGACGACGCCGGCCCGAGACACCGAGGCGTTAGTGGCACCTGGCCGACAACCGGGCGACGTGCCCGTCCGTGCGAGCAACGGAACCTGATGGAGCGTGGGGGTGGTGTTTACGAGCAGTGTAAAGGTTGCAAGTCCGCTGCGCCCCGCATCGTCGTTGTTCATTACCATTCACGTATTTTTTACTTAATATATATATATATGCACTAGATATTAGAATTACATATTTTATGAGTTCTCAATATAATAAATAAATTATAGACTTGGGATTTTATAAAAATGATAAAGCATAAATACATATGTATTATTTCTCTTATTTGTTTTCCATTGATATGTATAGATTTTCTCTCGTTGCATCGCGCGGGCAAATTTGCTAGTAAAACTAATTTACAACGTTAAACCGCAGCGAGTTGCAATCGTGCCCGCCCGTGAGCGTGTGGACATAAGCGAGCGACCGCCTAGCCCGGCCCCAAAAGCCACTCCATGACGATGGCCGCTAGGTGCTCCGGACGAGGTGCATCCACGACCGCGGGAGAGCGCCATGTGTCGCGCGCCGCCGCCGCTTAAGGCTAGAAGCCTAGCAGGCTACCACGAAGTCACGGGAAGAACACGCTGATGAATGATGATGGTGAACTCAGCGCGACACCTCTCGATCGGTATAAATAACCAGGAGACGGTGAGGGTAATCCTCTGTACCTGAGGTTACTAGTTCCCGTCAGTGATAGTACGTACGTGAAGAGAATTGATAGAGCTCGATCAAACTGAGCAGCCACGACATGGCCTCCCTGCGGCAACACAAGGTGAGATTCCTGTCTTCGCCGGGCGGGGATCCGGCACGTTTCGTGTAAATAATAATAACTTGTGTGGGTTCTGGTATTATTGTTCGGCCGGAGAGGAGGAGGAGAGCGGCGGCGACCATGGCCATGCGGTCGCGGACGAGGCGGTGTGTGGGACAGGGGGAAGGCAAGAGCAAGACGGCGCCGGGGCGCCGGAAGGTGACCTACGGGTTCCACCTGGTGGAGGGCCGATGCCGCACGGAATGGAGGACCGACACGTGGCCGAGTTCCGGCAGCTGGACGAAGGCAACGAGGTCGGCCTCTTCGCGGTCTTCGACGGCCACTCCGGCGCCGACGTCGCCACCTACCTCCGCGAGCACCTCTTCGACAACATCCTCAACCAAGTAAAGTTGTAAACATGCTCATTTCTTTAGCAGTTCAGGCCGATCGATGTTCTTTTGCTGACGCGTGCTAGCTCCTCGGTAGCCGGGCTTCGATTTCTGGACGGACCCGATGGAGGCGATCCGGCACGCGTACCACCGCACGGACCGGAAGGTGCTGAAGAAGACGAAGGCGGACGGCGACAACGACGGCGAGGGGAGCACGCGGCGGCGCGGTGGTTCGACGGCGGTGACGGCGATCCTGGTGAACGGCGAGGAGCTGGTGGTGGCCAACGTGGGCGACTCCCGCGCCGTGCTGTGCGACGCGGGCGGCACGGCCAGGCAGCTGTCCGTGGACCACGAGCCGCTCCGTGAGCGCCGCGCCATCGAGGCCCGCGGCGGCTTCGTCACCGAGATCCACGGTCAGTAGTAACGCCTCACGGAACGGGGCTCGATCGATTGCATTATTATTGCACGAAGAAACGACACGACGATCCATTGTTGTTTGTTAACGACGACGATGCGTACGTGCAGGGAGACGTCCCTCGCGTGGACGCGCAGCTGGCCATGGCGCGCGCGTTCGGGGACCGGTCGCTCAAGGAGCACATCAGCTCGGACCCGGACGTGGTCATCGAGGACGTCGGCGACGGCGCCGAGCTGCTCGTGCTTGCCAGCGACGGCCTGTGGAATGTGATGTCGAACCAGGAGGCGGTGGACGAGGCTCGGGCCATCGAGGACGCCCGCGAGGCGGCGGTCAGGCTCGTCGACGAGGCCGTGCGGCGGGGCAGCAAGGACGACATCTCCTGCATCGTCGTGCGACTGCACTAGTGAACATCTGCATGCTGCTCCTGCGAATGTGTCTACTGTACTGTAGAAATCTCAGCAAGCAACTAAAATCTGAACTCCACTGTGCAAATTTCGGTACGAATGCAATTTCTTGCATTTGAACGAAGTGTCTCTTCCCGGCCCAGCCCAGGAACAGTTTAGGCCCAACACTTACTACGTTTCCAAAAGCCTCTCGAAAGCGGAATAGGACCAGGAACAAATCCGCCGCGCTGGTCAGTCGTCACTACTGCTACTAGTACAGCAAGCCCAAGCATTTTTCACGCGAGCGATCGCACTCGCACCCACCCACCCACCTCCCGAGTCCCGACGCCGTCGCCCGTGCTCGGCAACTGGTAGGGTTCTAGCCATGGCGTGGAGCGCCGCCGCCGTCTCCAGGTTCGCCGCCACCTCCCCGGCCGCGGCGCCCATCTCCGTCAGGCTCAGGCCGCCGCCTCCTCCCGCTCCTCCTTATCCTTCTCCAGGGGGGCGCCGCTGCCCTGTCGCCGCGTCCCTCTCGACCTCCGCCACCGGTACGCCTCCCCCGCTCCCCTTCCGCTTACAGACGCGCGGGTTGCTTGTTAGTGGTTTACTTGCACTTACTGTTTATCTCAGTCGTATCGTGGGAAATATGTATTGTTTGTAATGCGAAGCTGCGAATTTAGCCATCCTTTCTTCATTTGAAACGGAGGACTGATTGCTGCAGCGATTCGATTGTAAAGGGCAGCCAATCCATGGCAATAATTAGCTACGTATGTGAAATGCTGAATTTTCCGGTTGACACTTTCTGTCTTGATGAAAAGGTGATAAAGTTTGCATTATGCAGTGTGAAGTGCAAGCTTACTAATCGTTAACCAATAATAAATTAAAAAAAGGTTTAGATTGCTGAGCTGGATGGTGGTCACTCGTTCAGTGCGTATGACACCAGCAAGGTCAATATAAGCATAAATAATGATTTAATTTTCGACAGGGAAAGCAAAGCAATGAGGATTACTTTATGATACCAAGAGGATTAGTGGATTGCTGAATGTGTTAAGTTTATGGTGTTCATATAGGTTGGGAACCTGGGATAGTGGGATACACATGGTTCTATGTAAGAAACTACTCTCACAAGTGCTGAATGATCACTAGTATTCGTAGTGACAGTTTGCTAGAAGAGTCCTATACCTCTTTAAAAGTGCTATTAAAGCGTATATTATGCAGCTGAAAATTTTTCGCAATCCCTTGTATGTCATTGAGAATCGCGAAATTAAATTTCAGTGGCATAGAGAGATTCACGCAAGCAACTGGAGCACAGTGTGAAAATACAGTTGAGCCAAACAACAATTGCTCACCTGACCTGATGTTTTCATGGGAACAACATACCCAAAAAACATAATTAACATGGTTTATGAGTTGCGAGTTAATGTTGTTCAACAACTAAACAACCTGGTTCTTTCTTGAGGTGGAAGTCTAAAATAGAGTTTGAACATCTCGGACCATTTCATATGCTATAATGACAATTTTGGGCAATTATGTTTAGGTTTAAAGGAGGCTGTTCAGACAGAGAAGGCACCGCCGCACTAGGCCCTTATTCTCAGGCCATCAAAGCAAACAATCTTGTGTTTGTTTCTGGAGTTCTTGGATTGAATCCTGAGGTTTGCTTTTGGACTGTTGTTCTACCATTTTGTTGGTTTTTTTTTCTACATCACTTTTATCAGCTAGTTTGCTAGTTGTAGGTAATGACACAACTAATGCACCTTTCTGTTTTCAGACCGGGAAGTTTGTCTCTGAAAATGTTGAGGAGCAAACAGAGCAGGTGAAAACTGATTCCCAGATGTGAATATGTATCATTTGTGACTCAGTTTCTCAGTTGTTCAGTGTTCACAGTATCTATTGATCTGGCATAAAAAATATGCATTTCAGACATCTCTGTTAAAACATAAGTTCAGAACTTTGATAATGAATCCGCATCTGCTAAATGGAGAAATGGAATATCCTGTATGACATTCTGCAGGAACATAAGTTGTCTTTTGCAAGTTTGAGTTGAGAAAAGTAGCCTGGTGTCTGCTGTAATGTACTCTCTTTGTCACAGGTTATGAAGAACATGGGTGAGATATTGAAAGCAAGTGGTGCTAGCTATTCTTCAGTTGTGAAGACTACAATCATGTAAGCACATGTTCCTTACATCGGTCAAGGCTGTTTTGCTCAAGATATTTTGATCTCTCAGGCGTGATTCAGTGATTTTATTCTTGTACCCGCAAGGGTTGGCTGATCTGCAGGATTTCAAGAAAGTGAACGAGGTCTATGGCAAATGTACGTTTGGGCTGTGTTACCCTTCCTGTTCCTAGTGATGTCATTCCTTTCTTTAACCACGGAGCTGTGAAAGTGTTTAGTTCAGATTACCATAATCAGATTCTCGATGTCATATCCTTAACCGTTGTTTTTTGCTTTTATCTGAAGATATTTGCGTTCCTGTTGCAGATTTCCCGGCACCTGCACCTGCACGTTCAACCTACCAAGTGGCAGCGCTGCCGCTGAATGCTAGGATTGAGATCGAGTGCATCGCCGCTCTCTAATCAGATCATTCAACCACTCATCAAATCATCAATAAGCATTCCCACCGTGTCTATGTAGTTCACTATCCTGAAAACCCCAACGAATTTGTGGTAGAAGCACTTTTAGTGTCAATCCAAATGAGATCTTGTACCACAGTTGAGGTCCTGAAAACTATGGATAATAAATCTTGGTGCCCAGGATAAGTGATGTGTGTGAACAGTGCATCTGGTAGGAGAATTGTTGGGTGGATCGTTACTCGGATTCTTGGCTCTTTAGATAAGAAGAGTACCATCTACCATGGCATCAGCATCATTAGCCTTTTGTTTTTGTTCACTGGAATGAATTGGTCTTCTTAGTTGTATAATGCGAGCAATATCTAAGTTACAGAGACACTCAGAAGAGGGAATACTGTAGCAGCACCCAGATAGAGACAAAATGCCAGCAGGAAGACGCGTGTGAGGCGCGTGATTTTTGCCTTGACGCAGAGAAGGGCAGCGGGGAAGCTCAGACCTCAGACCTCAGATAACGTCTGGCATCGCACAGATGGGATTGCTGTAAACCTCTCTTTTGCGTCACTTTTAGAGAAAATTCTTAGGTTACTTATCAGTCAAAAAATAAGTTTTTGCAGATTCTAAGTTTTTTTCTCGATCACGCAAAGGTTTGCGCGTCTCCATATTAAGAAGAAGAAGATGGAGGAAATGTTTCTCTCTTTACACAATTATAATTAATAAAATCAAATAAAAATAACTTATTCTTGCTTTCCGAGAAACGACTTTCACAAAAATATATATTAAAAATATTAATATTTGTGATATAAAATTAGTATCATTGAAATATATTTGAATTTAATTTTCTAATAAATTTATTTGAAGATATAAATATTGCATGTGTTTCCTACGAGTGTCAATATTTTTTTGAATTTAGTTTTCTAATAAATTTATTTGAAGATATAAATATTGCATGTGTTTCCTATGAGTGTCAAACCTGTGTCATGGAAACCAAAACAAAAAAAAAAATTAGGATAAAGGGAGTAGGTAAAAGCTAAAAAACAGTATTCAAATCCCTCGCTATAATCATTTCCTATCTACTCTCCAGTATTTTTTAGTACTACCTGCTCTCAGGAACCCCACACTAGCGCCGCCGCGGAATCACCAAGTCACCGTTGCCACCGAGCCGCCGCTCCCGATCCCGCTCGACTGCTCTGGTCAGAAGGTGCTCTCCCTCTCCCTCTCATCCCGTCCTTTTTTTTACAGCACTGGGTTGAGCATTTTGGTTTTTGGTCCGATGCCGTATGGTATCCAGTGCGCGCGGTTCTATCGGCTGCAGATTTTGGTGCCTACGCAGGCTGTCGTGCAGATCTTAACGGTTCCGTTAGGTGCGTGGTTCTATCAGTAGCATGTCCTACGAACTGCTGTTGATCGAATTTTGCAAGTTAATCAGTTTAATTTACTTACAGTTGGCTACGCTACATACAAATTGTTTAAAAATTCGCACCATTTACAGGTTCTTTTGTGTAGTTTTTTTTCTCTCTTCCTTTTGGCATGCCATATGAGTGAGTTACAAAATTGGGTCCATTAAAGTTACAAATTATTATATGCTGCAGGACGTCCGACAGATAGTGTCTCTCCTGTACTGATACGGATCTTTTATACAGAAGCATGTGATAATTGTTCTTTGTATGGATTATGGGTTGGTTCAGATGAGTGATTACTCAAGCACGAAAGTGAATTTTTCTTCTTTAGTATGATTGCAGTGGAATGCCTAAGAACAAAAAAAAAAGTTTGCCACTCTACTTCCTTGAAGTAAAAATTCTAATTTTGTAATGGTTCTACATTTGGTGTATGGATATCTTGCTTTGTAATTTCTGTTGTGTACAAGTTTATTCAATTTTGTAGGTTCTGTGGGACTGTACCTATAAACTTGCTGATCTTCAAAATTAAAACAATGCAACTTTGTAGGAACAGAACCTGTGTAAGGCAATGCTTACCACTCACAGTACCAGCAAGCTACAGCTAGTATGGAACGCTATATCGTATGCGTACTGCTCTTCTACGCTTTAGGTCACTTTTGATTCACCTCATAAGATCTGCCAAACCAAGAGACCTTTCAACTTCACAGCATTGGTCACTAGGTCATTGCATGAGATCCACGCCAATTCGAGACTTGTTAACGAGTATGTACTGTTCTGATTTTTTCTTTCAACAGCCTGAGTCAGCTTTGTACTATCTATTTCCTGTTTTGATTTTGATTTTTGATTATGTTTTAGTAGGCTTCAGATTTGAACCAATGTGCTTGTGGCTAACCTGAATTACAGAAACGTCGTCATTGGACAGAGGTTGGCAGAAAACACCCAAAACATTACTAACGTTACTACAGTTGCGACATCTGGATGGAGCATCGTGAAGAAAGAGTTCACATTTCCTGCTAGGAGTGCCCCTTTCAATAGTTGTCATGCTTCCACTATTGTACAGGTACATGGCCTCTGGATATGTTATCATTTTTAAAGAAGACATGAAAATCACTCACATATGAAGGTTGCCCGAGCAGATTGATGAAGGGAATTTTTGGTGGCATATTTTGGTGGATCTATGGAAGGTGCTCCGATGTCAAAATATGGTTGCAGAGATATAGTGTGGGTTCAATTCATCATAGTATCATACATACTTCAGTATTTTTTTACACCTATAAGATTAGGATTTGGTTTTTACTAACAAGCTTACATTTTTAGGATGGCCACTGGCATCCTCCAGTAGTGGCCGATGAACAATTGGGGTGCCTATGTGTGGAACCCTGTTCTGTTTCAGCTTCCCTCTCGTGAACTGCTTCTCTTCTACAAGATTGGCCAAGAAGTCCAGAAGTATGGCCTTTGTTTATGATCTCGGCCCCTTATCTCTGATAGACCAGGCTGAGCCAAAAGACATACATGAATTTGACGACCTGAGGCTAACTATAACTCATTCAGGTGGAGTGGTGCCATGAAAAGGTCCCTGGATGGCGGCCTAACCTGGTTACCAAGAGAGCAGCTGCCACCTGGTATCCTTGGTCCAATTAAGAACAAGGCATGTCAAAATTTGTTTCCTTTTGCTCTGTGTCACATCATAGCATAGCAGTTTTGGATGCTATGTTTTCTGCAAAACTAATTAAATTCTAAATGCAGCCATTCTTGCTTGAAGATGGTCGCCTACTATGTGGATCATCAGTTGAGAGTTGGAACTCTTGGGGTGCATGGCTTGAGGTATCCGGATGGCCCTCTGTTCTTTCTTTTTTGAGAAATCATTTTTTAAAGAATTTTTTATAAATCATTTAGAAGCTAATCTGTTCAAACTTGTCTTTTGACCATGTTTATAAAAAATAATTTCATTATCAACATATATTCTGTAGTGTAATAAAACCTTGGTTAAAACTCGAGTAGCTTGACTTAGGACAAAGCTAAAACGACTTAGGAAGTAACAGCTAGTGTTTCTTGCATAATGGCTCTGTCTTCTGACAAATCCTTAGTAGCGAAAGGTTACGCAAAATGCGGACGTACATGGAAAAAGTATGGCCCTATATATATAGAAGGACAGCCACTTGGGGTGATTCAGCCAGTTCCCTACCGAACTGCAAATGGGATTATTCGAGTGCTGTTGAGATCATTTCAGACAATAGGCCGGGTCTGTATGGCTGATTCCTTTGATGGAGGTGTGACATGGAGTTTTGTGCTTAGGGACTGCGCTTCCAAACCCGAATTCGGTGAAGTTCCCTAAAGCCTTCAAGGCATCCATACGAATTTGGCGGAAAATGTTTGCTACCTCTCTATTTACAATTCCAGACTTGAAACCTGAAGGTATTGATGGAGTTAAGATGAAGGATGGAAGGGTGGTGCTTGCTTACAACACCTTCTCCAGAGGAACGCTCAAGCTTGCAGTCTCCTTAAATGATGGTGATTCTTGGAACGAAGTGATGACACTTGAGGATACCAGTGGTATGGAGTTTTCATATCCTGCAGTAATCCAGACCATGGATAAGCTCATACATGTGACATACACATACAACCGGACTCAGATTAAGGTGATTTCCTGATTTATGCATAATAACACAGTAATCTTCACAGCAATCGTGTTTTTCTGTCAATACTGAATTTTCTAAAGAGTTTTCTTGAATGCCTTGTAGCATGTCGTTATTAAACCTGGTGCCACGATGAAGTGAATCCGCAACTATGGGAAGATCATGGTTTGCAACTTTGAGCTTGGAGGCACTTAAACTTTCTACACCGGCTTTGTATGACCTTTACACAGTACAGGCTAGATTACCTGATTTTTATTCTGCTTCTTGGTTGTTGCTGAAGAAACGTTTGCAACTAAGTACATTTTAACATACGCTGCATCTGTCCCAAAAAGATTGGCACGCTAGCATTCAAAATATATCCCACAAAGAGTTCCATTTTACCCTCTAGGTCATGTGGAGAGTGCAACCAAATGAGTTGTTAGCAAGGTTATTAGTATCCGAATCTGTATCCTTACGGGACTGTCAAATTTTATATCAACTGGAAAAGATGTTGATCATATATCATGTATCAAAATTTATAGTATATTGTATGATTGTAGATAAAAATTTATTATATCACGATAATATGATCTATCAATTAACTAAATAGATGGATGAATAAAAAACGTTAAAGTGACTGATAATTTGGAATGGAGGGAGTACCATACAATAATTGAGATTAATGACCTTTTAAATTGATTTAGTTCTAGTAAAATACTATTTAAAGTAGGGGTGTTGGAAATAGTACTAATAATAATACTAAAAAAATTTTTAAAAGTAAAATTTAATTGATACCCCATTCTATGATGCCTTCAATCTATATAACATGATAAAAAATCTTACATAAACATAAAATTTGTAAAATTCCATAGTACCCCATAGTATGATGCCATTCTACATTTCAAAACTAAAATAAAATCCAAACAACGTTGACCGCTAATGAGTTTGTAACCGTAACTGATCTTCAGCCTTTTCTACGATTGAAGTACTCATATGTTATTATCGACTTATTGTCAACAGAGAATGCTCCGTGTCAGCAGAGTTTGTATCTGTCGCCACGCGCGCTCGTCTATGTGGTGGAGGCCCAGGTGGTGCTGGACCCCTTCATCTCCACGCATGGTTCAGCTCACCTTCGAGGATGCTATGGCGTCCCGAGGTCGGTGAGGTCACCACGACGGTGGCTTCTCCGCCAAGGTCCTCGAACGTGACTATCGCCGAAAGCAGATTCGGGAACGTGTGTGCATCCCGCTGGACTCCCATCGATCCGCGGCGGGCGGGTTGCGCGCAGAGACAGCGCACCGCAACAACTTACTCCACGGGAGCTCCCCGCCGGCCGCCAAAACCCTCGCCGCGGCAAATGCGACGCCAGCGGGCGCAAAACGGTGTTGCCGCATAAGATGGGCATTGCAACGCATCCCCAAATAGGGCCGACTTGGATCTTTGCCGCCCGATTGTCCGGAGGCCTTTTCGTCCACCGACGCCAACCAAGGAAGAGGCTATGCGTGTGCTCTTCGGTGATGGCTTTGGCCCAAAGGGGGCTGGAATCTGAATTTGGTTGGCCGAAGAGGAGGGGCGGTGAGGCATTCCTCATTTCCTCTTAGCATGTCGCCTAGTTTTCCCCGTGAATCACAATCCCATGTTGCCCGGGGGGCCGCTGTTCAAGAATCCTTAGGATTACTGATGTTTTTTTTATTTTTCGGTTTGTGTTTATGGCTGTGCGTGTTGTAGCTTAAAACTCTCTTTCGTGAAATCCGTGTAATGCACGCTCGATGAAAAAAATACTCGGTGTCTGACTGTTTCTCGAGGCTGCGACACCCAACCCGTTCCTCTACTTCCAATCCAAACAATACGGCCCTGTTTGGAACAAAGGAATGCAAAAAGAGAAAAAAAAGAAAATGGAGGAATAGGGTAGAGCGAAAAGCGTATCAATACTACAGGATTCCAAAACATAGGAATTCTGACTTTTAGCCGCTTGGATCGCGAGGAATATGGAAAGATCTTGACACGCCTCTAAATAACAAATTAGTCATCGTCACTATATGCTAAAGTGGTTTAGGAGCATGAAGCCGCTTGGCATATTATATGTTATTTAATTAAATTCATCAACTGCTCCCTCCGTCCACAACTACAACATCTTTTACTATCTACCGTGCATGGTGAGCAGTGGAGAGAGGAAAGAAAAACATGCAAGCCAGAGCAGACACTGGAGGCAGAGAGCACCCCCGCACACCCTTTCCTACGGATTTCCATTGTTCCAAAAGCTCATAGGTTTTTCCCATAAGATGTTTTTTTCCTCCAAAAAAGCAAACACAACTCACTTCCTTTCCTACGGAAGTAATTTGATTTTTTTTTGTTCCAAAAAGTGTGCACCCATCACTGTCCTGCTTTTTTCCTCCTGCGGTCTCTACCACAACAGCTGCTTCTCACGAATGAAAATTCCTTTAAAAATTCCTTTTCAAAAAAAACATTAAACACTGTTCCAAACCAGGCCCTAAAAAGCAAAAAGGCTGAGAGTGAGTGCGTGCTAGATCGTTTAAACTAAGGTAACCTATTTATTTAGCAACTAGTAACATGTAAGTATCATTGGAAGATCCTGCTCGTTTTTTTTTTGGATTTTTGCACTAAAAAAATCGAGGTGTTACCCAGTCACTGTCCTGCTCTTTGAGTATATGTGCTATAACACTCCGCTCTGCAGATTTTCTGGTACCATCATCATTCATTCCTGTGTCCGCGGCTTGACCCACAGACGCGACTAGAGAGCTGTCACCGCGGCGTAGCTGCCCGCGTCTTGCCCCGAACCATAGCCGTCAACGCCGCCCCGAACCGCAGCGACCGACGCAACCCCATTCGGAGCCGGAGCCGGAGCCGGCGAAGCGACCGCCTCGCTTCCACGCTGGCTGCGGCTTGCTACCAACGCTCGCCAGCCGTGGGCGTAGCGCCGCCGGCCCGACCAACGCTCGAGCCAGCCGTGGGCGTAAGGCCGCCGATTTTGTCGTTTTGGCTCTGAGCTCTGGTGATCCCTCTGACCCTAGATCAAAAAGATCTCCTCATATCGTTTTTGTTGGTCCTGAGTGATGTAGGCCTAAATGGCTAAGTGGGTGCGATTATTTCGGGGAGGGTCTTCGCAGTAGGTGGAGCCTTGGAGGGTCGTCGGGTCGATATCTGTCTCCCCTGTTGAAATCTTCGATTCTTTCCTCTTTGAGATGATGAGGACGACATTCTTGGTGCTCAATCAAAGTGATTTAGTGCAGTGCCACACTGCATGTGAAGCAGTGAGTGTGATTTCCGCTGCCAGTAATGCATAATGTTCGTTCATTTCCTAGAACATGAATGCTTTTTCTTATGCCAGTTCTAATTAGTTGTAATGTGATGGGGAGAATCCACTTGTAGGATATACAGTAGTTGTTTTTTCCCCCTGTTACGGTAGGGCCTGAGATCCTAAGAAAAGAAATTGTTGGCAGTCTGCAGTCTTCTGTTCCTTAAAGCAATTCTGAAAACTAGTCTAGTGGTCCAGTGGACATGTTGTACATGGTATTGCAAAAGGCATCTTATATGGCTTACTTATCTTTTAACTTTACTCTGTTTCAGCCTTGTATTTGAACACACTTGGATGAGTTTACAATACGTGTGGAGCGCCATACCCTTCATCCTGCTATTTTCTGTGCTCCTCTTTATTTCCATCTCAATACATAAAATCTTCTCCAACAACAAACCTTTCAGCTTCACCATAGCGCCTGCTAGGTCGTTGCTTGAGATCGGCCCCAATTCAGCACTTGTTCAGGAGTAAGTTCTAGTTTGCTTCTTACAGCTTCATGAAACTAGATTTTACATTTTAATGTTCAATAGGCTTAGTCATTCATCTTTGGACTTCATCGCTGACCTGATTGACAGCAAGGTAAAAGTTGGACAAAATTTGGAAGAGGACACCCAAAGCATTATCAACATGACTACAAATGTGACGTCTAGGTGGTGCGCTGTGAAAGAAGAACTCACATTTCCTTCTGGAGGTGCCCCTTTCAGTAGCTGCCATGCTTCTACTATTGTACAGGTCAGGTGTATGTCCTTCAGATGTAGGCATTTTGAAGACAGTTGGAATTGCTCTCATGTGAATTTTACTTTTCAGATTGACAAAGAAAACTTTTTGGTAGCATATTTTGGTGGATCCAGGGAAGGTGCTTCGGATGTCAAAATCTGGTTACAGAGATATAGTGTGCGTTCAACCCATCCAATATACTTTTGTTTTCTGTACCTAGAAGATCAGTTCTTACTTGGAATACTACATTTGTATAGGATGGTCACTGGCATCCTCCCGTGGTGGCTGATGAACAAGATGGGGTGCCCATGTGGAATCCTGTTTTGTTTCAACTTCCCTCTCTCGTGAGCTGCTTCTATTCTACAAGATTGGTCAAGAAGTTCAGAAGTAAGACTTTTATTTGTGACTATCAACTCCTCTGATTGAAGGAATGTAATGATCGGATAATGAACATTACTTGTTCAGGTGGAGCGGTGCCATGAAAAGATCGTTAGATGGCGGTGTAACCTGGTCACAGAGAGAGCAGTTACCTCCGGGTATACTTGGTCCTATTAAGAATAAGGCATGTATAAATGTGGTGTTTTTCTTTACTTCACATCTTAGAACAAGTTTCCATTAGTTTTCTATCCCTTCCATTATGATGTATATTTTCTCATAGTAAGATGGAACCTGATGACAACTTCTCCAATGCAGCCTTTCTTGCTTGAAGATGGGCGCCTACTGTGTGGATCATCAGTTGAAAGTTGGAATTCTTGGGGTGCATGGCTTGAGGTAGTCACATGTTTCATTTCTTTCAGAAATTCATATGTAGCATTGTGCAACATGGCTCTATGTTCTAACAACTTTTTATCAACTAAGGTAACGAAAGATGCTGGGCGGACATGGAGGAAGTATGGCCCTATATGTGTTGAAGGTCAACCGCTTGGGGTGATTCAGCCAGTTCCCTACCGACAGACAATGGAACTATTCGAAAGTGTTGCTGCGATCATTTGATACAATAGGGCGTGTTTGTATGGCTGATTCTGTTGATGAAGGTGTGACATGGAGTTATGTCCATGAGACTGAGCTTCCAAACCCAAATTCTGGTGAGCCTAATAAGCTTTCTGCATGATTCAATAACCTTGTAACAGTAATAATATTTAAAGGGTTTGTTGAAGACCACAAAAGCATCATCAGTGTGGTGGTGGAGTTGTGGGTGCATGACTCCACCCACCAGGAAATCCTGGTGGGCACTTATTTAGATGCTTGTGGAGTTTAATTGAATGCGTCCCCTCGTTGTTGAGGAGGCCAGAAGATAAACTTCCTTCATCTAGAAAGGCCCTGTAGCGACCATCAATTGATGGTTTGGTGTTTCAGAAAGTTCTAAGACATGCTTATGAGTTTTCAAAGAATATTTGCTATCTTTCACTTTTAACCTCTGGACGGCACACCTGTAGGAATCGATGGAGTTAAGATGAAGGATGGAAGAGTATTGCTTGCCTACAACACCTTCTCCAGAGGAACACTCAAAATTGCAGTCTCCTCAAACGACGGTGATTCATGGGATGAAGTAATGACACTAGAGGATACCAAAGGTATGGAATTTTCGTATCCTGCCGTGATCCAGTCTATGGATGGGCTCATACATGTTACCTACACATACAATCGGACACAGGTCAAGGTAACATCTCTTATGCATACACTTATTTTCTAGCCACAATAATCTTTTGTTAGTGCATTTCTTAAAGGGTATTTATTCTTGAATTCTTTGTAGCATGTTGTTCTTCAACCTAATGCAATGATGAAGTTGTGAGCCTGCTATTGATGATGGTCTATGACTGGCAGCCTCAGCTTCAGGACACTCAAATTGATCCCAAATATTTACTGTGGCCATTGCATGGTATTGGCAAGATTGTGCTTAGTTGATGTCAAATAAATGCTTTCAGGTACTACTTAATGGACCTTTTCTGAGGTTCATCTAATAAAAGAGTATACAATTTAATTCTTCTCTTGGTGCGTTGATCAAATACACTTTTCCTTTGCTTGGCATTCTTACACCAAGTTAACTTTCCATATATAAAGTGAGTGTAACTGTATTTTCAGAGGAAAGGCTAAAATTGCTCCCCTCTCCGGCCCTTAACCAAACGAACTTGCAGGCCAGCCCGGGAAGGTTTCCCTGGCTGGATTACCCTGTGGGTTGGGCCGGGACGACCCCTTGCTTGTCGTTGTCTAGCCTGTTTATTTAACTGTTTACGATGAAACATTACGGTAATCTAAGGTTATCAGGCGAGTCAGTCCTTTTCTAGCCGCCTAGTAGGTATAGATAAAACAATAATTTTACAGCCATTGTTGATGAGATGTTCAAACTGAGCTGAACCTGAGCTTCAGCCGCCTTATCACTAGTCAATTAATTTTGTGGCCGCTTCATGCCCACGATTACCATATGCAAAGTTACAGTACGTATAAAATATTACTGCGTACAAAAGTTGCTACTGACTGAAGCTAATGAGCTTGCATGCCGGCTAATGAGCTTATTTATTTATCACTAGTATACTGTTACTAGTTATTACGGAGTAAAGCACTTTGCTTTTGCCAGTGTGGTTCTTACCCCCTGACCACCCCTAGGCACCCAATTAAGGTGTGTAGTGAGCACGTGACCCAGTTCCGATTGGGAAGCTAGCGCGAAACTTCTTCCTGTGTTACGTGTACGTGCAACAAGGGGTCCCCTAGCCTAGCAACAAGGACACGGCTGCTGTGAACGCACGAAGTGACAAAACAGTGACACGTTGACAGACACAACGGTATAATGTAATGTCGACATCGTAGTGACATTTACTGTTCACTCCGTTGCAGTATCTCTAGTACTGTGTAGATGCTCGTCAATGGAACACTTATGACAACCCATCAAAGTCGCAACAAAAACTAATAATACCTGGCTAGAAAAAAAGCAGTAATAAAGGCATAAACTAAAGCAACTAATCTATATTATCTATATATACTCTCTTGAGCAACCAAGAATGTATATATGGGCCAAACTACCCATAAGAGCGCCCGATGTCCGCCTATCCATAACTATGAATTTTGCTTCAATGTGGAATCCATAGGAGGGCCCTGTTAGATTAAAAAATCAATCGTTCCTTCTCTCCAACCGCAGCTTCTCCGCCCGTGGCCCCTTCCTTCTCCGCCGGGCCGGGCGGGGTGGGGATGAGCGAGAAGCCGCCGCCGCTTTCGCGCCGCCCGTGGAGGGGCCGAGTGGATCTCCCCGCGCCGCCGGGCCGGCCGGGTGGATCTCGCCAAGGCTTTCGCCGGGCTGGGGGTTGGCTTCGCGGATCTCCCAAGGCCATGGGGAGCTGCGGTGGAGCTCTCGGGCGGGCGGCGAGCGCGTTCATGGAGCTCTCGCAGGCGGCGAGCTCGGTGCATGGATCTCGGGCGGCGGCATCTCTTTCTTTGCGTGCTCATCTCATCCGCCTCGCCCGGCCCCGCGGCTTCAGACTCGTTGTCGCTTCCGTGCAACATCATCATCGGCTGCCGGAGCGAAGGAGATGAGAGAAGAAAATATTTTTTATTCTTATGGCCGCATAGCGCTATGGACAAATGAAGCTATGGATCGATCTATGGACCGCCTTCACAATGTATCGGCCACACCGATAGAGAATATTTTATTTCTATGGACCGCTTTTTTCAACACATTGTGGTTGCTCTTACACTTGTATACCAATAGAGCACACTTGTATACCAATAGAGCGATCTGATTGGTCAGGACTACTATGCATGGAACAGTAACGGATCACATGAACAGTACACACCTGTTATGAACAGAAACGGATCACGCGAACAGTACATACCCGTAACAAACAGTAAACCCTTTGTGAACAGTACAGACCCGTTTACAACAGTAAAACCCGTTATGAACCATAGAAACCCATTAACCATAATAGTACAAACCCGTTATTAAACCCGTTTGTAACCCGTAACCAGCGCATCTGCGGGGCCCACCTGCTAGTTAACTATTAGTTCTCTCATCTCTTTATTATGTGGTTCTGGTATTTATATGTAAAGCTTGTTCTGTTGTTCATGACAGGTATTTTTCTTCAAAACAATAAGAAAGGGTGTAGCTAGAGTAATAATTAAAGATGTATTTTGGTTGTGATGAAGCCATGCCTGTTTGTTTCAATTCTAGTATTGTTTTTAGAGTCGCCTTAGATCTTTTGCATTGGCGAACCATGTGCCAGACCTCCTTTCAACAAAAACAATTAGCTCGTAGTCGTGCATGTTTCTCCTTTTGATCAGCGTGGCAGATTAACAATTGGCGTTCGATATGTTTACAGTTCCAACTTGCATTTTCTTAGTTCCGGCCAGTGTTGACTTTGTATTCATCAGAACTATAGTAAGTATATATACAGCGGAATAACATGTGCAGGAATCATACTCTTTACGAATAAATAAGCGGATGAGATGAAAAGGTGAACACACACACATATATATATATACTACGTGCAGTAGTATGTATATGCGCATATACCGTGAACAAAACTAACAGGAAGGGGAAGATTCCTACCTGTAGCATGTAAAAGCATGAGCACGATCGAGATGTTGGTTGTACAAAAAGCGAAGCAGACCTGTTTCTATCCAAAAGGATCCAGATAAATACCACCAACATATCTTGCTTTGCAGATCCGATGAGATCGCCTTTTACACATGCACATGCCTGTAATTGAAGCATCAAGCTTGAGCTTGAGAGAACAAGCGCGCTGTGATGCCAGCAGAGACACAACTTACTCCCGAAAGAAAGACAAAAAAACCTTGTTGACCACCGGCAGAAATATATCAAAAGAACAGTGTTAAGTGGAGTGCATTTCCATGGAAAAAATAATAATAAAGGCACTGCAAAAGCCGAGGGATTAACATCTTATATCATTACCTTTCCATGCATGCTATATAGGTGCCAGTGTATTGTCGTCATGAAACAAAGTTTATTAGTTTAGTGAGTAGTGACACAACTTAGTCCTAAATTAAAATATATAAGGACAATAAGCACCTTGACTAGACGAAGAATATCAAACCCTAGCAAGTTGCTAGCAACCTAGCTGGATCCATGTATGATTCATAAGCTAAAGAAAAGCGCAAAAGTTCTCTATAGCCAATAAAGGACACTTTTTTCAGCTTATTATTCTAGCCACACTTATTTCCACCAGCCTCATTTGTAATAAAAATAAGAAGCTGGGTTAGATCTGTTTATATTGACCATGTGTGTGTTTTTCCTCTTTTTGTGCGGCTTAATTTCCTAGAAAACATTTTCCCCAAAGAAATCATATATATATAGGCGACTAACTTCATTTGAAGCCAAATTTGCTTAGAAAAATATTTGTGCCTCAAGGGTTTTTTTTTTTTTTGAGGCGGCAAAAGCTTTTGCCGATTCTCAAGGGTTCAAATAATTATATATACACCAAACTAAGATATGCCTCATAAATATTTTAATAAAACTAATCTGATGTTATGGGTGTTGATGCATTTTTCTATAAATTAGAAATTTGATTTGAAACAAAGATAGATCTAGTAACCTAATTTGAATGGAGTGCATGACTTTCCATTCATGTGCAATATATATAAGCTCCGGTGAGTACGTATTCCTCCTGTGTTTTGTCAAGAAACGTACGACCACTCTCGTCAGTGGCAGTTCAACAAAGAGGAGATGATGACTCAGATGAGCATTATTGTGCCTCCATTATGGCTATCAAGTTTCATCTATCCATATCAGAGACGAGAAAAAGGGAGGGTGCATGCGTCACACATCATAATATTAGTGTTGCAACCAGGAATGTAAAACCGTCTACATGCTTGGTGTAACATCATGAGATAATTTGTTGTCAACGTCTAGTTTTCTTAGACTGATTAGACAAGTATTGGGTGCTAAAAGCACTGCAATATAATACTCCTTCAATCTCAAGTTATAAATTATTCTAGTTTTTCTATATACATTCATTAATTATTGTTACTATGTATATCTAGGTACATAGTAAAAAAGCTAGGTATCTAGAAAAGCTATATCGAATGAAGGAAGTAATTATTATATTTATGGTTTCCTTTGCAACTACAAAGTTTACTATTGAGTGTGTGTGTGTACGTGTCTCATATTACACGACTATAGATAAACCACTATGGCTCACACTTGTGCGCGCGCGCTTCATATTCAAAAATTGAAACTTAATGGGTGACTGCACCTTCGTGTCTCCACCATAGTGCTAAGAGGAAGGATCCAATTAAGCACCGATAAGGGTTCTCCTTAATTTATTTGTTGATATCAATATATATTTGTTTTCTTGAAAAACAACACAACAATGACATTGGCAAAAAAAATATCACACTTGATATATATTATCGATAAGGATTCTCCTTTTCTATATCCATTCATTAATTATAAATTACTATATATGTATAATGACATATGCACATAATTTAGACATAATTGTAATGGTTACTTTGCATAATTTTTTCATAACGGTATATGTGTAATTTAGATTAAATATATAGGGACATTTGAAATTATATTTCATAGACAAAAGATAAGTAGGTGAGTTACTCCTTCAATTTTTATAGCTTTCTTAAATCAAACTATAATTAAGTTTGACTAACTTTATAAAGAAGGTACCAACATCATCTATAACTACACATAAGTACACAATGAAACTTAACATATGTTGCTAGCTTTCTTAAATCAAACTATAATTAAGTTTGACTAATTTTAAGAATAGTTTTCAATTAGTTGCTAGCTAGTAATTAATTAGATGGCTAACAAAGACAATTTAGGGCCTGTTTGGTTCCCATGGGACTAGGGACTAATTTTTAGTCCCATTTAAAAGATGTTTAGTTCAAAGGACTAATGAGGGACTAGAGTCGACATAACCGACCAAATAAGCATGCACAAGTGCACAAATGAGTTGACGACCGACAAGAAGATGCACTAGTCCCAATTAGACTCTCAAGAGGGGCTAAATGGACCAGTGACTTGGACTAAAAATTAGTCTATTAGGCTTTTTGTTGGATAAATTAGAGAATAATTGACTAAAATTAGTCCCTAGTCCCCTCGTAGGAACCAAACAGGGCCTTAGACTAATTTTCTAGCTCCAAGATCCAAACATGCTTAATCTTCTTCCAATCTCCAAGTCAAAGCAAAGCTCTAGGCGGCTGCTATAGTAGTTGTTAGCTAAGCACATGGCACGCACGTACGCACCAGTGCACACCAATAAACACTGAACACACCTACTCAAGGAAACTTTTTCCTCCCACTTTTTCAAAAAGAAAGGGCAACTTTCCCACTGTCAGCGTCGCCAAACCAAATCACATCATCTCTAGCGACGGAAGGCGAAAACTAGCACAGTATACTACATGAAACCTCTACCCGCAGGCAGGCGCATACACATGTCACGGACGGGCACACAGAAGTACTAGAGTACCATATAAAATTGCCCGTGATCCACATACATACGGCGTGCAGGAAGCCGCTGAACGGCTTTAATTTATGCCCGCTAGCTGGTCTCATGTCACGAGCCACGGCACCGGAGAGAGAGAGGTCGTCGCTCGTCGGCGTCCGGACCGGGCCGCCCGCCGGGGACCCTGTGTGGGCATCGGAGGACATCGGAGGAAAGGAACAAATCCACGCGTGCGCGCGCCTTTGGAGAACGGAGGGGCAGGTGCATGCATCAGCACGGCTGGGCTGCACGGGTGCTGGGGCGTCGGGGCGAGAGTGTCCCTCTCGATGGGGCGCCCCGCGGTCATTGGACGTCGCTCTCGGCCAGTGAGGCCACCTTTGGCTGTGGGACAGTGTCGTGGCAGTTTCATGGCTTCTTCTCAAAACAAAAAGACAAGAGAAGCAAAGTGTTAGTACGGTACTTGGTGTCGCGCGCAAAGTCTTCAGGAACGTTTAGAGTTAACAGTGAGCTGTTAAAAACTAGTTTAACCGATTAGACAGATGTTTTGTTGTTGCTTTTTACCAAAGAATCTAGCTACGAGTAAAAATTTACAGTAAATAGCTATTAACCGGCTGCCTTTACCAAACTAACTAGAGATGTTAAAACTAACTAGAGCTGTTAATTTACTTTAACACATCAACAGTTGACTGTAGATCAATCAAACGCACATAAAAAAAAAAGCAAAATGTTCCTGGTACGGTTGGCCTTTTTTAGCTGCATCAGTGAAGCTGAGGCACCATGAGCTATCCCTGAACCCAACCCCCCTGGTAAAACAAGAGCTAGCGAAATCGAACGAGATTTTGCGAAATCCGCTCGACCAATTCCGCGGGGCGGGCGGGTCCAGCTCCAGCCGCAGCCGGAGCTAGCTAGCAACCGGAGGCGAGGGGCCATGTCACTGTTCCTCAATCGCTTGGCCCGGATCCCACGACGAGCAAGCCGCCAAGAAACGCTCGCTATGCTCTGTCTCCGAGCGAGGGCGGCAACAACGGCAGCAACAACGGCAGAGAGCGCGCAGATCGGACGACGGCGCAGCACACGAGTCACGACGCCAGATCGACGGCAGACGCCACAGTGGAGCTAGCGACGGTTCCGGTGGGTTCACGCACCGCGCGATCGAGCGCCATGCCATGGCATGGCATGGCAGCCAGGACACGAACGAGATGACGTACGTACGAGATCGACGAGACGTCGTTGTCCCCGAAAAGCAGGAGGGCCCGGCGGACCCCGGCCGGAGACGGACTCTTGTGCTGCGGGGCTGCGGCCTGCGGGGCTGCGGGGGAGGGCAGGCAACGTGTGTACCGGCGGGGCTCCACGCCGGAGGTCCCCTGGCTTTGGTGGTCTGCCTCCTTCGGCCTGTCGCGTGTCCGCCGATCGTCGTCGTCGTCGCCTTCCCGCCCGCGCGCGATGCGATGCCTCGCTACGTCTCCTCTCTGGATTGGATGGACTACAGACCTACAGTTGTCATGCTTTTGTCTGAATCTGGAAATATTTTTGTCGATTCGAATTATTTATACTACCATCCAAACTCTCAACTATTTAGCCCGACCACACACAGTAACGACGCTGGATTATTACACCGTAGCAATAGCCAGGTGAAACTCCAAGACAATTTATTCAATTCAACCTCTATCGGCCCCTAGTTTAATTGATTTGTTGCAAACGATCGACTTCACTAGCTTCATGCTGGAGATAGACATTGACATTTCTTTTCAACTTAGCCTCAATCAAAACAACGGGCACATATAGTAGCTAATTATTTTTTAAAAAATATATACATGACAACTGAAGTTTTATAATCATTCTAATTAGTGAGAGGCAAGATGATGGTCTTTGCCGAGCTCGTTAATTTTACTATTTGTATGAAAATCGTTTGAACCTCTTAAATTGGAGGGACAGAGGGAGTGGTCATTTGAAACATCGGGACTAGTCGTACGTTTCCTGTTGTGGATAAGTAGATACTCCCGTTAAATCAGCATATGCAGTGCGGCAAGCTTTAGATGACTTTGGGCACATCCCATCTGTCTCTCCTTTATTTTTCAGCGGATCTTTATCTCTAGCACTATCGACTAATCGTGGAGGACAAACTGCATAAAGCAATACGGAGTACGTAGTAACGTACTAGAGTATATTATATTATATTCTGAACCGCCGCACATTCGTGGAAGCAGGTAGGATAGCCCAAGGGAATGTTCTTGGTAGCTCCTCCTACTCCTATATCCCATCCCCTCCTACCTGTGCGAAGTGTGAAAATAGCAATTTTTTATCCGAATCGAGCTTGGTCCACATGCTGGAATTGCAACATGACACTATTTTAATCATCAAGGCAAGTCGTGTCCGCTTTTGGCGGCGAACGCGTTTCCGTGGCCATCTCTCGCCGTAAGATAATGAGGAATGATTTCTTTGGCTTGAATGCACGGTGACGCGCTGACGGCGATCCGCCCTCTCAGCTCGCTGCAGCTGCAGTAGAGTACAAAATACACTCACGTCCCGGTCCCTTCCTTCGTCAAGCTCAAGCCAAAGGCAGCCGCCAGGCGGCGATGGGATTGCTCCCTCCCTACTTCTATACTGTACATGACGGCGATTTCCATGGCGGGCGGAACTCGGCTGCCGGAGGAGAACGACCAACGCACGTCTCACTATTTCATTTGATAGCCAAGTCGGCATCGCCCAACTCATCATCGTCATGGTTTCGATTTTTCAGTCTGCTGATCATCATCTTGCTTCACTATTATTAAAACAGTGCTCGGAATCTTCAGAAATAGGAGAAAAATTAGTTGGACAAGTCCATGCACATCAGCAGCAGGAGAGAAACACATATATAAATTTCAGCTTTGGATCACAACACATGGCCCCTCCCCTTGTATTGTACTAGAAAATTAGAGAAAGAGTATCCAAGAGAATCAGCAGGAGGGTTCCATTCCAACGAATTCGAGTTGGAGCCAACCACAGGCCCCAGCTGCCCAATCAGCAACCAGATTATTATTCATCAACCAATCGATCAATGTACCTGCTGAGCTAGCATACTCTTTTGATACTAGGAGGAGCAGTACACATGGCACACCACACATTATATTCCTTTGGCAGCAGCTGAGCTTATTGATTAGCTCCTTTTTTTTTTTTTTGCCATTGATTTGATTTTTGCTACTAAAATCGCCGATGGATCGGAGGCCAAAACAAGCGCATCGGCCGGCCTTACTTGTTAGAAAATTTTCACTCCATCCAAAAAACAAAAAAAAAGAGAGGAAAGAGAGGAATCTGATCACTGAGAGGCAATGAAGAAGAGGAGGGAGGAAGAAGCGAAAGCAGATCAAAATCTGGACGTCCACAGGCTCGCATCAGCTCGCTCGCTTGCTGATTCATTAATCATTATCCGTCGAAGCCCGTCCGGCTCCAGACGGCGTCGCGCACCCGCGACATGTCGCGGCCCTTGAGCGTCCGGCCGGCGCCTTCCACCACGGACGCCCGCGCCTGCCGCCGCGCCAGGTACACGTGCGGTGGCACCCACCCCGCTCCCGGCGGCGCCCCCGCTTGCCGTCCTCGTCGTCGTCCCCCATCTCCATCTCGAACAGCAGCGCCGGCTCCGTGTCCGGGACGGCGAAGCGGGCGGGCCACGCGGGCACCTCGACGGGCGCCGACGCCGCCATCTGACGCCCGTCCCCGAACGCCTGGCTCAGGCCGCCCTGCACGCCGCGCCGCGGGCGCGTTCCCTCCCGACGGCGCCGCTGGTCCTGGCCTCAGCCTCCACCTGTCGGGACGCCGCGGGGTAGGGGCTATCCGGATCTCCGGCGGCCGAGTACCAGACGTCGGCCTCGGCGAGGTCCGGCAGGTCGTCGTCGACGAAGGCGCTGGCGGGCGCCGGCGCCACGGCCCCGGCGACGGCCCGCCGCGGGGAAGCCGAGGAACCGCTCGGCGGCGGCGAACGGGGACCTGCGCGCCTTGGCCATATCAGCGACGGGCGACCGGACCGCGTGCGGCGAGGAGAGGAAAGCCGGGCGCGCACGAGACCTCCTCTCCTCCAAGGGTCGTGATTAGAGAGAGACGAGGTGGAAGCGAGGGAGGGATTTTGGTTAAGGTTTGGCGCTCGGTGCAACCTGCCGCGCATTTATAGGCCGCGGGGCGGGGCGGCGGGTGTGGGCCCAGCAGCCCAAGCCCGGTGGTGTTTTGGTTTGTCGTGACGGGGCTCCCGCGCGTAAACGGATTCACGTTACTAGTCCAGGTTACGTGTCCGTTACGTACTGTGGTTTACGGCTGGCGGTGGGGCCCACTCCTCTGGTCTAATTGTACGGAGTAGTTTCTTGTTTGCTCAGTTCAGTTTGGTTGGTTGGCAAGTGGGAAGGGTGGGAGGCGACGGTCAATGTGACAATGTGTCATGTGTGTGTGTGCATGGTGTCGTTGGTTTATCCTCATTGTTGTGCACGGGATCACGGAACCTGCGTGGTAGGACGCGTTTTATGTTTTCTCTTTCCTAATAATAAAATGTGTACTTCCTCTCTATTTCAAATTGTAAAATGTTGACTCTTTTTCATATTAATAGCTTTTAGTATGCACTTAGACATACACCGTGTATAGATACATAGTGAAAGCATTGTATCTAATCCAAAAAAAGACAAAATGTCTTATAATTTGGAATTATGAGAGTATAAGACTAACACGGTGTATGTCTAATTGTGTAGTAAAAGTTATGTATCTAAAAAGCCAAAACACCTCGTAATTAAAAAAAACATCTCGTTATTTTAAGATGCCAAAATCACTGTACACATCTCGCTCATGAATAATGCTAAAAACACGGACAAATGGCTAAAATACTCAAAAATTTTGCCGCGTCTCTATATGCGCAGCCAATCGGATCCAAATCATGGACAACGGTACTACTCCTCTCGTCCCCTAAATGTTTGTCTGGGACAACCGCTGTTTCCTCACGCACACGCCCCCGGCGACACACATAAAGGGGCGGAGGGAGTAGCATAAACAACTGTTGTTCTCCGGTCAATAAGTGGTACTGGTACAAAATATATTTAAGCTACTCCGTGACAAGACATGGAGGGATGATGCTAGGTCAATGCCTAACTATCTTATCTGTTTCTCGCACCGACGAATACGAGGTTAGCGTAGTGGCACACACAAATCAAATCCAGGGAGTCCGAGGGGTGTGTCAGTGTGTGACCTCATCATCTGATGCATTGCACACCGCACCTCGCGCGAAGATTCCTGCCGCAGCTCCATTCCCTGCCCGGACGGACTTTTGTTTACTGTGCAACAAGCCTTCACGCACCGGCAGTACTCCCTGTAGTATCCACAGGCACAAAGGCCCGTGCGTGCATTCGAGTCTACAAGACCAGGTCCACCTGCACGTCTGGATAGGCATGAGGACGAGGCGACTCACTCATTGCCGCGCTGGCCTGACGCCCTGCCCCCGGGCCACGTGGTGGGGGATCTGTGGGTGGCATCTTCGCATCAGATGTGTGGTGCAGTAGTTAGGACGGGAGGACGTAGGTGATGACGTCATTCATTGCCGAATTGCCATGCCTCGTCACTTCGCTCTCTCACGGTCACGGACACTCGGGCAGGGAGGAATTAAGGGGGAGCCGGGGAGGGTTTTAACTGGCAATCCGGATAATGACGCCACGTATGGTCCGCCGAGACGGATTGGATTAGCGCGTATACTAAGTATGTGTACGCACGATTACATTACACGTTCACAGGCAGTGCCGTACAGGAATAGGCAAAGGGATACGGTCCTCGCTCGCTCTACGGCCAACCATGCTGGTTTACGTACCAGGCCTACGGCCGGTTGCGTTGCGTGTACCTGGACCGGTTTTGGTTTCACGCGATCCGCGAGGTACGTGGTCGGTGGTCAGGTGCGCGCGTGAGCGGTGATGACGAGCGAGACCTGCAATTCCTGCGGCGGCCCGCCTGTGACTGAAGCTGTGAACTTTCAACGGCAACCGAGATTTCTTGTGACCTCCACTGCATCTGCTCGTTTATTTCATTCCTTTCCAAGTAGACGTGCGATATTGCAGAATTGCAGATGACCTACAGTATAATCCGCGGATGAAGGGCAGGAGCCTGGGACTGGGAGCGTTACGGAAACAGGTCCAGATTCAACGAACTTTCTTGCGGCGGCCACATCTGACGATGCAGCTCAGCAAGTACTGCATGCATGGCATGGGCGCAGAAAGGCAAATGACTGACTGGCTGCAAATCAATGCGGTGCCGGGTAGTAGACTTGGCCGCCAAGTTTTTGCAGCTGGAGCCTGGAGGAAAAAAAAGTCTCATCGTCAGTCATCACGTGCAACGGTGCGAGCCGTGACCAGCCGATGACCGTGAGTCTGTGAGTCAGGCAGATTCTACTTACGGAGCAGTGACGAAGCCAAAACTATTTTTAGGGGGGCTGAAACCATGCAGATGTTCATTTGCATGGGGCGTGTTTGGTTCTCGTTTGAGAGCAACCTGGCCCGTATCGTATAGCCAGGCGCTAAGGAGCCAAGTTCAATGCATGCAACCATAGCTTGATTGGTTAGATGTAGCCGGAGAACATGGCTAGTTGCAGATTTAGTTTGGTTGGCAGGCTCAGTGCTACTCGGCTGCATGCGCGTGACTGAGCAGAGCCACAAGAAGTGCTCGCTCGGGCCTGGCTCGCGAAAAACGGAAGGGAGAGGCGTTTTTCGGGAGCCTGGCTGAGACACTCCTTTTGCACGCACGGAGCCAGGCCCAGATGAGCCTCCAGGAAACCAAACGACGCCACACTGCACCCCGGCATGCAGGGCTCGCGCGAGCGGGGGAACCAAACACGCCCATGAAGATTTAACGGTGTTCCTGAAGGAGGACGTATACCTTTGTGCTGTTCCTGAAGGAGGAGTACACTGTTGATTTGGGGTACCGATCGACTACCAACCGTTGCTTTGCTTCACACACATATGGAATATGCATGCGAACAAATGTCCGGATTGAAGTACGTGTTGGTTAATCTTGGTGCTGCATACCCTCGGCCGTACAATAATGTGCACGTGCGTCCAGGAAAGTGAGAATATGCTTAGGTATTAGCAAAGCTAATTTGGCATGCATGAGACATATTCCTTGGCAAAATTCAGAGCTAGCGGTAGCTAGCGTGTTCACTACGACTCCCTGTTCTTCTTCCTTTCATGGTTTGCAAAATCCAATGCCAAAACGAATCGTTGGTTTATTTTTTTTTTTTTAAAAAAAAAAAAACGCAATTGAGCAAAGACAGAGTGGGCCGCTATCAACTGGGACTAAGCTTCCAGTCTACGGTCCATGGTTTAACGAGCCCGTCGAAGTGAATCTGAAACTGATGCCCCAACGAAAATTTCTCGCCAGACCCGGACCCGTCGTCGTGTGATCAGCTCTCGGCCAATTGGGCTTTTCTGCCAGTTCCAATGCGTCCGTCCATCAAGAAAGGCCGATTGGGCCTTTCTGCCAGTTCGGGCCAACATCTCAACACGAATGTAGCAGAAGCAGAATTTGCTCCCCCCACAAAAAAAAAAAAAAAAAAAACCAACAAGTCACAAGCACATGATCTTTTTTCTTGAAAAAAAAACGTGGCATGCTTTGCGCCAGGGCATCTCGCAAAGAATGAGAATCCGAGCATTCTGTGACAAACCAAAAGAAAAAAAATGGAAATCTGTGTACATATATATACCGTCCTAACAATAATGCCTGCGTTCTTGGTTCTTCTTATGTAAACTAGCTTAGCGCTCTGTTTTAATAAAAGGAACCTACTATTCCACCATCAAACAGTTTCCCAGCCTTGTCATGTACCGAGAGTGCACCCCTTATTGTAAGACACTCAAGCTCTGCACATGCATAAACGACGACGGAACTTGTTGAGATAGCAGCCTGCAAAGCACAGTTCCGTTTCTGTTACCACGTCGACGTCGGCGTAAGCGTCCCAATCAGAATCAATTGTTCTCCCAAGTGCCATCAGGTTCCACCAACAGCACAACTTTTACAGGCAGGAAAAAAAAAAAAGCTGATCGATCGCCAGTACCATCACATTCACAATGTCAAACACTGGAAAGGCATCGCGCTGGTCAAATGAGCTCGGTTGATTGCCTCCGCCTCCACGGGAAGCGAGCAAGCCAGCCAGCCGGCGGCGACGGCGACCGGCCAACGCCTGGCCGGTGGCGGCGATGTGGGGTGAGGCAGGACGGTCCCAAAGAAGCCAATCAGTCAGGTGGCCGGACCAACCCGGCATACATATATGTACCCAACCAGCCGGGAATTGTTGACCTAGATCTCAGGTCTTAGCAGTTGGAGTACAGTGCAGGTTTGATGCGATAGACATACTGCAACTAATCAAACATCCACCTTATTAATACAATTTCGATGCACTCTGAACAGAACCATTTTAGCTTAGATGCATTGGTTGGCACCTTCCTATGATTGTTTAAAGAACACCACCACAACCTGCACCATCTTTTATTAATCTGGGAATTAAAAAGAAACGGTGGTTATTTTAGAAAAACTATTAGTACTAAGGCGGAGCTAGATTGCAAGCTGGATATGCCGTCATGGTTCGTTCTGAAACTTGCAAAGTCTGGGATCAAATCAAATCATACAAGGTAAGACCACCATTTCAGGGGATGTAGTAGTACTGTAATACTGTATTTTTATTCAGGGAGGTGGGAATGGTATACGCTAACTGCTAATCATTCTTCGGTTGTGATATGGTTAATGATTACAAGTCAGCCTTATGATCAGCTGGAAATTCAGAGGATTCAGATGGCGACTACTCGGCCACTAGCTGGTTTAATTTCCATGGTTGAGAATACTTAATTTGGTATTTACAAAAACTGAAAAAAAAAGAGAGATCTGATTTTCTAAGAGGAAAAAAACGATATCGTCCAGCAAAAGATGTTAGAACCCTGCATTCAAGCTAAACTTAAAATTGTACTAGCATCTGTGATTATTTATACCATATTAATATCTCTGCTGGTCTCTGTGTACTATAGTATAGGCTGGAAGAGGCCAAGGGGTCGTAGTCCAGTTGGTTCCGGCTCACCTGAGGCAATCCCAGGAGCCTGAGTTCGATCCCTACTCCCTAGCCCACGCACAATTGTGGGGGATATGGGGCGAATTTCATGGGCTCGGGGTAAAAAGATCCTCTCATCGGTCCCATGTTCTAAAGTACCGGTGTGCTCTCTCGTTCTCATCAAGATGCCATGATATATGGGTGGATCCACGTTCGTGGATTTTCTCGTGCGAAGATCTTTTTTTACTAAAACACCGGTGGGACGTCGTCCCCCCTAATCGAGTTTTTTTATAGGCTGGAAGAGACAGAAAAGCCAATAAGCCAGTGTGATGCTGGAGGAGAAATTAAGCCCTGTATGGTCAGATTAACTCTTGAGTGAAGAAATATGACTAATGAATTAAAGTGGTTCAACTATCCTGTCTGCTGTCTCGTGTATACGATGATCAAGCAAGTGAGATTGAAGACTTCAAGTCATGTTTGTACAGCACTAGTTAGCCTTATTAGCAAGCTGAACTAATCTTTTAGCCAACCTTCAAAAAGCGCAGGACACAAGCATAGATATTTTATCTATGTAGTTAGCTTCCTCATTAAAATAACTTGTTTGATCATCGCGGCGTTCGGGCAATGGTCTACGATCTAATTAATTAATAACCAGCATAAAAACTCAAGCGGCTGCTGGCGTGCCTGACAGCAGCTCGCAAATGTACAAACTAACTAAAAACTAGTACAAACCGCCCGATGAACTAACGAACGTACTACTAGTAGATACTCCACTGCTAATTTCTTCCGGGACGATGATTATGTTGTCAGAATTTCTCAAAAAAAAAAGTTGTCTGCAGTGTGCATATTTGAAGCTGAAGAGTGCCCAAGCTTGCATTGTCATAACAAAACTTCCTCACAAAAGGCCAAAAAATTCTGGCATTTGGACCCATGCGTATGTAAGCTTGTTATTTGCAAATAAAATTTGTTGCCAACCGGAGAGCCACGTTTACCGTCCGGGACCCACTGCTTTTGAACACGAGTCCCCGTTTTCGCATTTTCATACTTTGCGCCACCGCCAGAGCCCGATCCGGGCCACGCCCGCGGCCCGCCTCATCAGGACGCGCCAGCGCGGCAACGTGGTCGGCCCGCCCACGGGCCCGTCATCCGCCACCCGATCACAACCATCCACGTGTCCCGGACGCGCATCTACTACCGCTCACAACCCCCTCCCCTGTTTCCTCGGCGTCGTCTCGTTCCTTCCGTCTCCGCCCGCCGCGCGCGCCTATAACTACTCCACCACGGCCGCCCTCGCAGAAGATCTGCCATTCCTCGTTTCTTCCACGCACCAATCATTCTGCGCAGACCGCACACAAACGAAGCTCGCTCGTCCGTCGCCTCCAGCAGCCGAGAGGAATCGTCGTCCCTGCCCACCCAAGGATATCGATCCATGGGAAACTGCTGCCTCGGGAGGCCAAGCCGCGGTGGCGGTGGCGGCCGCAGTGCCCCCGGCGCCGTGCATTACTCCAGGACGAACCCCGTGTGGGTGGAAGAGCAAGTGGAGAAGGAGTCGCGGCGCAAGGGCGAGGGCGCGTCGGCGGCGGCGACCACGACCACGACCACGGAGGTGAAGATCAGGATCACAAGGAAGCAGCTGGAGGAGCTGCTGCGGCGGGTAGAGGGCGGAAAGCGCGCCGGCGGCGGCGGCGCGCCCGTCGAGGAGGTGATCTCCGAGCTCATGAGCGCTGTCAATACCAGCTCCATGTTCCGGCACAGGGAGGAGGAGGGGCATCAGTGGCGGCCGTCGCTGCAGACCATACCCGAGTGAGATCCGATCCAATCCATGGTGCTCGTCGTTTGGCATGTTCGTTGATGAATCGTGCTATTGTTCACCCGGAGTTTTGTGCAGTTGATGATCGTGCCTCATTGTAGGGTGTATTTTCTAGAATGGTGGGATTTTAATAAGAACAAGAAGGATGGATAGGCTATGTAGGGTGGGAGACTAGATGAGCATTGGTTTAGTTTAATTTATACTATAGTATATGTTGTAGATAATTTGAAGATTATTTGTATGTAGTTAGTTCCATTGGTCAACATATTTTCGAGTTGTAAAACTATGTACTACTACATACACATTCTAAAATAATAATGTAGTTCTAATTATTTCCTCCGACGCTCACTTTCTCCCCTGTTTGCCAATGTCTATATATGTTTCATCTCCCATTCCTTGCTGTGTCAACTCGTTGCCTACGCAAGTGAGTTTTTTCTCGCCAAAGCAAGTGAGCGGAGTCACCTCTCCACCGTCTGGCAAGGCAACATAAGATTGGCTTTGGAACCAATCGTGGCCTTAGTGACCAAGAAGGCAAGAACGATCGTCACCATGGCGGCGAAGCTAAACATTTCTATTTTTGCATGGAGTTCAATAATTAATTGAATGAATTAAATAACAATGTTACCATAAAGTAATCGCAAAATAAAAAGAGCAAAATATGTAATCTTTCATTGCATATGTTATTGGGATGTAGCATTATAATTATAACACATTGAACATGCCATTTTCTATAAAATTAGGGATCATAATACATAACACAGTGATACATTGTCTCTTCTCACGCATAAGTTTTATCGTGAATTTGCAACATTGTGCAATTAGTGCTAAAAATTATATCAAACCAGAGGGGCTATTTAAATTGAACAACAATAGAACGTTGCCGGGCCTGCCAACTTTCTATTTAGCCGTGGATGCTATTTGGGCCCAGGTTTTGAGGAAGCAAACATAGGCTTGGGCCACAAATTCGGCCGAAATCAGAGTCGACGGTTTGGCCGTGGATGCTATTTGCCACCGTCGCAGAGTGCGGGGCTCGGCGGACAGAGGCCGAGTCGACGGTTTGGCCACCGGCCGCCGCTCGCGAGGGAAGGTCGCCGTAGTCGTTCGGGAGACCGCCGCCGCCCGGACGCTGTCGTTGGATGTTCTTGCAGTGCACGAAGTCACCAAGACCGGTGCTGCTAGTGCTGATCCTAATGATTAGCATGCCTCATTAGAATAAACACATGCTTAATCAATCATCTAATTACTATTTCTAACAAAACGAGCTCAGTGTCGTGGGGCCCCAGGGATCACACGAGTCTTAAACTCCGTGTCGTGTTAGTCGCGAAAGTGTTTTTCTCCGGTTAGTACACCCCTCTAAGCTCCATCGTTTAAGCCCAACGACGTTTGTAAGTGTTTAACTTCGTGTGACCATTGGTGGCTCGCCCGTTTGGTCACACGGGCGTGTAATTCCCACTTCTCTTAATGCGGCGTCGCAAAGCACGCTTTAAAAAAAAAAAAAAAAAAGCTCAGTTGGTTGTCACAGCGCGCCACAGCCTCCATGGCAAGCACAGGCACACAACCGCCGGTGGCCGCGATGTGGAGCGCAGGGGCGGTCACAACCAATCCGGCATATATTATCCCCAACCAACTGAAAATTTTTGACCTACATCTCAGGTCTTAGCGACCGTAGTATAATGTTTGATCGGATAGATACACTGCAACTAATTAAACGTCCGTCTTAAGAGTTCGACCCACTGACCCAGCTCTCAAGTCTGCACTGAACGATTTTATTTTTGGCTTGCATTGATTGATTGGCCCCATCATCTCATCATTGTTCAGATAATATAACTGCAACCTGCACCATCTTAGAAATTAAAAGAAACGGTGGTTATCAGAAAATTAGTACTAAGGTGGAGTTAGATTGGAAGTTGGGACTTAGATATGCTGCTGTTATGCTTCACGCTGAAAGTTGCAATATTTGGGTTGAAATCATACAGGGTGAGAGGATCATTTCAGGATGAACTAGTGCATTACTCAGAGAGGTAGCAATGGCATACGCTAACTGCTAATCAGTTTTCGGTTGTGATATGGTTCACAATATAGGTACCGACCTAATTGATCAGCTGGAAATTTAGAGGATTCAGATGGCGACTACTCGACCACCAGAACAAATTATTACTAGCCAGTTTCCTTGTTTGAGAATATATACTTACATTCGGCGTTTACAACAACTGATAAAAAACAGATTGAGAATCATCTGATTTTCTCTCTGGTCCTGCTCGTCAGTTGGAAAATTTGGAAGGAGCGGAACCGCAGGACTTTTGACCACGTCGGGCGGACGACGACCCAGGTCATCAACGATATCAAGGCCGAGGGAGAGGAGTGGATCGCGGCGGGTACTCCAAGCTGTCGCTGTTGTTTGCCTTCGTGGCATAGACCGCTGGCACACTTTAGCCGCAAAAAATTAGTTTCATACTTAGTTACAGCCCCTCAGCAAAGACCCGTTATAGCCGGTGATATTTGTAGTGCTTACCCGCCAGCGTCCCCGAGGAATCTCGCTTGGGTCGGGGGTGGGTTGTGTAACAAACTTCATTTTTCCTTAAAAGCAATACACGCATTACGCGTGCTTTTCGAAAAAAAAAGAATCATCTGATTTTCTAAGAGGAAAATTAAAGCAAAAACATATCATCATATTTCAAAAGATGTTGGAACTCTGCATTAGCATCTGAACAGAACTATTCTGATGAACTGTTGCCTGTATGGTCAGGTTAACTTTTAAAGTGAAGAAAGACGAATAACGACTTAAAGTGGTTCAAATAGCATTCCTAAGTGTGATTCAACTAGGGTTGTCTCGTGTCATCAAGGAAAGTTAGTATGACACTTGCTAGCATTAGCAAGGTGCACTAAACCTTCAAAACGCGACACAAGCATAGATATTTTTCTACAAGGTGTGTTATGTAAGCCTAAGCTGTCGTCATGGAGTAAACTATTGTACTGTTGCTGTAAAACTCACCCCAAAACCAAGTTTAAAAAAAAACAAGGGCGCGGTCGCAGTCATAGTTCGTAGCTAACGGGAGCCACGTTTACAAGGTCCCATTTCGTTTTTAAACACGATTCCCCTTTTCATCTCATTTCACACTTTGCTCCACCTGCAGAGCCCGATCCGGCCCATCCAACGCCCAACGACGCGCCAGCGCGGCGACGTGGTCGGCCCGCCCGCCCATGGGCCCGTTCTTCCTCGACCCGATCATGGCCATCCACGTGTCCCCGACGCGCATCTGTCTCGTCGTCGTCGTCTCTTTCCTTCCGTCACCGCCCGCCGCGCGCGCCTATATCTAGGCCACCACGGCCGCCTTCGCAAACGATCCGCCGTTTCTTCCACGCACCTACAAATCTTTTTGCCCAGACCGCACACAGAAATCGCCTCCGCTGCCGATCGGTGGTATTTCATTTCCGTGTTCACCCAAGGAGATCGATCGATCGATGGGGAACTGCTGCCTCGAGCGGTCTCGTGGCGGCGGCGGCGGCAGTGCTGACGGCGCCGTGCATTACGCCACGACGACGAACCCCGTGTGGGACACGAAGGAGGAGGCGCGCAAGAGGGATGACGCCGCCGGTGCGCCGGCCACAGAGGTGAAGATCAGGATCACGAGGAAGCAGCTGGAGGAGCTGCTGCGGCGCGTAGAGGACGGCAAGCACGCCGGCGTCGGCGGCGCGCCTGTCGAGGGGGTGATCTCGGGCTCCTGTGCGTGGCCAGCAGTACTGGCTCCAACTTCCGGCACGGGGAGGAGGGGCAGTGGCGGCCGTCGCTGGAGACCATACCCGAGTGAAGAGGGATCTGATTCATGATCATGGTACTTGTGATATTACTTCCTGTATTAGTTGATTATTAGTACCTCTACCAATCCATAATTCGTTTGTAGGAATGGATCGTAGGAATGGAAGTAGTTCTATCCGCTAGGCCCATAAATAAATATATAAATAGATTTAATTTTTATGGGTTTTGAGAATCCTCAAAAATTAAATCTATTTATGGCCTTGTGGATAGGCTGTTTGTATCGCTAGTCACTTGTTACTCATATTTATTTGTAGTGGCATTAGATAGAGTGTACATTATTTACTAGGTCTTGGATGAGCAAATCAGTCTATCTTCTTGAGTTACAATATAGACTATGCAGAGCAGTTGATCTTGGTGTTTAGTTTTGACTATTGCAAGTGAAGTCAACCTCGCTTTGTCTGTTTTGTTTTGGACATTGGATTGTCCAACCGTGCCGAATTGGGTTTGGGCCATTGAAAGATCTTTAATTTAAAACAGTGCCATAAATCCACTGATCATGAATGAAGCTGCAGCTGGAATATTGACATGGAGTAGAACCACAACCACTGTTGTCTGTTTGGCATGCTTTGTCTCTCCTCTGATCATCATGGATGATTATGTGTTAGCCCCTAGTAAGAATGTTCGTAGCAACACCTTTTTTTTTTTTTTTTTTTTTTTTTTTTTTTGTAAATAAGCAAGTGGGCAACGGTGGCTGCATGCCCTGCAGCTGCGGACGTGGAGGCTGGAGTGCAAAGTGGCTAACATGGTGGTTCAATCCATGATGATTCATGGATTATGATAATTTCGGCTGCTTGATTTCCGAGCAAATCGTCCTGCATTTGTTTTTCTATTTTGCATGTTTCTCCTAACAATTCGAATTCCTTTGTCTTTTCTATTTGTATCCATGTTCTCGGTGGGAGAGATCTTCGATCTGCTGTTGAGCTCTCACCAGCACGTTCGTTCGTTCACTTGTCCATGTACGTGTATTTGTTTTCTTGGAAGATAAAATTGTTTTGGTCGTCGACTTAACTAAATTAATTGAGCTACGGGTTTATTTGTCAAAGATATATACGCCAAGTTTTTTCCCAACAGAACTTAACATATACGCCAAGTTTTTTTTTTCCCAGAACTTCCGTTCCACGGTATGAACAATTTTGTGATTTATTAGGCCGTACCTTGTTCACTTTAAAGGAGTTTTTCAATTTTACAATTCTGACTTTTTTTTATCGAATACTCACGAGATAATTATAGCGTTGTCAGATACAACTCCACATTGTATGTCAGATACATAATAAAAACTATGTATCCAGAAATGTCAAAACTATAATTTGAAACGGATCAAAAGGAGTATTAATTAAGATATAGTAGAAATGTTTCCACAACGCTCTTGGTCGTTGCTGCCCTCGGAGTTTATCTGTTGTTTTAGTATTTTCCGTTTTGTTCAGTGAAGATTTGAATCCAAATGCTGCTTGACAATTCAGAACTGCGACAGTGGTAGACAAGTGAATTAACAGTTTATATTTGTATGATATGATCCGAAATAACTTGGTCCAAAATTACACACATGATTTTGCAGCTATGGTCAGATGGACTGAACTTAAAAGAACAATAAATGACAATCCATAGAAATATTCTTGGCCTTATACTATGATTGTGACTCAGGGAAATTGTCAAGTTCTTGTGGTTGATGATGTACTAGCTAGCAGTTGGTAGCTGGTGATCCGTTCACTCCATCGATGATCTGTCGTCTGCATACAAGTAAATATAATCACCGTCATGCCAACAGACCTCACATCTCACTTGGCCGAAATCCATATTGCTGAACTTGAGACTTTTTTTCGAAGACCAAGTATAAGCAGCTATTGTCGTTTTACATATTCGAGATATTGTCAACTTGTAGTCTTTTCATTAATTATATATCCGTTTCATGGAGGATTGCGGTGACGTGAAATTTTACGATTTTGCCCCGTTTCGAAAATAATTTTTCACAAATAGGCCCCCGCCAAACTTTAAGAGAAAATGGGCCAAAAATTCGGGCGCGTTAGGACCGTGCGCCGAGGTATGGGGCTCAGCGGCCGACCGACACCGCGCCGAGATTCGCCACGTCGGGGGCGACCGGGTCGCGACATCCGTGGTGGCGAGTGGGGCGGGAGGGTCGGCACCGGCCAACATACGCCGACGGTGGTACCTCGGCGTCTGCACCGTGACACTACGCCGAGGTTCGATGTTTTGGGCCGGCCCGTTCCCTGGGCGGCGGCCCTTACCTCGGCGCACGATCCCGCCGCCGGTCTTATAACCCAACCGTTGCGAGCAGCCCTAACTTTTCTACTTTCCACACCAACCCGCCCGCCCGGCTCGGCTCGCTCCGCCTCCGCCTCCACCGCTCGCTCCGCCTCGCCTCCTCCCTCGCCCGCCACCCCTCCTCCACTCCGCCCTTCCCCCCGCACTCCCCCCCACCGAGCCTCCATCGCGCCGTTCACACCGGGGTGGGCGGGCCAGCGGCCAACCAGCGGCTGCCCCCCCGCGGCACCCCATCCCGCCGCCCGTGGCGAAAGGGCGCTTTCGGAGGTAATATCTCTTCCCCTAAGGCACTTGGAACAACGTCTTTTTGGGTGTCCTCTACGAAATGTGTCCCAACCTTATTCTTTGAGACAATTTGTGGTCACCCGATGTTGCATTGGTCTTTGAGCCTTAAGCGGAATGAACCCTATGCTCATTTGTGACTATTAGTTTGGAGACATTGTATGATGCTTGTAGATGGTGTGACTTGTAGATGCTTTGGTGCTTGTAGATGCTTTTATATAGCACTTAAAACTATAGTTTGAAAGTTCATTTATTTTTGATATCATGCTATGTGACTATTAACATGTGTTGGTGTGACATTGTATGATGCTTGTAGATGGATAAATTAGTGCGGTTGCAACATGGAGGACGTGTTGTTAGGACAAGGAAGGATAGTGTGGAGTTTGAGGACATGTCCGAGCATTTGATGATATTTTCCGAGTCTCCCTTCTTTGACGCAGCTTAGTGGACCGATTGAAAGCACAGCTAGGTTGGAGTGACCGAGATGTACAATTTGAAGGTGTGATAGATGTCGGTCGAGTAAGGGTCCACGGATCAAGAGGTTGCTCAAGATTAGTAACGAGTGTGAATGGAATGATTACAAGGCGCTTGTATTGGCCTCCTCGAAGTTAGATCCTTGGATCCGGTTGTAAGCAAGGTCGATGGCATAGCAACCACTATCGTTGAAGGTAGCCCAAGAAGCCAACCTCTGTTAGATAGGGGTACTTTAAGAGAAGAGGAGGAGATAGTCCTTACCCGCCCAATATATGCCTGTAGTGAAGGGTTAGGGTGGGATGACAGAGATGAAGAAGGTATTATTGGTGATGGAGTTAATGCGGACAACGCCGGGCGCCGATAGGGATGATATTGGTGAAAGTGATGGAGATTCTCGATGAAACATATGAGGTTGGTGATGAAGAATTAGGTTTGGAGGAGGCCGGTGGAGATGACTCGATAGACGATGACCTTAGTGATGAAGAGGACCTTAGTGGTGAGGAAGACTTTGGTGATACAAGAGCTACTAGCCGGTTTGACATAGACGTGAATGGGTGACGCCGAGGTTTTTTGCAAGATGTTGTTTGAAGACTCGACGATGATCGCCCTATTCGTCGCCTCACTCCAAGGGAGATGGAGATATTGATGAGGGTTCTCGCCGATATTGATCCGAAGTTGGTGATTTTGAGGACCTTAGCCTTGGACACGCAGGCGTGAGCGGATGGAGGGCCAAGTGATACAAATCTGTTGCTCGATGCAAGTGGATGCCGGATCATAAGGAAGGACATATTGTTTGCTACGATGGATGACTTGAAGACATGGTTGCGGGAGTACTCCATTGTGCATAACCGTCCGTTTAGGGTTGTAGCTTCTCACAAGGAGAGGAGGTACACCGTTGTATGTGAAATGGCAACCGCCCATGGCAAGTATGCGGTAGGAAGACTAGGGCGGGCAAATGGAAGATTACATCAAGAAAAAGCAACCACATGTTTGTGCCGGTGCGGAGGCGGAAGAGAGCCATTTGCGTGAATTCTAGGTTCATTGCCGGCGCTTATGCCCCGTGGTGAAGCATATGCCAACCATTACGCCGGCGGGCGTTGATTGAGGTCATCTTTCTACGTTGGAATTACTACGTCAAATACGGTAAGGCATGGAGGGCAAAAGCGGCGTGCCCTAGAAATTATCTTTGGAGATTGGGAAGGAGCTTACGAAACGCCTTCCCCAGAATGTTGAATGCGATGAGATCTGTAAATGCCGGCATGCACTTTGAGTACTTACCGGGAGGGTGAATCAAGGAACTCGGTCGCCGTGTTTTTGGAAGGGTGTTTTGGGCTTTCGGACAAAGCATCGAAGCATTCAAGCACCGCAGCAGCCCGTAGTCTCGATTGATGGCACATTTCTTCTTGGAAAATTTGAAGGCACAATGCTCATATGTATAGGAACCGATGCGTAAGATCGACTTTGTTCCATTAGCATTTGCAATTGTTCTAAGGAGGACAAAGATAGTTGGTCTTGGTTATCTTCCTACGTTGGAATATCTACACAAGATTGCACTAGATTTCTCGTTCTACTACTACCCATCTCCGATTTCTCGTTCTACTACTACACAAGATTGCACTAGAGCAATATCTATCGTTATCGGGTCAACCACAAGCCGCGAGGATCTAGCTTCGGGCAGAGCGCGGGGAGGGATGGCTCACCTTGAGCGAGCGAGTCGCCGGCGGTGCGGCCCGGGTGGCCGCCGTGGGTGGCCCGCCGGTGGTAGTCTTACGGCGGTGGGCGCAGGGGGCGGAAGCGGCGGGGGTGGAGACGCCGTGGGGTCGGCGGAGTGGAGGAGGTGGCGGCGGAGGCCGGCGGCCCGGGAGGCTCGGTGGCGGCAAAGGCGCGAGGCGGGAGGCCGGTGGGCGGTGGAGGCGGAGGCGAGCGAGCCTGGGCGGGTGTGGGAAAATAGAAAAGTTAGAGGCGCCCGCAACGG
The DNA here is from genome assembly GCA_015847255.1 of Hyparrhenia diplandra. NCBI lineage: Eukaryota > Viridiplantae > Streptophyta > Magnoliopsida > Poales > Poaceae > Hyparrhenia > Hyparrhenia diplandra. The sequence goes on along the minus strand of JADLZK010010723.1, from coordinate 42,705 downwards.
TTAGGTTATAAGACCTCGGCGAGGTCGTCGCGCACGAGGTATGGGCTACCCACCCGGGAATCGGGCTGCCCTACCCAAAACATCGGGTTGGGCGCGCCGGCCAAAAACAATCTAAACACGGCCAAGCGGTTGTCACGCGACGACGCCGAGGTGTCACGATCCGGCGTTTGTTGGCTGCGGGGCGGACCTTCCCGTGACCACTTCGCCACCACGGATGTCGCGACCGGGTCGCCGACGCGTGCGAATCTGCGGTGCGGTGTCGGTCTTGCCGCCGAGCCCCATACCCTCGCGTCACGGTCCTAACGCCGCCGATTTTTGGCCCATTTTCTACTTAAAGTTTGGCGGGGGCCTATTTGTGAAAATTATTTTTCAAACAGGGGCAAAATCGTAAAATTTCACTTGCGGTGACAAGGTTTGTTGCTTACCCCAATCCCAAGCCAAGGGAGCATCCCTTCGTGGAAGCTGCTTAAACGTTTAACTATTTCATCCCAAGTTTAACCACTTGTCTTATTGAAAATTCTTTTGCAAAAACGACACATCTTTTGTTGTGACTTTTTAATTAATAACAAAAGTTTTTGCAAAATGACTTAAATTTGGCATTTTTACATAAATTTTTAATAAGATGAGTATTGAACTTTGAGTAAAATGTCAAACGTCTTATAATTTAAAATCGATGAAGTATTTTATATCTTATTTGTAGACGATTGTCATCGTTTGCCTTGGTTAACGGTAGAACGTCTGTATTCGATGTTAGTATTATTTTTCCTAGTTTTCAACCCTGATTATTATATTGTATTTTCAACGTACTTCCTTCATTTCTTTTTATTTTTTTTTGTTTCCACTTTTGAAAAGTCAAATGTGCGATCAAATAATTTACAATAAAAATATTAATATTTATAGTACAAAATTAATATTTGTAGATGGGTTGAATCTATTTCCATAATATACTTATTTGAAAATACAAATATTTAAAAATATTTTTTTCACACGTCTAGTTAAATTTAAAAAGGCTCGACTGACATAAATACTGTCAACGTGAGTAACAAACGTACACTTATGCAACTAAAACAAACTAAAGCCCATTCTGTCATGCGAAAAGACTCGCATGCTGCTGGGCCATAACTTGAGGTGTGCTAGTGCAGTACTACACTGTGGAAAGGCCGTGAAGAGTGGCCCAAAAATGTTTCTCTTGTGTGTGTCCCTGTTTCCAAATGTCATAGAATTGCACTATTCTGTCAATGATGTTTCATGATTTTTTTTGACAGATTAGTGCTCAATGAAATTACCCTATGTATAATGCTCAAGGATTTTTGAATAGATCAGATCTCAACAGAACTTATCCATATCATGCAGATCTTGTAAGCGTAATTTTTTGAACTCTAAGGTCTTGGTAACCGTAACTAGGTATTCCGTACATGAGAGCAACAACAATTAGTGACGGTGTGAGATATTATAGCAGTTTTCATACTGTTTTAATCTAGAAATACACTTTATTATGACAAAAAGTAGCATCACTTTGCTTAATTAACATGATACAGTCACAACACAAGTATGCACAATATTCCATACAATCTTTGGCCGAAAACTGTGTAAATGTCGTCTCCAATGATCTAGCTAACTAGTTTAGAGCAAGCTGATTTTTATTAGTTAAACAAATAGTACTACAATGGATAAGAGGCTATCAAGCATGAAGGCTATCAAGCATTATACAATGGATAAGATCCCTGATAGTGCGGTACTAGCAGTGACCAATGAAGCTAGCAGTAGCAGTAGAGCTGAGCACCCGGAAAGCCCGTTCAGAATGGGACACATGATCCATGAAGACAAGGTCGGACAAAGACAGAGCGCACTGGTCCATGTGTGAGATCGATCGATGGCACTATGGCACCGATCGAGACAGTGATGACAAAAGCAAAGATTCCCTGCTACGGAGATAGTACGACTCGTGAATGTCGAATGATTTGATAGTTAACACAAAAATTACTAGTGCAGGGTTAAACTCCTCATAAAAGAGCTCTGGCTCATGTGGAGCATTAGCAATGGTCAGGATCAAGTTGTTTGAAAAATACATCTCAAAGTATTATACTTGTGAGAATTAAACGAGCTAGCTACCGAAATTACTTTATTTTCCGGCACAGTTCCTCCATAAAAAAAAAAAAAAACGGTTCCATGTCTCCACTAAATGCTTTACAAAGAGCCATTTTTATTTTTTACAGGCTAGAAGCAGCTTTTCATCTTTCACCTGCCGCGGTTGTCCTCACTCCCATCCTCACCTACCATGGCACTACCGAACGCGTGGCACCCTTTCTTTGGAGCGATTCAATTCTGATCACGGGCGAACGCACTAAAAACTTCCTACAGCCGCAGCTGTGTACTTGCTCCTATCAGTCAGTCGATGGGTCGGACGGGTGACGACGGCCGGCTGGAGGCGCTCCTCTCCGGCGGCGCCGCCGCCGAGGAGCCATGGCTCCGGCGCATGGCGTCTGCGACGGCGCTGGAGCTGCGTCTGCTGGCTCCCCTCGCCGCGCCGGCCGTGGTGGTCTACATGCTCATCATCGTCATGTCGTCGACCACGCAGATCGTGTGCGGACAGCTCGGCAACGTCCAGCTCGCCGCCGCCTCCCTTGGCAACAACGGCATCCAGGTCTTCGCCTACGGCCTCATGGTGAGTTGTACGCGTATATAAATTCTCAGCTCGTCTCGTCTCGTGTACGTACGTACGACGACTGATGCTGTACATGGCCATGCCGCCATGGCTGGCCGTCCATTGCATATGCAGCTGGGGATGGGCAGCGCGGTGGAGACGCTGTGCGGGCAGGCGTACGGCGCGGAGAAGTACGAGATGCTGGGCGTGTACCTGCAGCGCTCGACGGTGCTGCTCATGGCCACCGGCGTGCCGCTCGCCGCCATGTACGCGCTGTCGGAGCCGCTGCTCCTGCTGCTGGGCCAGTCGCCGGAGATCGCCGGCGCCGCCGCGGAGTTCGCCTACGGCCTCATCCCGCAGATCTTCGCGTACGCCGCCAACTTCCCCATCCAGAAGTTTTGCAGGCGCAGAGCATCGTGGCGCCCAGCGCCTACATCCTGGCGGCCAGCTTCGTGCTGCACGTCGCGCTCAGCTGGCTCGCCGTCTACGTGCTGGGCCTCGGCCTGCTCGGGGCCTCGCTCACGCTCAGCCTCACGTGGTGGGTGCTGGTCGCGGGCCAGTTCGCGTACGTCGTCTGGAGCCCAAGGTGCCGGGCCACGTGGACCGGCTTCACGTGGGCCGCCTTCGCCGACCTGCCGGGCTTCGCCGGCCTGTCCGCCGCGTCGGCCGTCATGCTGGCGCTCGAGGTCTGGTACTTCCAGGTGCTCATCCTCCTCGCCGGCATGCTGCCGGACCCAAAGGTCGCCCTCGACTCGCTCACCGTCTGGTGGGTCATTTTACTCAACCATGGCCATTTTCGATCTAGTGCTTAGTAGTAATTAGCTTATTAATCAACTGCGAAATCACAATGCCGGAAATTTATTACTGGTAGAATTGGGACAACTCACTCACAATGCCGCTTTGTTCTGTCTGCAGCACGTCGATCCAGTCATGGGTGTTCATGATCTCTGTGGGCTTCAATGCAGCTGCCAGGTTGGTTTACTCTGCATCTGTCTGTTTTGTTCACGTCTTCTCAGTTCAGGAAATAAATTGCCTAAAAATTAGATTTGTCTGAGCTCTCATCTGATGAAGTTTGGTCTGCAGTGTGAGAGTTGGGAATGAGCTGGGCGCCGGCAACCCCAGGTCTGCCGCCTTCTCTGCGTGGATGGTCACCGCCCTGTCGGCGTTCGTGTCAGGGATAGCTGGCCTCGTCACTTTCCTGCTCAGGGACAAGCTCAGCTACATCTTCACTAGCGGCGAGGTCGTCTCTCGTGCCGTCGCCGACCTGTGCCCATTGCTTGTTGGAACCATTGTGCTCTGCGGGATCCAGCCCGTGTTGTCAGGTGGTTTTTCTTCTCAAACTCCTCAAACAGTGGTGCATATTTAGAGTTCAGACTTCAGGCTAACCCAAGTGTTACCACAGTTTTACATAAGTTAATCCACTGGAAAAGAACAAACTTATTCGGGCTATTAATCTTTGAGCTTATTTTAGTACATTACATGGGATCCTTCACCTTCAGTTTCAGTGGTGTGTTTGTTGTTCTTCCCAATGGTAATGGTACTGAACTTTTTGCTCACTGTACGACTGATGAAAGGTGTGGCCGTTGGCTGTGGGTGGCAAGCAATGGTTGCTTACATCAACATCGGATGCTACTACCTCATTGGCATACCCCTCGGCGTGCTCCTCGGATTCAAGTTTGATTTTGGTATCAAGGTAATTTCGAATCTGATGAACATGCATGCTGTCACATTTTAAATCTGCTTACTTCTGAAAATGGTTATGAGTACTTGTCCCTAGCTAATCCACATGCAATTAAGTCTGAAAAAGGATCTTGTGTTGCAGGGATTGTGGGGAGGCATGATTGGGGGTACTCTCATCCAAACACTCATTTTGATCTGGATCACGTTAAGAACTGACTGGAACAAGGAGGTAAGCCACCTTTCGATGACTGTGAAATGAAATTCTCTTGCCATGTCGGTGTCGCTGACAGAAGATCCTCAAATCCACCTCACCTGCTGATGAGTTCATCTTCATGATTTGATCCACGTACGTGCTGGTGATTAGAGCGGTTATTCTTTCAAAGCTCATGCTTGTTTGGTCATCTGAATGTAGGTTGAGGAAGCTCGGAAAAGATTAGATGAGTGGGAAGATACAAGGCAGCCTCTTCTCGTAAGCAAGGAGTGATCGTCTATGGTATCAGTTGTGGATGAAGAGTCAAAAAAAGCTTCTGCTAGCTGATCCAGTCTGAAATGATAGACCATGCGATTCAGAAATGTACCAACACATAGCTTCTCTTGTCTCCAGAACATAGCAGGGTCGGTTTCCGTTGATGAGACCTTGCCATTTCAGAATTCACAAATATAAGTATGCTTATGCTCACGGAATCATGCTAATCTGAGATCACACATTGCAAAGCATGCTTTGCTATTCCTTTGACGAAAACCTATTTTTTCGCTTGATGAGCAGATCTTACACAACATATAAGTAAATCCAAAGAACATGCATTTAAGTTTTTTGATTGATGGTATTAAGGGTAAAGGTATAAGTAATTCTGCAGAAAAGAGCATTTGAATTTGAATTATGAATAAAGTTGAGCCTATGACCTGGCCAATCGACACAGGGTTAAGCTTTTGAACATCGAGGCTTGAGAGCACAAGAACCACTTCGAGTCCACTTTGTTGTGCAGGGTTAATAACAAACACAAGGCTAACTTTGTTGTGCAGGGTTAATGACAAAATAATTATTTCGCAAAAAATGACAAAATAATTAATCACATTGGAACCATTTGGTTATTTTTGCCCTGGTTAGAACCGTTCATGGGCCGTCCCACTCGCCTGAACGAAGAAGCCCAACCTGGCGCGACACGGGTGGCGCGAACGAGCAAAATGTAGTTAGGTCAGTGCTGGACCTTAATTTTTGTTGGTGGGCCGGCCCAACTAAAAAGAAATATAGTTTCCTCCCTATTGTAGCCCAACGCAATTACGATCAAATTACGATCAAATTTTGTTCGATTTTGATAGTTGGAGGATTCCATCATTACCCGGTTTTTCAAATTCGTGGTTGAAAATGGCAACTGACGTACAATTTAGAGGTTAAAAAAACGTACTTTACAATACTCTTTATTCTAACAAGATGTGCTTATACTCCCTCCGTCCCAAAAGGAACACAACTACAAGATTGGTGCTGGTAAAACTTTAATTTTTGACAACGTTAATGATGATTAATATTAACATTTATTTCTCGAAAAGGATAAAAAAATATATTCCATCATTAATATAGTGATATTTATTTTGTTTGTATTACTAATGTTAATAGTCTTTTAAATCATTTTGGTCAAAGTTGATATCAGTTAACTTCTCGAGAACAAAGAGTTTGGGACAGAGGGAATTTGAAGATCCAAATAAACCTCGTGATATTTTGACCAACAATCAGTTCCACGAGATGTAAATTATTGTTGTGCAACAGTAATGGCATCATTGGATTCGTTGTTAAAAAATATTTCAATATCGTAATTTACGTGCAAGATTAGATTCTTGTCCACAAATTTTATCTTATACTCGATATCGTTGGATTTGCTGTTAAAAAATATTTCAATATCAGAATTTACGTGCAAGAATCTAATGATTTGCTGTTAAAAAAAAATTTCAATATCAGAATTTACGTGCAAGAATCTAATGATATTGAATTTACATGTCATACAAGTGTCTTATACTCCATTTGTCCCAAATTATAAGTATTTCTAACCTTTTTAGGAGTCCAAACAACTCAAGTTTTACTAATTTTGGCAATTTACATAATATAAAATAACACATATATGGTATCAAATATATTAATTATATTTTTATAATATATCTGTTTGATGCCATAAATCTTTATAATATTTTCTATATTTAGTCAAACTTGGAACGCTTTGATTTTCCAAGAAAGTTGGAATGACTCATAATTTGGAATAGAGGAGTATATATTAAAATTAAAAGTGAGGGAATACTTTCCTTCACGAAGGCAGACAAAAGGTGAAAAAAGACTACAAATATACATGATCCTTTCAATCACATAGAGCACAAAATTCTGTGTGTACTGGGGAAATCTATGGTGAGAGCTCATCATGCATGTGTTCATTCGTACAAGTTGAAAATTTGAACCCATGGACAGGGACTGGAACTGCTCTGTTTCTCTTCGAAGAGATGCAAACAAAGGTCTCAAGATGTGTTCATGTGACAAAACTATATGATTGGACCGTGTCATACTCATGCATCGTTTTTTGTCTCCGTCACAATTCACAAACTCGAAGAAACGCGCAATCTTCCGAGGGACACAAAACTTGCTTGCAGATGCAGGAAAATTAATGAGAAATGATTATATATAAGTTATAACTCATATGTAGCATGATGGCAGGTGCAAAGAAAAGCTCCTTCGTCTTGCTCCTTCTCCTAGCTCGTTACCGGCCGGCGGCCACCACGTACGCCGTCGATCGAAGATTAGGACGATGCTGCCGGCGAGTGCAGCGACGGCGCCACCCGCTTACGGCAAGTTGGACAAGGTGGACGCGGAGGAGGCGCGGCGCGTCAAGGCGCAGTTCTTGATCCACAAGGTGCTGGAGGACGCGACGTCGTCGTCGTCGACGACGACGACAGCAATAAGGTCTAGAGGGCCACCGGCGGCGCTGGTGAGGAGGGTGAAGGCAAGAATCGGTGTCCGGCTGAAGAAGCTCAGGCTCGCCATCCGGGGCGTCAGGGTGCGCGCCCGCCGCGCTGTGCAGAGGCATCTCAGGAACCTCAGGAGGCTCATCGCGCATGGAGGAGGAGGAGGATGGGGTCGATCATCGTCGGTGAAGCCTGCTGGGCCTCCCTCTTGACACCTCCAATTTCCAAGTTGCTTTTTTTTTTTTTTTTTTTTGAAACCAATTTCCAAGTTGCTGCCAGTGCCTGGTGGTTCGCTTCATCAATTTGTCTCTATTTTATCCTCTCTTAATATAGTTGCAGATTCACGTTTTTATACAACATAAAATTGTTAAATCATCCTTACTGTCACCGTGTGGCTGAATTATGAACTCAGAGGCCCATGTTCCCTGCCCTGAATTCCTCTTGATCGACAAGGAAACACACGGAATATGATCGAGGCGACGGTGTCTCGCCGTATCGCACTGTACAGAAACATGTCTCCGAGCTTCCCAAGACCTTCTTCAGCACGTACGTACGGTTTCCTGCGGTGCTGCCATACCATGCTATGATGCCATCGCTCTATGATGAGTGATGACCAAGTCCAAGCTACGCGTTCAGACGGCATGTTCCATGACCTAACCGGCCGGCAAGAAATGACTCGATTGCCAGCTGCTGAACGGGATGAACAATACTACTCGTAGTTCGTCTTGTGCGATCTTGATCAGGCTGAAGCTGAACTGGCTGGACGGTGTATCTGAAACTGTATGTTTTCACTGAGCTGATGGATGGAGCTGTGGCTGTTGGCTCTGTGGGAGGGTGGCAAGCAACGGTCTTGTACATGAACATTGCATTGATGCTACTAATTAACGCATCGATCGATGTGCTAATCCTTGCATCCAACTTTGACTTTGGCAACAAAGGTAGTGGTACACTGCTTTGTTTCATCGGAGATTGCAAATTAAAATCGCCGTCCATTTCCAGTTGACTTGTTAGTTGTGGGCTAGACTACAGAGTCAACTGAGAACCAGTTCCGAGTGCTTGTCCGGAAACCTTTTGCAAGTCTGAAAACAGATCTTGCGGCGTTGCAGGCACAGTACTGTAGGGCGGCATCCGGCATGATTGGAGGCACCCCATGATGCAAACACTTATTCTGATCTGGATGGCATTCACAACTGATTACAACAAGCCAACATGGGAGGATAGTACGTAAGCTGTAAGGCACCTTTGGTGGCCATCGGTGGTAGCCGTATCTTCTGATCTCAGTGACAGATGATCCTCAAATCTATCTCACATGCCCAGCCGCGTATAAGTTATGCGTAGTTATGCGTCGATGCGTTATTTTAGGGCAATTATTCCATCCAATCCAATCCAACTTGTGTTGTCATTTCAGGATCTTTAATTAATAATTAGCACACACAACTCTGGATTTTGCTCTAGATTAGGGCCTATTCGGTTTCCATGAGACTAGAGACTAGGGACTAATTTTTAGTCTCATTTAGTCCCTAAATAACCAAACGTAAGGACTAGGGACTAATTTTTAGTCTCAATTTCAATAGACTCTTGGGAGGGGCTAGGGACTAATTTTTAGTCCCTATTAGTCTCTAGTCTCTGGTCCCTCCATCCAAACATGCCCTTAGTCGGATGACACGAGGCAGGGTAGCCTCTTTCTGCCAAACAAGGAGTGTGATTCATGATGTCAGAGTGGATGCAGAGTCAATATGCTGCTGCATGCAAGTTGATCCAATCTACATTGTTTATATTACTATTATTAGGGCCCGCTTTGGATCCCTGAAATTTGAAGGAATTGAAATCTACTTAATAAATTAAGCTATTTAGTTTGAATTTGAGATTCCCTAACTTTCCAAAGTTCACAAATAAGCCTATCTCAAATTCATAGGGTGAGAGATAAGAATTGAATTCCATACTTGTACTTGCACTTTGCATGCACTTTGTACTATCACCATGTTATATCACAATGAATTAAATTTCAAGGATCCAAACAGGCCCTTACTATTTTCTGCTGCCATCTCATCTGTCACTGTGTGCTAACTGCAATCATAGGCCGTACCACGCAGATGAAAATTCAGCAATGCAGTAATGTGTTGTAGTTCAGTCGGTTTCATGAGATCAATCATGCGATTCCGAACTGGCACTCTATCTTTCCTTACCTCTTGGTTGATGGTTCCATTTTTTTTTGAGGTGCCAACTAGAATACTTGTTCATTCTTGGAACCATTGTCAGAAAAGAAATATAGTAAGTTGCCTACTTGCCTTAGTGAATGAATAATACTAGAATGAAGCAACTTCGCTTTGGTTACTGATATGGTTTTTCCTCCAAAACGTAAGGAGAACTGCGCTTCATTGTATTAAATTCATAAGCGAGTCATCGGAATGAATTATATAAAACCTCTTCGGACTGCAGGAGACAACAACTGAAGCGACAAATGGAGGCTAGCTAAGGCCTTGCCTTAATTACCCTTTTAAATCTTTTGATTCATGAGATTGAGAAGCGACGAGTTCAGATGACCAATTCAGCGCAAACCCATGGACAGAAAATCAAATCAAAATCAAATGCTATTTCAACTCTGAAGCCCTTGGTTGAACAATGCCATGCAGTAGCATCCAAGGAGACGTTCACCACTATGTGCATGGAGTTGGAGCCTCGTGACCGTTCTTTGCTTTGCTGGAAATTCTTCTCTGCAAGGCTGCCTGTTCCAATTCCAGTTCACTTATTTTGGGAAGCTGAAATGGCAACAAATTTTTCAGGCCTGGGACGGCAAGGTTCAGTGATTTTTAGTTGCCTGTGACGGCAAGGTTCAGGCATTTTTCAGGCCTGGGACGGCAAGGTTCAGAGCTGAGGTGAACAATGTTAAGCTGACAGCTGTGCATCTACAACAACATGAAAAAAGGCTAGCGTGACAAAGTATATACTCCCTCTGTATAAGTTGATTTGATTTTTTTTTTAAGTCAAAGCAACTTATAATTTGTAACATAAGGTGGATAAACAAAAAAAAAAGTCAAAGCGACTTATAATTTGTTGTGACTTATAATCTGTTGTAACGGAGGGAGTACAAGTGATTTTTAGGTGTCATGATCCACCTCCTCATGAAAAGAATGTTAGCATTTTGACCTGCCTCAATTAAATTAGTAAGGAGGACGAATCATGTCATGCCTGGTCTGGTTGTTTCAGTGACCTCACAGGTCACGAGAGAGCCGGCGGCAGAGGCGACATGTTTAGGTGATGAGATGAAGGTCAGAAGCTGACCTTTTTTGGCGTTTGGGCGATGTATCGATCAGAGCCAATAATTCCCAGTCGCCAAGTGAGGCATCTCTAGTGCGGTGCAGGCGCCAAGTGAGGCATCTCTACTCTCTAGTGCGGTGCAGGCCTGGCCCTCAGATGCGATTGCATCAGAACGTACTGTACCTCGCCTTTGTTTATGCACTATTATTCAGCAGTTGACTTGCATCCAGCCACAGCCTTGACGTGCATTCGTTGATTATCAACAAGGGGAATCTTCTGAAGCGAATGGTCTGGAAAAGGCCTCTCTCCCCTCTCCGGTTGGTTGAGATTCTGATGACAAGCTGAAAAACAAAATGGAGGGTTAAAAAAACTGTGTACTTGCATTGGTGTGAGGGAGAAGTAGAACTCTATTTGTGCTTCTGCCAATCCAGGTGATGACAATCAAATTGGATTTTGATCCCTCCAGCTAATATTTAGGTGCAAGGACTTGCTTGAATCCTCAGCTAATAAGCTTGCTAATGTCATACACTCAAACCTACCACACATTGCTAACAATCAGTCAATTATCACGGTCTAATCATTTAATTTGATTTTTGAATATAGGTTTGGTGATGATCATATGGAATGGAAGCACGTAACAATCCTCCTCAAGGTCACACTAGCGCCGTGGTACCTCACAGTGTCCGGCCTTGATGTTTTAAAGCTGGAAGAAATATGTGCACCTCTGTTTAAAGGGAGAAAGGGAAAGACAGCTAAGTTTCAGAGAAGACGAGAGCGCAAATTTCTCCGGGTACTGGGATTCGCATTACCAAAAATTCAAAGCTTGTGAATTGTCATGTACACAATTACAGCCTTGGTATCTTTTCTCTCTCTGAATACACCAATAAATCTGAAGCCTTGTTCTTCTTCTCTTCAACGAGAGAGACTTCTCGGAGAAATAGATGGGACTGAAGTTTCCTCTAGGACTTGGCAAAAATGACGTGACCAATGTCATCCATCGCTTTTAGCATATGTCATGAGCTTCAAAACTGCAAGAATGTGTCTCGAGAGATCAGATAAAATAAGGAGATAAATAAGCTCGGCGGTGCAAGAAATAAACAACAATTATCGGCATTGAGACGGCCTGTCCACAACCTTAATAATCCATTCATGATCCCATCAATAATTCCACAGAAATATTGGTGGCCTCTGAGAGAGCCAGGCCGGAAGCCGGCAGCAGGCCAGCAGCAGCAGCAGCCTATATAACAGTCGAGGCGCACACGTCGTCTAAGCCAAACAGCCAAGAGCAGCTGCAGCCAGGAAGCTCACACCAAGAGAGCCTCCTCTTCCTCTCCCGATCCCATCTCCTCCTCCGTCCTCGTCCTCGCCGTCGTTGCGTCGCGAAGAGACGAAGATGCTGCTGCTGCGGGCATCGTCGACGCCGTTCGGGTACGCCAAGGTGGACAAGGTGGACGCGGAGGAGGCACGTCACCTCAGGGCGCAGTACCTCATCCACAAGGTGCTGGAGGAGAAGAGCCCCAGGCCATCGTCGTCGGCGCGTGCGCTGGCGCGGGCGAGGCCCAGGATCGGCGTCCGGCTCAAGAAGCTCAGGCTCGCCGTCCGTGGCCTCAGGGCGCGCGTGCAGGGGCCCTGCAGAGGCACCTCAGGAACCTGAGGCGGCTCGTCGGCCATGGAGGCCAGGGTTCGTCGCCTGCTTCTTGATGACGCCCTGTGATGTGCCTTATCTGTCAGGCTTCGATCTGGGAGGAGGAGGAATCCTCTGCATTTTGGTTTGGTTCTTGGGTGTTTTGACTGTTGAGCAGTCCATGGATGGTCAAATCAGAGCAATGGTTGGTTCGTAACATCTGAGCTGAGCTTTGCTGAGAGATCAATCGGGATCAGTTTGTATGCGTTTGAATTAGGTGTTGGAATCGAATCATATATATATACAAAATGTGTAGTAGTAGTAGCAATCAAGAAATGCTCCTGCATTTTGTTGCCTCTCTGTTCTGGAATCCTGGTCTGCATGTTCTGCAGAAGTCAGAGATCTCTCCCCGTACTGTACTAGTTTCTTTTTCCTACCCCATTTCTAGACTTTTTTGCTAGTTTCTCTGTCACATTGGTTGTATCTTTTTCCAGTAATCCAGCACCCTGTCTCCAACTGCCTCCATTGTTTAGATCTGCAATATGCTGGTTTGCATCTGCAGCTGCAATCCAGCAGGATTACCATGTGACCATGACCAGTAAAACTCTCATCTTGCTTGTTCAATTCCTTCGTTGGAGTTTCATAGTGTAAATACAGAGTATTTTTACTGCGTTCGTGATGTCTCCCCCCCCCCCTCCCCTTGTTCTTCTAGAACTTACTCAAACAAAACCATCTCCAAAACAAAGTCACACTCAGCTTAACAAACACCTACTACCCAGAAGAGTATGCGAGCATGCATGTTTCCTGCCGGTCCTCTGCAACACAGAAAGAGTGTGACCGGTTGTTTATGGTAGTAGAATAAAAAATGGCAGATTCGTGGTCTATTCTTACACTCTTTTTTTTTCAGACAGCAGCTGACCGACCACACACAATCATGAAATGTTTAAAGCTAAGCAACCCGTTTTCTTCCCCAGTCAACTTACCAATCATAAATCATCGAAAAAGATGGTCCCATCAACTTCACAAGGAAAAATAGTGGAGAGACTGAGACCGAACCAAAATCCATCCGTCGAAAACTTTCAAGGCTGAATGAAACGCTCAGTTTGAAAAGAATTAATCGGCGCCGGGGTTTGAACGCGTGGTTGACAAATGGCATCAAGATGACGCCGTCTGCAAACAAAGTTCACGGGGCCATTTGTCATCTGATGCAGAAACCTGCATGACATCAGAGGCGTCTCCCGGCGGCACTAAACAAGGCGATGAACCTAATCGCTGTCGAGCCAGCCGCCATGGTCGATTCGAAGGTCAGCAGCGCAGCGATGTCCGGAAGGGATTGGTGGCCAGGGACAGCCGGACAGGGAGCTTAGTTTATCACAAGAGCAGTCCAAACCTGAAGCTTGGTCTGTATTTTCTTATAGATCCTCCTACCAACAACGAGAAGCATGGTTTGTTGTTTGTCTACGTTTCGATTCGATGATGATTGCACGGCTCAGAAGTTTCCACTGCGTGACACCGCAGCGTGCGTGCGGCGTGCACTTGGCATGCATCGCGTCGAGTTGCATGGCCTGCTGACATCCAGGGCCGGCTTGTCCTCGACGCGTCCAATGAGCTCCGTCCCACTGAGTTTGTCACCCGTAATTCCGCGCCATCTTTTTCGATGCTTCGCCTTATTCAAATTTTTTACACAAATATAATTTATTTTGTTATAACTTATTTAATCAATAAAGATACTTGAATATTGATTAATTTATTTTATGATTTGTATAAATATTTTGAATAAGACGGATGGTCAAACATGAAATTGAAAAGTCAAAACGACAAACCCATGGGACGAGGAGGGAGTACACGAAAATTCTTGGCGTTTGGCCAAAACCAGGTCAAAGCTTTATAAACACCGACGAGAGTGCTACTCCATAAGGCTCGACCAAAAGAAGCATGTTAGAGCATCTCCAACAAAGTGTTGCAAATAAGTTTGGCATTTGCATTTTTTTTGCCAAAAAGCTGAAAAAACGATAAATACAAATTATATGGTATCTGGGTATGGACAACAAATACTTGTATATATGTTACCGCATATTTCCGTTAGGATATAATGGAAATAGAGTTACCTTCGGTTCAAAATATATATATATATATATGTTACCGCATATTATTATTTTTTGATTTGAGGCCGCTGGATGTGTTACTTTTGTATTATTACTATTATCAAGTTTTAAATAAATGCAAATATTATAATTGTGTAGTTTGTCCTGGCTTATTCCTCCATTTCATAAATGCAAATATCAAGTTTAAAGCTATGGCAGATATCGAGTTGCTCAGCTCTCTCCATTTTAAATTATAAGATGTTTTAAGATTTTTTTTTTATAGATACATAAGTTTTTTTTTTTTGATAATATATAGATACATAAGTTTTTTAGGGATATAGATACGTAAGTATTTGCTACTACACTTAGTTGGATCCAAACATCTAGTAGTTTTTTTTAGCAGACTCCAAACATCATCTGCTACGACCCAAACAAATTCACGTCATGGATGCATGCTGCTGCATCTTGCCAAATAATCAGACTGCATTCCAAAGTCTAGTTCAATCTCCTTGTCAAAAAAAAAAAAAAAAAAAAAAAAAAAAGTCTAGTTCAATCGCAATCGTGTCCGGGCCATCTTCGCAATCGTATCCGATTCCCATCAGGGCCCGTCACGATTCCACAAGCTAGGCAATATTCTCACGCAGCGGCCCGGCCCATATAAATACCGCCCCACCCGCGCGCTCCGCCTCCCCCGCCTCGTTTCTAATCTCCCGCATCGAGATTCCAAAGCCCTCCTCTTTCTCCGTCGGCTCCGCGCCGCGTCCTAGGGTTTCTCTGCCTCACCGGGGAAGCGCGATGCAGCAGCCGCCGCACCAACCGCCGGTGAACGGGCAACACGGCCCGCCAACACCGCAGGGATCCGGAGCGCCCACGCCTCCGCAGCAGCAGGCACCCCCGCAGCAGCAGGCGCCCCCGCCGCCGTACTACCAGCAGCAGCAGCAGCCGCCGCAGTACTACCAGCAGGGTCCGCCGCAGCCCTGGGGCAGCAGCAGCAGCAGTATGCTCCACCGCCGCAGCAGTACCCACCTCAGACGCAGCAGTACGCGCCGCCACCGCAGCAATACGCCCCTCCGCCGCAGCCGCAGTATGCCCCTCCGCCGCCGCAGCAGTACGCCCGTCCGCCCCGCAGCAGTACGCTCCTCCGCCGCCGCAGTACTCGCAGCCACCGCAGTATGGGACAGCGCCGGGAAGCGGTGAGGTCAGGACGCTGTGGATCGGAGATCTTCAGTACTGGATGGACGAGAACTACCTCCACTACACCGCCTTCGCGCCCGTGGCCCAGCAGGTGAACCTTCTTTCTATCTTCCCCTCCCCGAGAGCCGTGGCATTGCAAATCTGAGAGTGGGCGCTCGCTCTTGGACGATTGGTTTGGCTAATTTGGTTTTGATATGCCTGCATCTGTAGGTGCTGTTATATGCTCTTGTTTATTTCATTTTATTATTATGTTTTCTGTCATAGTTATAGCGTTGCATCATAGATCATTTAGTCCAGTGTCTTCTCTGAGGAGCTAAGGGGCGCGTTTTTGCATGGTTAGATGCTATTTCAATCAAGATGTTAGTCTTACGCCCAGAAGCATGCATATGATTGTAAGCTGTAGTCACAGATGCCAAGGTGGTTTTTTTCTTCTGTTATCAACTTTTAATGCTTATCTTTGTGATGCATGATGAGCATTGTGTCTGTTTATGAACTGATAATATGCCATACTTTGGGTGTGTACATTGACTTATTTACAACAAACTTGTACTGTCAAGGGCAGTGATCCCCAGCGATGGAGGACCTTGGCTGCGGAGCTCGTACCCTCGCTCCGTGGTAATGGTGGTCGACGGGGTTATGCCCCCACGTCGATGCACGAGGCCGGGTTATACCCCCAGGCGCCGGCTTAGAGAGAAGAGGTAGATTAGATGGGAATAATCTTCGTTAACCAACCAATTGTGCCGTACAGGAAGATATAGGCCTCAGGCCAACAAACCAGTCCTAAACTTAAGGACCAATAAAGGAAACTAATAAATCAAATCTTTTACTTTCTAATCTAGCCACTAGTGCCGACGGCCTCCTCGCCGCATGCGCCGGGCGCTCCAGCAGCCTCATAAGACGCCTCGCGGCGCGACGCTTCCCGATATAGG
Organism: Hyparrhenia diplandra; assembly: GCA_015847255.1. Classification (NCBI taxonomy): domain Eukaryota; kingdom Viridiplantae; phylum Streptophyta; class Magnoliopsida; order Poales; family Poaceae; genus Hyparrhenia; species Hyparrhenia diplandra. The sequence continues at coordinate 26,349 of JADLZK010010723.1, read as the reverse complement.
AGCATCCCCACATGACATCTCTCCCCTCCTCGAGGCAGCTCGTCCTCGAAATGGAATGTAGGGAACTTGGCGCGGATGTCGCCGATGTCTTCCCAAGTAGCCGATGCCGGGGGCCGGTCCTTCCAAAGGATGAGAACTGCCGGACGCCGCGAGCAAGCCGGGTCTTCACAGCCCGAAAGGCAGCTCCAAGGTGACGCCATGGTGAAGGGGAGGCGGTGGGCGGTGTAGCACCGGTGGCGCGCCGCTGTACTTTTGAGGACCCCAACATGGAACACATCGTGAATGCGGGCGTGTGCCTGGGAAGCTCAAGGCGAATGACCACCTCGTTGATGAGCTCCAACGCAGACGGCCCGTAGTACCTTGGCTTCGCCTGCCGGCGCCGCCTGCGGAGATGGAGGCAAAGGTCGGCAGACGGAGGCGAGCAAAGACCCAATCGCCCACTGGTGTGCGCCACGGCGCGGTGACCTTGGTCATAGTACTTCTTCGATACCGCGCCGCCGAGCCGGTGGCGCACGCCGGGCGAGGAACTCCGCACGCCCTCCATGGTCCGCCACTACCGCCACCCGTGTCTCGCCCGTTCATAGGACCGATGGGAGGGAGGGATCGCGCCCCGTAGACGATCCGGCGGGCGTGTCGCGAGAGGGAGCTCGTAGGCGGTGTTGAAGACGCATTCGCCCACGGCCACCGCAGCATCGGGCGTGGCCGATCGCCGCGAGGCACCGCAGTGGCATGACGATGACCCGGCGCCGACTCGGACCGCCCCGGGTCCGACCGGGAACGCCGATGTCATGTGTAGATCCGCCCCCATCGCCGCATGAGCTCCTTCCGTAACTTGAGGTGAACACGACGCCGCGGTCCGACACCATGGATCGGGGCACACCGGGAGGCGGACAATCTCGGGCGAAGAATGCTTGGACGACGGACGAAAGTAGGGTGCTCGCCAATGGAATAAAATGGCAATACTTGCCGAACCCTCCACCACCGTCAAGATGACGGACTTGCCACAAGACCCGGGCAGCGCCGACAAAATCCAAATACCACGCCGGTCCGCATCTTTATGAATCTCCAGAGGAAGAAGGAGGCCGGCCGGTGAAGATGCTCTGACTTGTGGCGTTGGCATGTATGGCACTCCCGCACATAGTCTTGGACCACCCGCTTCATGTTAGGAAAATGGAAATCGCGACGAAGACGGGTTAGTGTGCGCCGGACCCCTTCGTGGCCCTCGCCATGTACAATGTACCAACAACTCCGAGCAAATGGGACGATGGAGGCATCGAAGAGCCGTCCGGGCGACCGACCGAAATTTATCGACCACGGCCCAAAGGCGCACGCCGGTGCCCGCTCAGACTCGCCATGGAGGGCCACTGGTGGTCGGGTCCGAAAGGCCAGTGGCTTGACGGAGCCGCTTCCATGATGTCGGGTTTAGGGCTGAGAGGGCGAGACCGCCCGCCCCTCCGGTGTGTCGCGCGCGGAGAGGGCGTCCGCCACCACGCTGACGCCCAGCTTGTACTGACGGAGAAATCGGCTTCCAAGAGCTTGCCCACCCAATGATGCTATGGAATAGTCGCGAGCCGTCCAAACAGAGTATTTGAGGCTATAATGGTCGGTCTTGACGACGGCAACCTCGCGCCCAAAGATACGGCCGCCAATGCCGACCGCCATGACGAGGCCAATAAGTCCTGGCCAGACGCCGCTAACGCCGATGCCGGGCGCACCGCCGGATCAAGAACGCGACGGGTGCCCTTCTTGACCAAAGACCGCCGGCCGTAGAGGAGGCGTCGCACTCGACGACGAATGGCTTGGAGAAGTCCGGCATGGCGAGGACGGGGCCGAGGTGACCGCTGCCCTGAGCGCCGCAAAGGTCGCCGCAGCCGCCTCGCTCCACGCCGCCCGCCGCCCTTTCTGGAGGAGGGTCGCCGAGGGCCGGGCCGCCACCGTGCCGTAGTGGTGGACGAACCTGCGGGTAGTAGCCCGCCAGCCGAGGAAACCCCGACCGCCTCGCAATAGCGAGGTGCAGCCGGGCCGCGGATCGCCCGCACTTTGTCGGTCCATGGCCACGCCGGCCTCCGAGATGATGTGGCCGAGGTAGCCCACGGAGGACGCCCTAACGCACACTTGCGCGCTTGAGGAACAACCGTGACGGTGCAGCCTCCCTCTAGCACGGCGCCGATATGACGAAGGTGGTCGCCCAAATTTGTCAGATATCAAAATGTCATCAAAAACACAAGGACAAAACGGGCGAAGAAACGGACGCCAAAGACATCGCTCATCGTGGCCGAATGTCGCAGGGCGCTGCACAGCCCCAAACGGCATCACCAGAACTCGCAGGCCGCCATGGGTGCGAACGCCGCCTTGTGCACGCCTTTCGCCGCATCCGACCGTGGTACCCGACCGCAAATCGAAGCTTGGTGAAGAACTTGGCGCCATGAAGTTCATCGAGAGCTCGCCCACCACCGACGGGAACGCCGCTCCTGACGCGGAGCGCCGTCACGCCAGAAGTCGACGCAGGTTTTCCACGAGCCATCCGGCTTCTTGACGAGGAGCACCGAGGATGAGAACGCCGAAGTCGCCGGCTGACGGACATGCCCTCGCCTACATGGTCGAGCACCGACGCCGAAGTTCGCTTTTGTGAGCAAAATGTAACGGTACGCCGGACAGCCCACCGGCAGCCGCCTCCCGCTTGAGGACGACGCGGTGGTCACGGAGCGCCGGGCGGGGTGGCCGCTGCGGCTCTGAAGACGCCGGCGAGTGGAGCGGAGGCGCCGAGAGGGTTCCCCGGGGCCGCAGCCAGCAGGTCGGCGCGGGCCGCCGCAGCGTGGCGCTACGAGGGGCCCCGCGCAGAGAGGTGCCGCCGGGCTCCGCCAGACCCTCCGCCCCGCTGAATCGACCGTCCGCGCTGGCGACGTTCCGCACGATGGGCCCGAGGGGTGCCCGGCACCACCGGTACCGAGGGACGAGGTCGGCTCGCCACGGCAAGATGACGAAGAGGTCGACGCTGAACGCCCGCCGCGGCACCGCGGCTCGGCGCCGCCGCTGATGACTCCCGCGGCTGATGCGTTTCGCCATTGGCCACCGCCACGTGAGTCACGGCGTGGTCAATGTGCAGCCCGGAAGTGGCGGCGCCGCTCGCCGATGAAGCTATGCGTGGAGCCCGTGTCGAGGAGGGCAACCAAGATCGCCGACCCTGCAGGAGTGCGCTGGACTGGCAGTATGGTCGAACCCCCGCACACCAAAGAATAAAGATGTAAGGAGTAGACAGGGGCCTCCGCCCCTGGTTCAAGAAGCCCTCGCGCAAAGGCCGCCGTCAGGTCCACCGCACACCGGCCGACGTAGAAGATCCGGCTGCCAGCGCGGTTGTGCCCCGGAAGTACTTTTCGGGTCGCAGCCTGAAGCACAACCCGAGGCGACGGGCGCCTCTTGCTCCTCCTGACAGCCAGCCACCAGGCTGCCGCCGCGCCCACCGTCGCACCACTGTGCACCACCACCGCCGGCAGGCCGGGCAAAGGCCGTGCCAGCCGAGGCGCTCGCGCAGCAGCCAAAGACCGGCGAGGGGCCGGGCGGGCAGCGTGGCGCTGATGCCGGCCGACGACGATGTCGCGGTCACCCGGCCGAGCCCATCAGTTCCACTTGCCGGGCGAGGCTCATGGCGCGCCAACGCTTCCGGATGGTGAATGCGGACGGGCGTGGATCGAGGGGTGGAAGGAGGTCACGGCGAATAGCCGGACTCGATTCTCGAGAGGGGCCGGCGCCGAACAAAGATGCTCGAAAGCGTTGAGTACTTCCACGCCTCGCGCGGCAAGACTCGGCCGCCAAAGAGAGGAGCCGATCCACAGCTGGGCGCCCTAAGCCGCCAGACGATTTGCTCTTTGAAACGCCCCCGACGACGGTGCCGCGATCCTCCCGAAGTTGGATGAACCACTCTGCCGCTACGACACCTTCGAGGTTGTAGGGACGCCATCCGCACGCGCTCCTCTGGCCATGGTGCGCCGCCGCCGGAGTAGGATTCACACTTGTTGATGAAGAGGCGGATCCGACTTGCCGTCCGAACCGCGGAAACTCCATCTTCGGAACTTGGGGTGCCTCTGAGCCGCGGGCCTGCTCCATGGTTGGCGCCTTGGACTCCGACGACGAGCCCTTGATTCCCGCGATGTCCTCCTTCATGGCCGCCATGTCGGTGGTGAGGGAGTTTAACTTGGCCATGATGTCGGCAAGGGATGGTGAATCGCCCATGGCTCGCAGGGCGAGGTGGAGGTCGGCGAGGTGGGGGTGTCGGGTTGCCGGGTGGTGCGGCCGAGGAAGAGGGTTGTGATCGAAGATGAGGAACGGCCGACTCGGATACCAGGCTGTCAAGGGCGCGTGATCCCCGCCGATGGAGGACCTTCGCGGAGCTCGTACCCCTCGCCCGCGGTAATGGTGGTCGACGGGGTTATGCCCCCACGCCGATGCACGAGGCCGGGTTATACCCCAGCGCGCCACTTAGAGAGAGAAGAGGTAGATTAGATGGGAATAATCTTCGTTAACCAACCAATTGTGCCGCACAGGAAGATATAGGCCTCAGGCCAACAAACCAGTCCTAAACTTAAGGACCAATAAAGGAAACTAATAAATCAAATCTTTTACTTTCTAATCTAGCCACTAGTGCCGACGGCCTCCTGCTGCATGCGCTCGGCGCGCTCAGCAGCCCTGGCGACGTCCGTCTGCGCGACGCTTCCTGATATAGGAGCGTCCCCACATGACATGTACCAAGATTTTGATGCTATTGTTTCCATGCTATATCTTGCTTGTTGCTAGATCATATTTACAGTTTGATTTTGCAAATTTGGGAGATCAATGTAATGATTATCTAATACAAGTCTGCTGTTGAACTACTGTGCTTGTTGTCTGATGTGAATCCTCATACTTTTGTTAAATTATTTTGCTGTTGGCCTGATACTTTCAAGTAACTGCAGATTGCCTCTGTAAAAATTATAAGGAACAAGCAGACTCTGCATTCAGAAGGTTATGGTTTTATTGAGTTTTACTCTCGAGCCAGCTGCAGAACAAACTCTGATGAACTTCATTGGGCATATGATGCCAAATGCTGAGATGACTTATAAGCTGAACTGGGCTTCTGCTAGCACTGGGGATAAGCGTGGAGATGGTGGTTCTTATCACACAATATTTGTTGGTGATTTGGCTCCTGATGTTACTGACTCCATGTTGGAAGATGTGTTCAGAGCTAACTATCCTTCAGTTAGAGGAGCTAAAGTTGTTTTTGATAGGATCACTGGACGGCCCAAAGGATATGGTTTTGTGCATTTTGGAGATCCAAATGAGCAGGCACGTGCTATGACAGAGATGAATGGAATGTTTTTATCTACAAGGCAAATGAGGCTTGGTGCTGCAGTTAACAAGAAGAATACGGGTGCTCAGCAGACATATGCAACTAATGGTATGTACTTGTGATCTTCCATGTTTTAAAATTATTTTTTTCTGTTGTTTCGTACTTGCTTGTGTAGGATCCTGCAGGGGTACTGATTATGAGAGCATCTAACTACATCTTGAAAACTAAACCCACTTACATACTCATTTTTTTTTCCATTTATCTTGCTGGATGATAGTGTTTTCATAGCAGTTTTTTTTTTTCCTAGTCATTCCACCGCACCATAGCTGCCATAACTTCTATCTGTAAAGAGACATTTCCTTCCAGCTCTTTCCGTTCCAAGTCTAAGATTGGGATACCTTAATAACACAACAAAGTAATAAAACCACTAAACAAAATTCGTGTTTCTCAAAGCAGGATGCCATGCCATCTGCATTTAGGGCCTGGAAATGTCTTCAGATGTCTCCTGTAACCCGTGCCTTGGTTAGGTCAGTTTTTTAAATTTTATGAGATTTTGGTTCTGAAGTACTTTAGAGGGCCAATTATATCTGTACTTTCACTCTCAGGCATCAATTTATCTGGACTTACTTTCCAGTCTTCCAATGCTTTAAGTTTATATTTGAAAATTATTGTCCATCATGTTTCAGTACTTGTGATAATATGTACAAATTTTATCTGTTTTTTAATATTTCTTTTTAGGGAAAATTGGCCACAGGACACGAAAAGTGACGTCCATTTGCTAGAACACACTTTTTTCTAACATTCACCACCAAAACAGCTGTCATTTGTAAACCATAGCCTATGGCTATGAAATTTTAACAAAGAACAAGATATGATAGTTATCTACAAAATTATCTAATACTCACTTCCATAGAAAACCTCGTTAAGGACATGAAATCATGTCCCGAAGCAAATCATGGTCGTTAAGGTTGCTTCAACATGATTTCATGACCTTAACGAGGTTTTCTATGGAAGTGAGTATTAGATAATTTGTAAAATCGCAGCTATTTTGGTGGTGAGTGATAGAGGGAAAAGTGTGTTCTCGGCAAATAGACGCCACTTTCGTGTCCCGTATAATTGCCCCTTCTTTTTTATATATATTCCTTTTTTTCTTATCTTTGGATTGGATTTCTTATATCTGCACCTAATGTCACATGTAACATGTTTGTTTACTCCACATTGTTGTACATAGTGCAGGGAAGCTCCTAATTTCACCTGTAGTTTATCTCATCTCCTCAATGTACCATTTGGTGGAGTTACTCCAAATTCTGCTGCGGTGCAGATTTTTTTCAACTTTCCGCTTCTTATGCCTGCACTTATTTCCTCATGCACATTTTATCTGGTTTATTTCATACTGCAGATTCCATTTACTTTTATTTCTGATTAGTTTGGCCTGAATGCACTTTGTAGTTATGCATATTTGTTTGTTGTCCTTGTATTCTGCTTATCTGAGTTTGGGTTTGGTAGATGGTATGGTCTGGCAACACAGTAAAATTTAATTTCTTATTATGTGAAGTATATTCTATAGGCAGTTTATGCCTCGGAATAAGATAATTTTTTTTTTTTTTAAAAACGAAAATCTGTGGTAGCGCATTGGTTGGTGCACTACATAGTAAAAAGTAATTTAAAGGTACAGGGTATCATGTAGATAATCTCAGATTATCCACTTACAGTTTAGCTATAGTACTTAAATTTCTTCTGTTGCAGCCAAGCAATACATGCAGTGAACAAGTTGAGGTTTGAAGCAAGAATTTCTTGTATTCTTCCGCAGATAATTTCTTTATTTGTTTTATTGACTTACATGAACAAAAATGGTGCTCGCCATTTTGTATCATTAATACTTAATAGAATGTTAAGCTAGTTTTGCTGGCCAGAATATGGGTGTCCAATGTTCCAATGCTATTATTTTGGCAGTCTGAATTCCCAGCCAAGTTTGCCAGCTTTGTTGCTGATGGTTTGTCTTGCCATTGCAGGAGCATACCAGAGTTCTCAAGGAGATTCTTCAGAGAGTGATTCCAACAATACAACAGTAAGTGGGCTTTTATTTCAAAAAGGAGACTTAGGAATTCCAGTTACCTTATTGTTCATTATTTTGCTATAGGTCTTTGTGGGTGGGTTAGATTCCAATGTAAATGAGGAGTATCTAAGGCAAATTTTTAGTCCGTGACGGAGAAATTTCCTATGTGAAGATTCCTGTAGGCAAGCATTGTGGATTTGTTCAATTTACCAGCAGGTTCATATAAATGCTTAAAGCTCTTTAATTAACCGTTCAGACTATATATGTGAGTTAATTCTATGTTGCTTGATTGGGTTACCATATTTTTTTCAGGTCATGCGCTGAGGAAGCCATCCAAATGCTGAATGGCAGTCAGATTGGTGAGCAGAAAGTTCGGCTTTCATGGGGCCGTAGTCCTCAAAACAGACAGGTATTGTGTGTTGGAATCTTAGTTTTTGCTGAATTTTACCTAATAATTTGATTAATCCAAGATGATTCTCCATCAGGCTTCTCAGCAAGATGCCAACAGCCAGTATAATGGGAACAGCTATTATGGATACCAACAGCAGGGTTATGAAGGTTATGGCTATGGTGCACCCAATACACAAGACCCAAGAATGCAAAACTACTATGGATACCCTGGTTATGGTAACTATGAGCAGCAGCCAACGCAGGAACAGCAGCAACAGCAACAGCAGCAGCAGCCTCCGCCAGCACAGGAGCAGCAGCAGCAGCAGCCTCCACCCACGCAGCAGGTAGGTCACTGACAATCTCCATCGGTTATCTTACAAATCCTTTCATAGTTGAAATTAGAAAATCTGACTGTTAAAATCTTACTAGCCTGAACAAGCCAACTGCTGATTTGCCGAAGATAATTTGAGCCATACAGTGTTATTATGTTGAGTCTAAGATATTGGGATGTTGATAAGGCTGATGAGGAACTTTGTTGCCTTTCATTTGCAGTGACGATCATCGCGGTGACGACTGGTTGTGCACTTCTGGAGCGCTATCAGGTCTGAGGGACAGTAGTCACAGGGCACTGCCTAATGAGACATCCTATAGATATTGAGGTCATGTAGTTGCATGGGTGTGGTTGAACTGGTTCTTGGGGACTAGTGTTAATCGATGATGGCACTCCTGATGTGTTTGTCGTTGAGATCTTGACCGTTGAAGTATGTTTCGTTGAGATTGATTGATGTCTTCGTCAGATTGTTTATTTGCTTGTTTCACATGGCCCAGAACCATTTGCGCTTTATACGTCTCCTTTCGTAGTGGTAGGTGCTGTCGGTGTAGGGTGGTTGTGAAACGGTTGTGCAGTCTTTGTTGGTCTTTTTTCGCGGCATGGGGCATAGGCATCCATCGCCAAAAGAAAACATGAAGCTCGACGGCACACAAACGTGGCGTGTCACCTAAAACTTTGTTTAGGTGTATGACTAGGGTTTTAGGTAGCTACTGAAGTTTAGTCTAATGCTGGACTAGAAGTGAATTAAGTTTAGTCTAATGCAGGAGTGTAACTAAAAGTGTATTCGTTAAGTGAACTAAGAGCAGGTAGCTTTTCCGGAAAAAAAAAAAATCGTGTGCACCTTGTTTGTATAAAGTTGATATTTCGCTAACTAATAAATCAATTGCTAGTTGGGATTTTGAAAAATAAAATGGTTAATTTTGGTCCATCTTTTTGACAACATGGTCCGTCTATTTGGATATTTAGGACTAGCAACTCCGGCTAGAGACGGAACCAGCGATTTTAATTAAGGTGGGCCTAACAACAATAGATCTATCATTTATCCCTTAGCTACTAATATCTATCATTTATTTCATAGCTACTAAATCCTTAGCAACTATCTTTAGGCTTAACAATAACCATTTGTGTTTAGAATAATATCTAACGATGACTGTCCATCTCAAATCGTGGCTGGTGCTGGACGAAGGATAAAGTTGTGTAAAAATGCATTTTGATAATTCATTGATGATGATGAAATCGTGCTTAATTTTCTTTTTGGATAGACAAAATTGAGATAAAAAATAGAAGTTTAATAACCAAAATGCTCTTTAATTTATGGATGAAATTAAACCCAAAATGCAATGTTTGAGGATTGAAACGATCAACTTCGTAGTTCGGGGGATGAAACAGAGCTTAGTAGAGTTTGACTAAAATGGTCATTCTGAAAGTTAGTATTGAGTAAAAAACCTCATCTGGGATAAGTGGAAATTTTATATAAAACCAAAGGCATTTACTTAAAAACCTCATCCAAGTGAAATCTCTTGGGGCAAAACGGCAGGTCACACTGATTTCTCACACATCCCCAAACGTATGCCTGATAAGTGGAAATCAACTCCCGGTTAACAGAAAAAACAAAGTTACAGCACGGTCAAAATTTCAACCCCCCATCAAGTGTAACCACCAGCATCCTAAGCTAACTGTGCATATTACTCAGGAGCTTCAGTGCCAACGCCTCCTGCTGGGCGAGAACATCACCGTCCTTTACAGCGTCATTGTCTTCGTCGTCGCTATTGAAGTACCTCTTTTTACCCTTGTTGGCTGTGCCTTGGCCTCTGTCTGATTCTGAGCCACTATCCTCCTCCGCTTCAGTCTCTTCCTGCCTCTTGCGCTTAAGCTTCATCTTCTTCTGCAGCTTCTTCTCCCGCAAGCTCTTCTTGTGTTCAAGCTTGTCCTCCTTGTCATGCTCCTGCATTTCTCTCAACATCTCTGCATACCGCTGGGAAACTAGAGAAACCGAGAAAATAATCAAGTTCATATTAGAGTTCACATCCTTCGTGCAAATCATGGGTGACATAGAAACAGAGATAGAACACACTTTTATCCTTGTGAACCACAGGCTCTAAAGCTACTTCTTCAGCAACAGATGCGAGAGGTGGGATGACGTTGCCCTCATCATCATACTTGACCCTAGTTCCGGATGGCCTGTGCACATTTATCTTCAGTTTCTTCTTTTTGAAGGGTCTTTCGAGTCTGACAAGGACAAGTGGTTAGCATAACTTCAGCGACCAAAACCTGGAACGTTAGATGTTTGGTAGCATCAAATTTGAAAGGTAGGAATGTCTAGGTTCGAAAAATGAGTTGCATGGTACATACCTGGTCACATCTGTATCTGCGGCAGGTTCCTTGGGATGAAGGACATCATCAAGTCCGTCGTCCATATTAGCATCTGCCATGGGCTTCTTGGGATAAAGGATATCATCATCTCCATCACATACAGTCAAATCACTGTTGATCTTTGGAGTGATGATAATTTCGCGTTTTGAACTGGATTTCATCCGTTTCATATCAATGTCCTCCATATCCTTCTTCGATACATTCTTCATGTGGCTTATGAAGCGGACCATTGGGGTAACAGGCAGACCAAGCGAAGCAGCATATGCAGAGAACTGCTCTGCAGATAACTTGCTCATGTCGAACACTTTCTTGAGGTATACTGACCTAATATACGTAACAAAAGCCCTTTTACCTAATTCCTGCAGATTGGGAAATTTAACCAGTACCGAGGCTATATTCTGAGATATCTGCTCCAGTTGTTCTGCCTTTGGCTACATTAAAGCAATTAAGAACAGTAAGTAATAAAAAGAAGAAGAAATGCAAGATGTAGAGGCAGTTGTATGGTATAAACAGCTGTAAAATTTTATTTCACTTGAGACCGAATAACCATTCTAAACGATTGTCTCAGCATCTACCACATAGATCAACCAAAATCAATTAAGCACTAAAAACAGAAAACCCTGCTGCCAACCTTTCGAATATGTATAGGTATTTTACTTTCAGTTGCCTTCAATTTTTCAAGCATTGCTTCTTCTTCAGGACAAAGGAATATAAGTGATTTTCCTTTCTTATTGTAGCGAGCTGTACGGCCAACTCTGTGGATGTAAGTAGCAATGTTTTCTGGGCAATCAACCTGTAAATGAGATAAAAGGGTTACAGCATGAGAGTAAGTACTAGAAAAATGGTAGTGCTTAACAAATTGGCATACCTGTACCACCCAATCCACATTCTTTATATCCAGTCCCGAGCCATTTTATCAGTTGAGAAAAGAACTGAAGTAGTTTCATTGAAATCTGCAACTATGGCCTGCTGTACCACTAAACCCATCTTTCCATGTATACATTTCAAAGGAATACCAGGACGAAGTTTCTTAAAAACTTCAAAAACAAATTTGACCTGCAGAAGTCCGATATTGAAAGAAATGAGCAAAATTTCACAAAAATATAACTATGCAACAAAAATTTAATCTTCATAGAAATAATAATAACTTTACCTGCTTGACACTAGATAAGAAGACTAATGTCTTCAATTTAGATGTCTTTTAATGAAGCTCCAGAGCATATTTAACTTCTGATCAAGAGGTACAATCATGGCATACTGCTCAAGAGTATCTGGAGTGGATGTTCTGGCTTCCTCATGCACACTTATATATTCAGGGTCCCTTAGGCTAACCCTTGCTAGGTCTTTAACTGATTTCGTTTGTGTAGCAGAAAAGAGTAAAGTTTGTCTAACTTTGGGAATCTGAGAAATGATAGCATCAACCTGGCTTCTGAAACCACGATCGAGCATTTGATCTGCTTCATCAAGCACCAATATCTGTTTTCCCATAGGGAAAGAAAAAAAAACGAAACAAGAGCCTTCTATTATTATCAGAATAAATAAAAGAAATTGGTATCCACTATAGCCATAGAACAGGAAATGCTTGATTACCTGGAGCTGTGAACAATCAAAATTGGGAGTTTCGTTGAAGTGCTGGACTAACCGCCCTGGCGTGCACACTAAGATATTCAAGCTGTTCACACGTTCCTTCTCTAGCTCGATACCCTTGCGCTTACCAACAATCGCACCACCACTAAAGTTATGGAACTTTCCCACCTTCTTGATCACCTCAAAAATCTGTGAAGCCAAATCTTGCGTGGGGGAGAGAATAATACAGCCCACACCATCCTCTGGACCCCATCTCTCTCTGTACAGCTTCTCTATAACCTGCAAAGATGAAGTGTGATGTGGTGAATTCATAAGCAATCTTAGCTGTCATGATCAAACCATAGTTCCTATAGGGGAATAATTGACATGGAATTATGATGAACCAGACAAAGGTGTAACAAACGCCAATGTGCAGGGCACCAATAGCACAATTCCCGGCACTAAATATTGAAACTATGATCGCAATTCATTTCACAATCCCACAGTGCTAGGAACCGCAATCTCAATACCCAAACTTACAAGGAGTAATAAATTAGCAGCGGCGGCGAGATATTTACCGGGATGACAAAGGCGAGGGTCTTGCCGGAGCCGGTCTTGGCGGCGCCGAGGATGTCGCGGCCACAGAGCGCGTGGGGCAGGGCGGCGCGCTGTATCTCACTCATCTTAGCGAACTTGGCCTTCCGCAGCCCGTCCTTGGTCTTCTGCGACAGCGGCAGCTCGTCGAACAGTGTGCACGCGCCGTACTCCGGGTGCTCCCCGGCCGCCGGCGCCGGCCGCTCTGAGTTCGACGGGGCCGGGGGCGGGGGCATGGTGCGCGGGAGGGGCTTGCCGGCGTCGATCCATTCGTTGAGGAGGCGGATCTCGTCGACCTCCCGCAGGCGAGTCTGCTTCGCCGCGGCGCGGTGTGGTTCGGTCGGCGCATGGCGGCTACTAGGGTTTAGGGTTCCGGGAAGTAGGGCTGGAAGGTTCTAGAAGGCGTGCATCTCCGGTGCCAGGTTTTTAGCCCGGACGGGGATTTGGCTATTTGAGGCTGGCTTGGCTTGACCGCTACAGTACTCCTGGACTGAGGCTGCAAAACTATTTGCAAATATTCATTCTCTCGTGTTCGGGTATTCATATTTCAGATTTGGGAAATTTTGATAAAGAAATCGTAAACACATTTTTGTTGAAGGACCATTTAAATTTAAATTTGCTCCAAAACAACGAGTTAGACACGGAGTCATCGGCACATATATACATCATGTGGTTGTGGGCGGGTATTCTCACCCTTATCGTCGACAACCACGATGATGTTCCCTTATACATATGTATAGTAAAAATCAAATGCATGGTTTAGTCTTAAATTAACTAAAATGAGATAACTAAGATTAAAATTTATAGAATATAGAATTATAGTATTACATATGTATAGTAAGCGTTATGCATGGTTTTGAGCTTTCTAAATTATAGATTGTTTTGGGCTTTTTTTTTACATACATTACAAATGCATGGTTTTGGGATTTTTTAAAAAAGATCTTGTGCTTCTACGTGCATGTGTCCTAGCGAGTGTTCTGTGCTATGAGGGTGTCTCTAATAACTCAGCTTAGAGCTAGCTCAATCAATTTTTACTTGTCAAATGCTGCAAAAAGACAAGGGGTTAGTGAGAGTGTTGACCGTGGCGTCTCAAAAGACAGCCTCACATGTTTGACGATGTTTATGTCTCTGGAAACATGATATAGTTGTTATTATCTTTTCCTATGACCTTTGTCGGCTCAAAACTAGTGAGTGCTAACTTAGTAATAACACGCTAAAGATCGTGGCCCGTTACTCATCGTCCAAATAGAGTATCCTGATCTGCTGCCGGCCCAATAACCAAGATATTTTGCAGGTCCGGTCTCCATCCATCCAATGAATTAAGGACCCTTTTTTTCGTCCAACTTATACGAGAGTTCGCTTTTCCTCTTAACTTCAAAACCGGGCAATTCATTTTTCAAACTTTTCAAACCATGTATTTTATCACCATCACAGTAGTAAAAATGTCTTCCAAATAGCTCTACAGAAGTAAAATGCACAGTTTAAAAAGTTTGTAGTTTGCCAGACTGGGTTTAAAGTGTGCGCACATGTACATGCCGAGAACAGACTGAAGGTACGCTTCTTCTTTATTTATGTGCGCACATGGGGCCGTACATGCCGACCAGCAGCCCTCCCATCGCAACTTGGAGCAGCAAGTTGCATCAACTTGCATCCATTTAGCGGTCGGAGCAGCAGCCGCCAGCCAGTGTCACCGTCACACTCACGGACACTATTTCTATTTGAAGGCAGGGCAGCAACCTGACGGCCGATTATTAGCCACAGAACAGGCAGGTCCGTCCACCCGCCATGGATTATTACTACCCAATGGAGGAGCATCCAGGATTCCTGCCGCCGGCGCAGCTGCCATGGCAGTGGCAGTGGCGCCTCTTCTCCCTCCTCTCGTCCCAGCCGGAGCTGCTTCCGCCGCGCCGCCCGGCCAACCATGTCAGCTGGGAGGAGACCGCCGCCGCTCACCTCTTCTCCGCAAGCCTCCCGGGTAAGGTTGCTGCTCGCCGTCGTCGATCGGTGCGGTCTGCCAGCCAGCTGAGCTGAGCTGAACCGAGCAAGGTCGCCTTCTGCTTCGGTTTGCTTAACAGCAGTGCCTTTGTGGCGTTGACGCTCGCTCTGTGACTGTGTGTGTGTTCGTCAGGCGTGCGCAAGGAGGAGATCAGGGTGGAGGTGGAGGACGCCAGGTACCTCGTCATCCGCACCGAGCTGGACGCCGCCGCCGCCGCGGGGCGCGAGGAGCTTCGACCGGAAGTTCCGGCTGCCGGGGATGGTGGACGTGGACGGCATCTCGGCGGCGTACGCCCACGGCGTGCTGACCGTGACGGTCCCGAGGATGCACACACGGGCCAGGCCTGTAGCCGACATCCTCGGCGCCGGGCCGGCCCGCGACTTCGCGGCCCGGGCGGCCTGATTTCCGATTTATATACATATAGCCTTATATAATATTGTAGTTGTAGCATGTTCGTGTTGATTTGATGCATCCTATTGCAAATTATTTGCTTGCACTAATATATTGCCCGTGCTAACGCTTCACGGTAAAAAACTTTAAAAAATATTCTTGAAAAGAATTATAATTTTCATTGAACGTACCTATTCATGGCACTTTTACATCAGCAACCCCTAGCATGATCACACCCTCTTCGTGCCTCTTGGTGCTCGCCTGCTCCACGTCATGATCTCTTGGTTTTACTGATCACATGGTCCATCCTTTTAACCTCAGGTGTCGCATAGTTTTCTAATCTTCAAACAAAACTGAAATTGTACAGATGTTAATTTGCATATATGTATGCACTTTTACTCAACCAACAGGCTTATAAGTGTCACCACCAAAAAAAGGAAAAAAATGATCTACTATTTGAGAATGAAAAAGGGTCTAAAAACACTCACATGGAGAATGATTGTAACAAGCTCAAAAATACCAAGCATCACGTACATGCTTTTTCCAGGAAAATAACCTAAAGGTATAATCATACTCTGAAACGTTGTGGTAAAGCCTACCAGGTGCATAGCTTGGATCTTTAAACATCATAATTTCAGCTGTATACGTGTCTGTTAGGCACCTTCAACATAGACGGCATGGTAAATTGTAATCGCTGGAGCATCAACAAAGTAAGCATACCATTAGCTTTGGTAACATGGCACAAATCTTGCTTGTGCACATGCCTTACTGCAGTCGCTCGAACATCAACAAACTACTGAAAGATGTTCCATGACACAATAACAAAGTGTTTCAGTGAGTCATATCAGGATTAGAAATCTGTGTACAAATATTAGCATGGAAAAAATTAAAAACATTCATAATGCGTAGATGTTACAATAATATGATCAGAAATTCAGAATCCATTTAAATCTTGGAGAATGTTACACAAATACATCGACCGGTACAGTAATATAATCACATATTACCGAAACCAATCAGCAGCAAAGAACAGGTTGCCTATGACATCAAGCTCTTTGGCGACCTTAACTGAACCCCACCCATAGCGACACATCACAAATTAGAGACCTAAAAATAGAATGAATCAATGAATTGATAGTTACAAATTAGATAGATACGATGGCCATACCATGATTGTTCAGACGTCGACGACGGACAGCAGAGGGCTCCCGGCGGTAGGGCGCGACAGCCGCCCGTCGGCACGGAGAGTGGGAGCACAGCGGCCGGCGGCAGCGATCGACAACCGCTCGTCTGCACGGAGAGCGGGAGCACGGCGGCCGGCGGCAGCGATCGACGGACGTATGCTGTTCGCTACGAATCATTTGCTTGAGGTCGTTTGCTTCATGAATCATTTGCTTGAGGTCGTTCGTTCCGGACCACCAATCATTTGCTTGAGCTGAATTGGAACACCTCTACTTCATGAAATATACGGCAATATATATGTACGGAGAAGATTAGTTTTCGATACGGCAATATACTTACGGAGCGACCACCGCCGGGCCGAGAGATTAGTCCTCGGCCTCGCACCCGAGGCCAGTCGAACGTCAACAACTTCCTCGCCGTCCTTGTCGGCAACAAGTCCACGGTCACCGGCGGTGGCAGCGGCAAGGTTGTCCCCAGCGAGCCGGACGACCACGTCTTCGTCTACTACAACGACGGCAAGATTAGTCCTCGGCCTCGAACCCGTGGAACTGGGCGAAGTCGGGGATGGAGCGAGATCGCCATCGCCGAGCGAGATCGCCGCCAGGAAATTCGCCCAGCGACCAGGAGGATCCATCTCGCCGGTTATCTCGCCCACGATCACGCCGGCGGTTAGATAGCCCACGGTTCATCGAAGTTTTTTATTAAATAAAATAATTCTTTTTACTGCCTCAAAAAAAATTAATTTTTCCGTGATTTCTGGGATCGAACTGTGGCGCGGGGGTTGGGCGTCGGGGTCTGCAGGCGTGGGCGTGAGATGTAAGACCTGTGTGACAAACTTTTGATCCCAAAATTTGGTTGTGAGATCCGACGGATAGTGTTGTTTGTCTTAAAAATAAAAACAACTGTGCCATTATAGTAGAGATAAGAAAAAGAACACAACTTATTTGTGATTGTGAACATTGTTCCGATCTAAATTATTTGACTGTCAGTCTCAGTCTTAGATTTCCTATGATATAAATCTAATGACGCTTAATGAGTATCATAAATATTATTATTTTTATATGTACATAAAATTAACCCAAAATTTAAGATGAGTCGGCAAGATGTGTACAGTGTTTATTTTGAGATGCAATGAATAGCGATGAAAAAAAAACAGTCCTGCTAGCAGAAATAGGAGTCCTCTCATGGGCAAATACATTCACTTTTAAGTCTTAATACATCACATCAAGACGATGATTCTCACACCTGCCACACAAAACAATCACAAACCAAACCATAGATTTTCGACAGTTGCTCCTAGTCAACAACAGTTGCATGAGAACCTTCTAAGACCAAATGATTGTACAAGCCTTCAGCTTATACTGCCGACATGTTAAGTGTCACTAGTGATGAGATGATACAGAGTGCCGGCCTCCCGTAGCCGCTGGAGATTGTTCGCCTTCGCGGCTGCAGTGCGTCCATTCCTTGCAGAAACAAGAGGGAACCCGTTTAGCGGACCAGACATTGCCGCAAGGGCAATTATGATTAGCTAAAAAACCTAGCATTAACGGAATCTTATGAATTGATGTATTGTATTACCTCTTGTCTAGCTCCACCTTCCTTCCCAGGTCATGCACCAGTTTGTGCAGCCTTTTGATGTGCTGACTCAGTGCTTGTACGGTTTCATGGCCTTCCTTGGATTCACATATGCTTTTAGAATATCAGACGCGCTGAAGAACACATCTCCTTTGTTCCTAAGCACATCCATCCCATATAAGAATGGCATGCCCCAAAACACAGCTTATAATACAGATAAGAATATAATGCTCACAAACCAACAAACTCAAAGCCTTCTCCATTCTTAATCTAGTATATGCTCAAGATGAAAACCATTGGGATATGTATGCATCAAACTCCTTTGTTCCAAAGCACATATATCCCATATAAGAATGTTATGCCTCAAAACACAGTTTATAATACAGATATACATATAATGCTCACAAACCGACAAACTCAAAGCCTCATCCATTTTAATCTAGTATGCTCAAGATCAAAATGATTGGGATATGTATGCATCAAACTAGGAAGAACAGACTACCTTAAAATAAAGAGCTTTTTAGAGAGCAAAACTAACTACAGGTCTACAGCTAAGCCTCTGTTGAGAGAACATCGAACAGATCATCATAATAACACAAATGCAACAGCAAGAAACTAACCAGACAACATAAATGCGTATGTGAACTTGAGCATTGCATACTACATATAGATACCTCAGTAATTCCTGGAAGATGATTGCAGCATGTTCTGGAGTGCTGTATAACACCTGTCTAAGATTTGCATGGCGAGCAATGTTCCTGAGAGTAAGGAACACTTGCTTCAAAACTTCCTGGTCAGCAATCCCACGGTTCAACAAATGGATTTGCTCCAGCAATATATCTACAGCACCAGCAGCAACCAGCTTCTCGCAGCATTTCTTGGAATACTCTGTAGCAGTACCTGTAGGAGAAAGAGAAGACCTCTTAGCTCTTGAACATAAAAGTGCTTAGACTGGCAAGTTGATGGCTAAACTTAGACAGCTGGGGGTATGATATCACAATCTTATGCTCTTCATGAATCCATGATGAATCTATGTTGGACAAAAAAATTAGGAAAGAGAGCATAGGTTGTATTACTGAATGTTTCACAAGTTTGACGAATGCTGTTTGTGCTCCGATAGTGATGGAGTTGTGACAATGCAGATACCAGTCTGTTGATCAGGCGCATACTATCATCAACTTGTGAAGAGGTCTTCTGCAGTCTAGATCTTATATGTGCAACTTCTTGCTTCGATGCCTTCCTCACAAGGTAGGCTTTGACATACGACTGCAAAAATCAGTTAGTTAAATGTAAATGCGAAAAGCACACTTAATAACAATTGGTTTTCTATGAAAGGATAGATATTTGTGTAGAAATCATGTTTCCTATATTTTGCTTGGACGGTTTCCATATGTCCAACTATATAAAAAAACAAGCATACAGAAATCATGTTGTACCTGTATTGTAGTAATACTTTTTCTAGTTCTAAAAGCAACTTGTCGTGCGATCCAACCACTGAAATGAGCTTGGATAGCTAGTACAGCTTGCTTCCTCAATTTAATGAACAAAATATTTCTCCACCATCTCTGCAAATAGATTTACCATGTATGAAATCATGTATTAATTTGTGTATATATATCAATGTCAGACATTAGACAACATCTGCCTCTTCAGTCTACCTGTATGTTACTGATAGAGTTTCTAGTTTTAATAGCATCTCGCGCTATCCAACCACGGAAATGAGCCTGGATAACTAACACAACTTGCTTCCTCAATTTAATGAACAAAACATTTCTCCACCATCTCTGCAAATAGATTTACCATGTATGAAATCATGTATTAATTTGTGTATATATCCAATGACAACATCTGCCTCTTCAGTCTACCTGTATGTTACTGATAGAGTTTCTAGTTTTAATAGCATCTCGTCGTGCAATCCAACCACGGAAATGAGTCTGGATGACAATCACAGCTCGCTTCCTCGCTTGAAGAAACTTTAAGCCACCGTCTCTGCAAATAAATGTACCAGATTAAGATAACTCTTTTCTTAAATAATGATACTACCCAGCCTAGAAGCATTTTTTTTAAAAAAAATAGCATACATACTTGAATAATGTTGATGCAGCAGAAAATTTGATCTAGTTGTTTCCGTGCCAACCAGCCACGGACAAAAGACTGGATTGAGATTACAGATGTTTTGACAGACTGATGCAGAAGGAACTTCCTCCAGCATCTTTGTAACCTTATGACAGAGTCTAGAACAATGTTCAACTCAAGGCTTTGATAACACTTTCTCCTTTGACTTTGGTCAACTACACAAAGTCTTGGTCTTGTGTAGGTTCGCAGTGAAGAGGAACCTGTATAAGTAGCATTGGTCAGTGATACGTAGATAATACAATACAATCACATCTTAGTGGCTTTACATCCGTAATGTTACCACCATAACAATGGTCAATATGCAACAAAAAAATATCAAGGACAATCTTAGATGTTCATACTAACCTAACAGCCTCTTTCTAGCCAACCATCCTCTGACAACTCGCTGAATCAGTACTGCAGCTAGTCGGTAGCGTTACAAAGCTTGGCGGCACAAGAATACTCTTATTGATGTTTGGATTCTGACAATAGCCTGAACTTGATTTCTGAAGCACTTGAGTACTGAATAGCATCGCCAATGGCTCTGGATTTTAATTGCAGCAGTTGTCCTGTTTCTGTTGTTCAAAAATCTTCTGTATGCAGCTTGTATCCTTTGAGCAGCCACTAGTTCCTTGCAAACTGGGAAATAAATACAGGTAGATCCATGTTTTAAGAATTCCTGAGAACAAATATTACTGTTGCATTCCATGTTATCCACAGTCACAAGCTTATTGGCCGGATACTGCATTGGACGTCTCAATGACACATGATCGACAATTACTCTCAAACATATTCAATGGATGATTGGGAGTAGGTATAGAGTCATGCACACTTTTGCACAGATGAGTGGTAGAAGTTATAGAGTTGCTTTGACTGCTGCTAATTTTTGGTGGAGTTTTACCTTCCAGTAACTCATAGCTTTTGAAAGAATCACTGTTCTTAAACCTTTTTTCTCTCTCTAATCCAAATCCTTACAGCCTGCTGAATCATAATGGCAGATTTTCTCATCTGGACAAATCTATGCCTTTCCATTATGAAAATGAAATATCTGTTGTTTCCTGAAAAGAAATGGATGCCAACAATGTAATTGGGGAAATTAATCCAGAACAATCATGAGAATTTTGTTGGGAAATGCACCTTGTGCTTGCCAGGTAGTAGAGGCAGCAATGCTTAGGCAACTACAATTCTTGTTCGAGATAATGGCTGACCATGCCTTCGAAGCACCTTGCAGGATAAATATTGCCTTACGTTCACAATAAGACTTCTTTGCAATAAGACTTCTGGCCTGAGCCTGTATAATAGTTGCAGCCCACTCTAGAAAGAAGATTAAGACAAATTTCACTAAATTGCAGAAAACTGTTATGCTACCAGCATACCATGGGAATTCACAGAACAATTATGCTATGTAGAGTTATGGTTATGGAGACTAACATTTCACAATAATATTACCAAATTTAATTTCAGCAGCAGAAACTTATACAAACTGAAGAATAGATAAAGAACATAGATAAAGAACAAACCCTGGTTGGTGCATGCACCATATTTTTTATCTGTCTGAGATAGATGATACTCTGTATCAATCTTTCCTCGAGATCTACGTCTTGCTGAAATCTTCTTCTCCGCACACTTGTAGCCCAACCTCATGTTGATCAAATTCTTTAGCTGATCCTATAAGAATTAAAGAAGATGGTTTATGCATCATGAACAGACTTTAACACAAGGAGGAAGAATTTGAACATGACAGCAAACATTACCAATCTTTTGTCATTAGTCAGATGTGAAGATAGGAATGCTAGCAGAAGAATGGTACTCTTCTCATCAAATAATACACCATCGTCACCTAGGATGCAACTAGCTGGAATATCCTGCATATTGCAGAAAAGGTTTGAGAAAGAAACTACTGATTGTGCGAACAACAAAAGTAAATCACTTACCACCACCTGAAGAACATCGGAGAGTACTTTCCCCATCTGACTGGATGGACAGCCAATGATATCAGTTACAGTATCAAGTTCGTGACAGGTGAACAATTCCTTTCGGCATCCGGTTAGTGTTTCCTAAAAACAATAATCAACAGGAAATGATGAGCACGTGGGTATCAAAGTGGCACATAGAGATAAAGGTGTAATTACAGTGCAAATAAAACACAATGATAGTTCAGGAGAACCTTGGGGTGGAAAATATCAATGTTCAAATAATAGTTGATGAGACAGTTCAGTGCTCTTCTGTCTAACTGAGATGAACTTTCAACAGTCATGCCATACTTTGAGCATACTGCCTGCAGAAGAACAAAGCAACAACATCAGTAGCAATTAGACAATAAAGGCTGGGCTGTATGGTTAGCGCAACACAAGACAAAAAAATAGTAAGGTTAAAAGGATACTAGCTCAAAATGATTAAAGCATTTAAGATTAACAACAGATCAATGATGTTATTGTGTTGTCTTTGAGCTTGCAACAAACTGAATTACTGAGGCAGTGTTTCCATCAGGGTGCGTGGGTGGAAACCCAGGCATGAGCATTTTCAACAAAAAGGATAAAAGGATGCGGCAATGACAACAACATTTTCACAAATAAAAGAACACTTAAATATGCATTTTTTAACAGCCTTGATACTTCTTCTTAGTACAATGATACACAACTCTCCTGTATATTTGAGAAAAAAAAAGAGTTGATACTTGGTTCAGAACTTCTCCGCTTAGTCTTGAAGTGATCAATTTACTGGAGTCGACTAACCCATGGACTCATTTACTTTTTAGCATACAACTATGTGAGCAAGAGATAAAACAAAGGAATCCTTACCTGAACCCAATTGTAAAGCAAATCCATGTGTGGCTTGTTCTCAGACATTTGTTGTCCCTTAAAAAAAAAGGAACTCCTATATCAAAAAAGCGTGCTCAGAATGTTCTAAAAAAAAAGAAATAAAACCCCTCCTTAAAAGTAATAACGAACAAAAGTCTCAAATCAAAATGGTAAGCACAGAAGCAAATATATAGATAGCTTCATCAAGGAACTTTTGTATACTGTGATGAAATAAAATAAGTACTGCGTGTAGTTTGTCCCATCCTATCCAATCCACATATTTTAACTGTTTAAGATAGATGAACAGATCACTCACCGTTACATGTACATTTAGCATGGTTAATTCACGAGTCAGTGAGGTTGTGCTTGCTAACAATGGTAGCTGCACAGGAGCGAAAAAAGATAACAAGATCTAATGAGAATTCTGGAATATGAATGAGTTAGATGAAAGCATTGCCTTGACCAAAAAAAAAAGACACGTTAGTTTACAATTTGCACAGTAATGTATCAAACCAAGATATGAATATTTACAAGATGATTAAACTTGAATAGCAATAGACATTAGGATGATAATGATAAGATCAAATAATTACACATAACCACTCAATAAAAGCATTTAGCGAAACCTTATGAGAAGGATGTGAAACTGAAGGTTAAGCTAACTCCTATAGCGAGCAATCTAGAACTCTATAGTTTTGTGGAAAAAAAAAGGTATACTTAGGCTTAGCAATAACAATTCAGAGGGTTATAAACATTTGACCTGCATATGGATGAACATATTCCACAGCACTGAAAGAATAAGCTCCTTATCCCCAGCAGCGATGTCTCCGCGAAATTGTGAGTCCGTCAGAATCAGATAATGGGACCTGAGCTTGTTTGATATATTGTATAGCAGTGGTGCAGTTACTTAACCTCTTCTTGTTTGTATCCGAGGGAGCAATTACTTTCTGAAATGAAGTGTATTGGCACTGTAAATCAAATGCTAATGGGATCTGGATGTTTAATGTAGCAAAAGGAAATTCTTACTGAAATGATTGATGCATCTGTGAGGAGCAGCTGAACAACTCTACAAAAATTATGCCATCTTGGAGATCTTCAAATAAATTCCTTATAGTGAAATCATATTCTGACAGAGCAGGCTGGTGAGAAAAAGAAAATCAGAATAGCCCAACAATATTCAAATAGAATTTTAAACTATACCATTCCTGGAAGAAACTTGTACAACAGAAAACACAAAAAGCAAATTGTTTGGTACAGTAATACAGCAAATCCGGGTACCTGTTGATAATTTAGTTTATATCCCATAGTTGTGAGGTGTATCAGAATATCGCCTTCTCCATGCATGGTCTCCCTCAAAGATTCTAGAAAGCAACTGGATATAACACTTGCATGGCACAAAAAACATAATAAAAAGTGATGGATTCAGCTATATTACCCTGAATGATTTGACGACTAGATTTTTATTCGACCTTGATGACAAAATAGAAGTGGGGATCCACCATCAAGGCCATCAATTCCAGCTTCGAGAGATAGAGCATTTTCTACTTTGGCTCTGTCTAGTGCAACAACAAGCAGAAAAATTCTTTTCAATATGATATTGCCCAGGTGCTCTTCTACCACCTTCTTGTGACCAGATGATTTTGCAGTCATGATTTGAGAAAACATTTGCTTCTCCAGAATTAGTTTTAGAATATGAATCTCCTTGTCCAATTTTCCTTGTCCAGTCTGCAGCAAGGAATCATCGCCGAGAACAATATGCAACCCAATTCTGAGCCAGTATGGGTTGTAGGACATAAAAATCCTAGTTGCTTTCTCTTTGAGCCTAAGGTCAGTAACAATGGGGCACTGTGCTTTCATCTTTAATCTGCCTTCGTCAATGTTCTGAAAAGGTGGGCAGAATACTGTGCCGGTTAGTGGATAATGCTTCTACTTTGTAATACAGGCTATTTTTTTACATTTATAAGGACTAAATACAGTTTAGAAAATGAAGTGCATGAGACAAGGTAACAAAAGCTAAGTGCATGAGATAAGGTAAGCAAAGCTATGTACAAAGCCAAAACAACATAGTTTGGGACAGATGGAATACGAGTTACTATATAATAATAATAGTTGCAGTCTATGATTTTTAGCATATTTTTTCACATCTTTCATAAGTTGTTTTCAAAGGCAATACTATACTTTAGCACATCTACACCAATTTAAATTTTACCATGTTCAGTTCTTCAATCTAAAAAGAAAGTGGACAGCACAGCAGTTTAGCAGTTTGATCTCAGTTTGAAGACAAGTCGAAATTGGAAAATTCATTAGTTCATAGTTGTAGCTTAACAATCCAAAATTAGCACGTAGGCCACACAATAGTAAGAATGTCAAATGCCAAAGCCGTAGAGTTTGAACCCTCGAAATTTTCTCACCTTACAAATTTGGAACATCATGAAGAGCACCTCCTCACACGCGCCCTTACTCATGTAGTTCTCCATCCTCTCCGTGACATCCTCCAGGCAGCATGCCTCCTTCAGAACTTCCTTAACGCGGCCATCATCGCCGGCGTCATCTCCATGCTCCTCCCCCGCCGCGACCGCGGCGCCTCTTCAGGCTGTGCCCCCGCGCGCTCTCTCTCCATCGAGCGCGCGGCGCTTCCCGCAGCGCAGGGCTGCACGGCCGCGGCGGAATCGGTGACCGCCGGGGAGCAGCCGCAGGCGGAGGGGTCGCGTAGGAGGAGCGACAGCCATGACGAGGCGGAGGCGGCGAAGGCACGGAGGGCGCGCTCGCGTTCGGACTCGGCGCGGCGGGCGGAGCGCGACTGGTCGATCTCGTGCGCGCGCGGAGGCGGCGGCCGAGGGGCGTCGGGGTCGGGGCGCCGTTGCCAGGCCTGCGGCGGCGAAGTGGCGTCGGGTGGGAGCCTGGAGCGGGGATTTGGAGGCGGTGAAGAACTGCGGCGAGGAGGGTACGGCATTGGGGTTGGGTCTCGGGGTGCGGAGGTTGGAGAGGTCGCGGAAGGGCGAGGCGGCGGGATCGCGGCGGCTCATGGCGGCCGGGAGGGACGCTCGGCTCTAGAAGGTTTCGGGGCCGGCCTCCATGGATTCGGGAAGGTTCGAGGGGGAGGAGGCTGTGACGTTCGAATGGTTGGGGATTTGGGGTTGCGCTTTGAGGGCGGAATCGGTTGGTTGTCGAACGGTCGGATTTCGAAATGCACGCTCCTCTGTTGGGCCAGGCTTACATGGGCCTCCATCTATTTGCGGTGGAATTGCACGCTTCTCTGTTGGGCCTAGGCAGTGGCACTGAGGCACATCATTTTATCTTTTCAAACCTTTATTACAGAAGATGATGATGGTCTCGTTTTTCATTCATTCGGTTTGAAACATTCTAGTCACCCATTCGTTCGTTCCTTCATTCACACAGATCATTAACTTGTAGTCGTAGCTAAAAATTGCACTCCGAGACAGACAACCAGACCAAAAAGAATTACTAGGATCAGATACCAACGTGAATAGTTCCTGACACTTTATCCAAAAGCACTGAACCAAACACCACCTAGCACCTTTCTACTCTTTCGATTCCAAACTATAAGTTTTTTTTTGTCAAAAAAAAAATCTTGCAATTTACTAAAGTAGAGGGGACATTTGCTTCAACGTTGGAGTTATGATTTGTACTACCTAC